>JAZKJV010008099.1:0-30192 GCA_037367405.1 Ottelia alismoides | reverse complement strand
ATGTGTGGAGAGGAATTTGGATTGTATATGAGGCAAATGTTTTTTATTAGATATTTATCAAGGAAAAAATGGGGCTGCCCCGCCCCATTTTTCGGCGTTTTTTTATTTTTTTTGAAAAATAAATCATGTATATTCATCCATATATCCCTCCTACATGCCATTCGAATTTCGTCAGAAACAGAGACTCCTACGACCTCCATCTCGATGGTATCGATTTAAAAAAATCCTGTTACCGTTAAAAAATTACTGTCCGGATGGAGGCCGTAGGAGTCTCTGTTTCTGACGAAATTCGAATGGTATATAGGAGGGATATAGGGATGAATGTAAATGGTGTTATTTTTCAAAAAAAATAAAAAATTTTGCCCAAATAAAGCGGGGGCAGCCATGTTGGCTGCCCCTAGGGGGCAGCCACATGTGACCCATTTATCAATGGGATACTTGGTATGTATCATGTAAGGATTCTAAATAGAAATTGAAGAAAATTGACAATTTTGTTTCATGATTATCAGCAATAATTTTGTTCCATAATTGTTTGGATTTTTAAAAAACTAAATTTAGCATTATAATAATTGACTAAAATAAATAATGTATGGTATAGTGATCCAAATTTGATTTAGACAAAATTATATGCAATTCTGATGGTTTAATATTAGATATGGCAACACAGAAGATCCGAAAATAAAATAAATATAAATCAGGGACGCGAACAAGCAGTAAGTGGAAATTGACAGGATTAAATCGAAGCGTCCATGTAGAATTTCCTCGAGAAGATATCGTTCTCAATTTTCTGTTGCGTGTATGATGATATTTGTTAGCTCTCTATATATACATGAATAGGTTTCATGATGATAAAAAGTTAGTGTTGTATTAGCATATATTTTAGATATGAAGAAAGTTAAAGACCATAATGGTGAAGGTCAATTAGATGATAAAAAGATAACATGCTCAAGTTACAATGATGAAGCTACAAGCTCATGCCGATGGAGCCATACTGATATGATATGCACATTGAGTTTGATATAAAATAGAGGTTAACATTTTTCTTGCCCAAAAAGCTACAGAAAAGAGTATACAAAATCAAAATTACAAATGTCATTTGCATAATTTAATGTATGAAATGGAACAGTGACTCATTAAGAGGTTCATGAGCCTGCTCATTTTGAGGCTCATGAGCCAGCTCATAAACTCATGACTCGATAAGAGGCTTGCGAGCCAGCTCAATATGAGGATCGTGAGCCAGCTCAGAAACTCGTGGCTCGATAAGAGGCTCGTGAGTCAACTCGAACTCGACGAATTCGAGTTGGTGATCCAGGCTCGATCCTTATCGAGCCCGAGTTTGAGCCTTAGATTTCTTATCGAGTTCGAGTCCGAGTTGAGGCCAACTCGGCTCGTTGAACTCGATAGACACCCCTAGATGTGAAGCCTGATACTATTAGTTCTACTATTGTATTTAATGAGGAGATACCCTTGTTTTAAAGGAACTTGATATGGAAAGGGACTAACGATTCAGTTCGGTTGAAAATACCGAGTTGAGAAGACTCTAATCGAGATTTTTACATGGTTTGAATTTCCTTGCAAAGATACCAATGTCCATTGTGATTGCATTAATAGTTTACGACACACTTTTGACTTTGTTTATTGTGTTAATCCCATGATGAAAGGGGACATAATCATTTGATCTTCTTTAATGCCTCTACGCTAGTATTCAATTAAGAAAATGTAATTTCTATTAGGGCCTGTTTGGTTGCAGGGTTGAGCAGGGTTAGGCTAGGCAGGGGTATCCCTGTGAATAGTAAACTGTGAGGAGGATTGGGCTGTTTGGTTGGAGGGTTGGGCCAACCCAACCCTTCCCAACCCTGCAACCAAACAAGCCCTTAGAGTCTCGGTTGCTCCTACATTGTAACAGAATAAACTGCGATAACACGCAATAGAGGATCGAAGAGTAAAGGTAAGTCACTACCCCCATTACCATTCTTCAATGGATCGACTATTCGCAATAGAAGACAAAAATGATGGTCTCCTTACAAATCTAGTGATATCAAGTTTTGTATATAGTGAGAAAGCCCTTTAAATTATTCGAGGATAAAGAATGAAGGATACACCTTAGGAAAAACTAGTCAACACTTGGGAAGAAGTCACAACTTTGTTTGCCTTCACAACTTGTATATATTCCCATTGTCTACCCCTTAGAGACCAGCCTTCTTTCTCTTTTGTTGAGCAACTTTCGTCGCTCCTATCATAGTTTCACCCCTTAAAACAAAGAAAGTAAACTCTGTGGGCGCATAGGAATGCTTTCTTTCTCATCCACTCTAAGGGGCCATACATATGTGATCTGAGAAGGGAAATCTCGTCGTTGGCTACTTAGATGTCTCATATTCCTTGATACTTTGCCTAGTTTGCTACCGAGTTGGGACATTGAATTCGAGCCAAAGAAAATGATTTTGACCAACATCCCACAGCTTACTTGCAAGTGATAAAGATTAGAACAAATGATACAATAGTTGGTGACAAATAAAGCCCATTAAATACAAGTTCAATACAAATAAAGCTATTCTCTCTCACCCTCTCTCTAGTCGTCTGAATCTAGGTACAAAAGAATCCAAAGAATCCAAAGAAAAAGCGAACCTGCTGAAATCAAAGTGAAAACGATGTCGTGCTTTTCGAATATATAGACTCGGGGAATGATGCATAGATGAATCTGATGTCTTTAAACTCAAAAGCAATCAATTCTTTGTAATGTGCATGCTTTGAAGCAATGTTTGATTATGTATCTCACCTCAAGACAGTTCATGAGATATAAGAATGTCTCCAACTCATTTGTGAATGTACGAGTCGAGTCAAGGACTCGATATACGGGGATATACGAGATGTTCAAGATATATAAAGGAGAAAGCATCCATTAACAATCATAGTAAATCAGCTCGGGAATCTTGGACAAGTATTTGTACCTAGAAAGCTACAAACTAATGTGCTATATTCACTCTAACTTGAGTTGTAGGACAAGGCTACATCAATCTAGCAGTCCATAGTTTTTTATTTTTTTAAGATCTGTGATTTAGTTGAGGGAATTATCGATGATCTCCTTGGAAGATAAAATATATAATCACATATCTCTCTCTCCATCTCTATCTTTATCTTTCTCTTTCATTTTATTTGCTTTGTCTTCATCTTCATCAGCATTCACTTGCATACATTGCCTTGCATAAATTTCATTGCATCTTGTTTAATTATTTGCATCCACTCTTGCATATTTCATTTGCATGATTTTAAAAATCTGCATACATCTAATTGATCTACAAGCACTCTTTTTCGATAAATCGATAACTTAACTTAGAGAAAAATTGATCCAGCTCGTGTACATATGTCGACCCTAGGACTTGCCCAAGTTAAATAAAGAATTAGTCGTACCTTTTCGCAGATATATAATTTTATACGTGTAGTTCTGTATAGACATCGCTCTTCGCTCATTACAATGATACAAAAATTACTATAGCGATTAGCGAGTCTATCACATATGATGTTAGGTGGGACGATCACTGGTGTTCGTTGTCTTGTGTGAGTATTTTATATGGGATAGTCATTGTTTAACTGTCATTTCCAAAGACACGCGGGAGATCGATGGACACCCACCACATATGCTTTTAGATGGGACGATTTTTTATTGATCGATGCATGTTCCAACTATGTTCTGCTATCATGTGAAGATGGAATCAATAGACCCAACAATTTTTGTTTAAACAACATCTTCCTCGAGCAATACACTGATCCCTAAAAAATCATGGTTTATATCTCCTTTCTTATAGCAAAGTGTGATTCTGCAATTTAAAATTGGAGTCCATTGGTTAGTAGGCGCATTGTTTAATAACCATTGTTATTTGTGTGAATTATTAATCTTATAATTATTGTACTCTCTAATAAATAAGCACTGCAACAAAAAGGCATATATGCTACAAAAATTTAACTATGGGATATTATTACGTACGGAATACAAAGCGGTCTACGCTTATTTCGTAACTAAAAAAAATAAAGGAAGTACAATGCAAATATAGCTACGAAATTATCGCAGTTAATTGTTTGATGACAAAATATCCGAAGCTAATTCAGGACAACAACAATATAATTGAAAAATCAACTTATGTAACAATTTTCCTTTAAACTAATGTAAGCTTCTTTATAATGTCAGTTTGATGGGATAAATATCTCATTCTCATTGCTTCATTTTACTTTTATATCTATGTTAAATCTGAGTTTTGTAATGAGGTACGTACATCAATATCTGATAAATCACGTTTGGCTATCTTGTAATTTAATAAATAATCATTGAAAAAAGAAGTATATAAATATCTATTTGAAATGCCAAGTTCGACAATAGAGACATATTATGTACTTCATTTCTTTGAAAAATCTATCTTATAAATTAATAAATAACCATTGAAAAAAGAAGTATACAAATTATTATTTGAAATGACAAGTTCACAATAACCACATATCATGTACTTCATTCCTATGTATTTTGAACTTTTGATTGATCCCAACAAAAAAATTTGAATAATGAATTTCCCACCAAAAATAAGCGCCATTTCATTTTCCCAATAAAAAAAGGTTTTTATCAATTGTGCCCTTCTGAGATATTGCAATTTTAGTTATGCCCCTCTCTTTTTGGGAATATCAATTTTGCCCCCAACTTCTTATCATTCTATCTTGTGCCTCTCATGTTAGTTGTCATTCATTCCCAATGCAAACATACGTTAACTTTGGTACATAATAGGAATTAAATTAAAAATAAACATTGAAAATGTCATTTTCTTATCCTATTCTTCCTCCTTCCCCATCCTCTTCCTCCCCTTCTCTTCCTCCTCCCCAGCATCTTGCTCCTCTACCGCCTTCGCCATCATCCATCATGTGCTCCCTCCGCCCCGAGCTCCTCGCCCTACCCACACACCACCTCCTCTGCCCCGATCTTCTCCTCTCCGCCCCATACTGCCCCTTTGCCTCCCCCTGCCCTCGCGCCTCCCCCTTTCCCCTCCTCCTCCCCTCGCCTTCAGGTCCTTGCTTTGCCTTGAGCTCCTCCCCATGCCCCTTCCCTGAGCTTCTCCCATTGCCCCACATCTCCCCCTGCCCTCACCTCCTCCCCCTGCCCCCAGGTCCTCCCTCCGCTCAAGCTCCTCCCCCACACCCCCACATCGAGCTTCTCCCCCAGACCCCCGCCCCATGCTGTCCTCCTCCCCTCCTCCCCAGCTCAACCATCTCCAGCCACTGCTCATCCTCCTCCACCCCTCCTCTGCCCACTCTGCCCCTCCTCCACTGCTACCCATCCTGTCCCCTCCATCCCATCCATCGACCACCGCCTCCTACCAATCTAACCCTTTATTGCAGTTGTCAAGAACCTGGAGGGGAAGGGGATGAAGGAGGCGGTGGTCGGTCTTGTCGTCGAGAACTCGCAGCCTCGTCGTCGACATGTTGATGGTAAACGATGGAGGAGAAGAGGATGGAGGAGGATGTGGTCGAAGGAGGAAGGGTTGGATGGTGAGGAGGAGAGAGGAAGAGTGGAAGGGGGATGTAAGATTTTTTTCCGGATATGTCCCTATTAACTGTACCATGGTTTGAGAAAACTATAGTTAAGTTTAAATTACTCGCATCTAAAGTAACAGAGGGGCACAAGTGATAGAACGACAAGAAGTTGGGGGACAACTGATATTCCCCAAAAAAGAGGGGTATACAAATGATTAAAACCCTAAAAAACACCCGCATCAATTTCCCAAAATTACATTTCCCTTCCGCTAAACATATGTGTCATTTCCCACCTAAATTGCCTTTGCCCTAAAATTTCATTTGCCTTAAATTGCCTTCGCCCTTAAACTTCATTTCCCACCTCATCGACATCGATGCCTCCGTTCCTCGCTTGTGCTTCCCTTCTCTCCAAGTTTTGCCACAAGATCGTCACCTTCTGCCACTGTCATTTCACCTTCCTTGGCGTCCACCCCGACAACCTTGGCAATCATGGTGAGGCCTCCGATGCCCACTTTTTTTTAAATCCTCCTTTATAGCTTCCACGTCGTCTCCAAGGTACAAGAGTCCTCGAGTCGAATGCTCCCTGAATTTGACAGACTTTTAGTCAGAGGTTTTTGTGGTGGTGTTATCGTTAGATGATCGTACTTGCAAATTGGATCTAATTCTTGTACAAATCGACTTGATTACATCTTAGGTTTATGTTGGAGTATTTGATTCTGCGCCATATGAGTTGTAGGAGGGTAAATGGATGGAGGGATCCATTTACCCCATCCATATTTTTAGTCCCACATCTACCAGTAGTGAGACTTGGAGGCTCTGTGGAGGCTATATAAGGAACCCCAGATCTCCTGTATCCATTGAGAAAGTGCAATAGACCCACCATCCCTCTGAGGCGTTCTCTGTGGTTTCATCCCGCTCCTTAGGGAGTAGGGTTCCACGTTAAATCTTGTTGTTCTTATTGTTCTTTATCTTTTTTTCATGTTTCGCTTCCTCATGTTTATTTTTAAACATGGTATCAGAGCGGGGTTCGATTCTCGAGTTTTTTTTATTTATTTTTGGTATTCAGTAAGGTTTGGGCATTATTCTGAGTTCCTGTTTATGAAACCCTAATAATTTGGCAGCATCTTCGAAGGCTAAAACCCCTGGTCGCAACAGCTTGATCCTTTCAAAAATCTCCAAGGCAGAGAGCCTCTTCTCCTGCAGCGTCACGCGACTTCCAGGTCGATGCAAAAACATCTCATGTGGTATCCTAGATACACCAGTTTTTTTCTCAAGTCACAACAGACGTCGGCCGAACCTCCTTCCTCAGAATACCAAGCTCCATGTGGCAAGTTCTTCAGGTGTGCGTCTCATCTACCACTGCTCCATGAAAGACGGAGGCGGATCTTCACCCTTCTCCAGGTGCAACCTCCGACCCATGAAGAACAAGACCTCTCCAGGCGCCCTGGCGGCAGCGTTCAACTCATGCAGATCCCAAGCAGAGGTGTTCCTCTCCCTTCTAGCAACACCCCCATATCATCAGAGCTAGATGCTCCAGGAAACCGCGAACCCTCCCCCTCCCCCCCGTATCAGGCGTTGGCGACTCCATGCGACATGCACCTTCCTCGAGCATACTCCACGAGTGGCGACACGGCTTCGAGGCCCTCGAACATCTTCTCTCCGCGCGATAGCCAGGTCCCAGCGGCGCACCAGATCGCCCGCAAGTCTGATCGCATGCCCTATCAAGGTGCGCGCATGCTCCCTTCCTCAAGCAGGTCTTCTCCTAGCGGCCCGTGATGTGCAAGGACCAAGGGGTGCGGCAGATGCATGAATAGGATTCCCACGATAGGAACCCTAGGGTGTCCGACTGTTTAATTTTTGGGATTTTTACCCGGCAGACCCTATAATCTTTTGCAATTACCGCTACGACCTCTGAAACATCATAATTCCTCCCCCGACCCTGTAAAGTTACTCCGTCTTACCCAACAAACCCTGCCGTCAATTTTAACTATATTTGAGTTAAATACTTGGGTTAGTCTTGAGTTAACCTAACAAATTTACCATCGAAAGGTTAGGATTGTCCAAAAAAAGGGAAAAATCGTGCAAATCGGGCAGGGGCCTCCATCAGGGGGAGTAGGGAGCTTGAGCCGCGGGGGAGAGCAGCATCGGGTTGCTGGGGAGTGATCTTCCGTCGCCGGCGGCCACCGTGCGCCTCCTGCAGAGATGCACGTTCTGCCACGTCCGCCTCTACAACCCCAACACCGACGTCCTCAACACGATCATGGCCGCCGTCGCCTTGAGGCCCGACGTCCTCATCGGCACCTTCGACCAGGACCTACCCAACCTCGCCGGCTCCATGAGCTTCGTCATCCAATGGGTCGCATCCGACGTCAGCCCTTACAAGCCCATCATCCGCGGCATTGTCATGGGGAACGAGGCCATCCCCGGTCCCCTAGCCAACTTCGTCGTCCCCGCCATGCTCAACCTCCGCGCCGTCCTCGACGACATCTACCTGCTCGAGATATTCGTCACCACCACGCTCTTCGGCAGCTCCCTGGCGAACAGCTTTCCCCCGTCCGCCTCCGTCTTCACCCCGGAAGTCGACCCCATCATGGCGGACATGGTGCGGTTCATGTACAGCATCGTGCCCGTGTCTCTCGGACCGGTCCTGGTGCACGTATACCCATACTTCGCCTACACTGGAAATCCGAAGGAGAACTCGCTAAATCCGAAGGAGATCTCGCTGGACTACGCTCTGTTCAGGTCTACAACACCGAGCGTGCAGGACAGGCAGTTTAGTAGAAATATGTGAAGATTCCAGGATCCTTTTTACCCATACTTCGCCTACGCTGGAAATCCAGAGATCTCGTTAAATCCGAAGGAGATCTCACTGGACTACGCTCTGTTCAGGTCTACAGCACCGAGCGTGCAGGACAGGCAGTTCGTGTACAGGAACCTGTTCGACGCCATGTTCGACAGCTACGTGTGGGCGCTAGGCAGGGAGATTGAGCGGCGGGGTGGGAGCAGCGGCGCTGGGGGCGAAGGGTGGGGAGGAACAAGGAGCATGGAGCCTAGGCCGTGGGGGGCGTAGAGAGCTTGGGCGGCGGGGGGAGGCAGCAGGGAGCGTCGGCGGCGTGAGGGGATGATGGAGTGGCACTCAAATGTAAATAGAATAAACAAAATGGGTATAATATAAAATAACATAACGGAATCAGGTTACTTTTAACCAGTAAATGAATGGAGGTTAACCCCAGGGTATGTAGAGTAAGGGTTAATAAGTTTACGGGGGCGAGAGAGGAATTATGATGTTTTAGAGGTCGTAGCGGTAATTGCAAAAGATTACAGGGTCTGCCGGGTAAAAATCCCTTAATTTTTTTAAAAGGGGAGGTGAATGAAAGGCCATAAAAAAAGAAAAAAGGGGGTCCGCAAAGTTTTTAAAAAACCATTATCTTTTGAAAGAGGCGCGTATAAGAGAAAAAGTCGTACATGAGTATTGAAAAAAGGGAAAATCCGAAAAAAAATATTTAATGGCTTAAAAAATTGTTTCAAAAAAAAGAGAAAGAGATTTCAAAAAAAGAGACGAAAAAGGGAAAAAATGGCTAGAAAAGCCGAAAAAGATGGCTTATTTGGTTTTTGCTCCCCATTTTCATGTCTTCTCCCAGCATTGTCAATGCCGTTATTTTCCGACAAGTTTGGGAGAAAGTGGGAGTATTATGTAGAGTCACATGTCTTATTCAGATTCAGATGTCAGATTCAAAGATTGCAGATCAGCCAGATATTCAGACTCTATAGTTCAGATGATTTCAGACTCGACGTCATATTTCGAGTCTCCAGTTTCAGACACACACTTGCTTGTGGTCTTTTTAGGTGAGCACATGTTTGTCATCTTTTGTCGTGGTCCCCATCATTCTTCTTGTTTTATCGGCCAGAGTTTTCATGGAAGCCATAGGAAGTCTATAGCATAGGATCATTCCCTATGCCATTGAGGGCAAGGGTTTTCATGTGGTATCATAGGTACTTTAGAGTAGTGTATCATTTTCTGTGCCAGATGGGAGAGACCCAGCTCTCCGACGAGGAGACTTCTTTCAGACTCCATTTTCCAGCGATCATGGACTCCGACGAGGATTGCACTTCCATGGTCTTTTCATTTCGGTTCTTTTCAGAGATAGAGTAGTTGTCCACATATTATGGCGGGCCAGAGTACTTCGACGAGGAGACTCATTTCCAGTTGCAGCGACTCTGACAGGCGCAGTTCAGAGTGCATGCTCTCCGATGAGGAGATTCAGTTGACTCACACTCCAGCCCGTTCGTCCTCCTCACCTGCACGGTATGACAATCAACGTCCTCGACAACAGCCGACAATTGTGCGCGTTGAGTTGATATTGTCCGTAGTATCCTGTAGTGTGAGTTGAGTTTCTTTTTGTCTGACCAAGCTGAGCATTGCATGCTCCAGCTTGAGGGGGAGTGTTGGAGTATTTGATTGTGCGTCATATGAGTTGTAGGATGGTAAATGGATTATGGCAAGATCCATTTACCCCATCCATATATTTAGACCTACATCTACCAGTGGTGGATTTGGAGGCTATGTGGAGGCTATATATGGAGCCCCAGACCTCTTGTATCCATTGAGAAAGTGCAATAGACACACCAGCCCTCTGAGGCGTTCTCCTGTAGTTTCATCCCGCTCCATAGGGAGTTGGGTTCCACGTTAAATCTCGCTATTTTTATTGTTCTTTATCTTTTTCCATGTTTCGTTTCCGCATGTTTATTTTCTAACCGTTTATATTCCGCATGTAAATACCATGTGCATTGAGTCGTTCGTCAAGAAATTTTACTTTTTAAAATGGCTAGAGGCATGCCAAACAATGCACCACATATTTTCGGATTCCTTTTTTTACCATGGTTGCTCAATGCGGTCTATGTTGTCTTCAGGTTATAGAAGATCCATGTGGTATTTTTTTCTTGGGATCGATCCATTAAGTTTTATTGGGATAATCTGATTTGATGGTGTACCTAACCAATAGTTTCGTTTGAGATTACTATGTTTTATGATATTTTTGGATGATTGTTTGTGCCAATTACATCGATGGAGCTTTTGTGGATTTCAAATCCGTGTTATTTTTTGGAGCCAGGAGAGTTTTTGGATGTTTATTTCACTAAAATGCATCAGGCTTTAACCAATATCTTGATTTACGCACTTTGCAAAAAAGTACCATATTACGCTCATGCATCACCTCATAAAAGGAACCTTAATGCCTTTTTAACAAATAGTGATGTCAGATCTAGTTATTGGTGTAGAAGTGCTGTTACAAAAATGCAAGCTTTAATTTTGACAAGACTCAATAAATTTATGACTCTTTTTGTCAAACATTTAAGGCATAAACTTGAAGTAAATTGTGGTTGCTTCTTTAGGCTTCTTCGTTTGGAGAATAAGCACTGGAATAAGAGGTCAATTTTTCACTCGGCACAGTTCTCAATAGTACGGCTATTTCCATCTACGTTCCATTATTTCATTTTATTCCACCCTTATTCTTATCTTTATTACACCTTATTTACCTTTATTCCACCTTATTCTTATCTTTTCTGCTGAACAGAAAATAGACATTTATTCTCCTTATTCCCCATCCTTATTTTTGCTTATTCTCAAACCGAATGCCCCTTTAGAGTGTAATGAATGGCTAGTAAAGGTGAGGAGGAGAGTGATGAATCTCGAATTCATCATGCTAAAAGCCGCAAATTAAACCATGTCTTGACTAATCCAATAAAAACCACCTTTAATTCTTTATTTTTATCTTGTATCATATTGTGTATAATTTACCCTTAAATTATTGTATTTAATTTTACTTATTTTTCTTGTATTTATTTTATCATCAAAAGCCCCTAAAAATTAGGTAGATAAGTTGTCTATAGTTCACTAACCATTAAAAAAAGACTAAAATATACAAAAACATCTCAAAACCACAAAAACAGTATTTTTATCCCCCTAAAAATACCCCCCAAAATACTTTTTGTACAAATGATCTCTTTTGGCTTTTTCTCCAACATGAAAGTTGTAGATCTCGTCGAAACGCGCAACTTTCATGTTTTGACTTTTTCCTATATCGCCTCTAACTATTTCTTTTCTATTTATCTTTGTATTTTTACTTTGAATTTTTCTGATTGAGCCACGTGGCGCCCACTGGGCTGCCCACGTGGCCCGCTCCTCTTTCCGCCACCCGGCACCTCCCTTGGCCGTTGGATCTGCCCCTGATCGCCCTCATCTCCGCCGTCCATCATCGCTCCATCAACAGCCGTCAGATCTCTGATGAGATCTGATCTTAGCCGCCAACCCCCGCCTAAATCTCAGCCCTCTGATCCTCTTCTCATCCTACGCCCCTCAAGACTCCACGTCACCTCATTTCTTTCCACCGTACGATCAATTCCGTCATCTCATCATCACCGCACACTCCTCGCCTACCCGCAGCCCTTGGATCCAGCGCAAGGTCTAATCTCATCCATCCACTCCCGCCCTCATCTCAGCCATTCAATCCTCTTCGCATCCTACGCCTAATGCTGCTCCACATCATCCCTTAATCCTAGGCCATTGGATCCTCCTCAACTCTCCATCATAACCGCTCGTCACTACCTAGATCCTAACCGTCAGATCAGATCTAACGATCTGATCTCAGCCTTCCGTAACCCCCCTTCCCCCAGCCGTTACGCATCGTCGACCCGCTCCCCCTTCCTATTTTGGAAGGCAACTCCGGCCATGCCTCTCTCTTCTAACAGTTGCCCCGCGTACCCCACGCCTCCGCCATCCTCGCGCGATCTCCTTCACTCACTGTCGTTACCCCCTCTCCATTAAACCTCCACGTCAAAATGCCCCTCCCAGCACGTAACCTCCGTTCTTCCTCCGCCTATAAAGCCTCGCCCACCGCCTCCGGTCACCATGTCCACCATTTCTAGGATTAAGCCCAGTCTCCCCCGCCCCTCCGGTGACAGCGGAGAGGGCGGGGCGTCGAGGCGATGACGGCTCTTGCCCGGTGTCGACCCACGGTCATCTTGGCCGTGCTGCGGCTGGTTGTGCCACCGCCAAGCTCCGAGGCCCGGCTGACCTCGCCGGGCGACGACCCGAGGCTCTTTGAGCCTCAGCCCAAGCCTCTCCGCCACCGGATTCCCCTCTCCGACGAGGTCTCTCCTTCCCCCTTTCTTTCTTTGATTTTTCCCAACCTTATCACTCTCCGTCACCCTCACCTGATCTCCCCCTGAGCTTCGCCATCCATCAGTCATTCACGCGGATCCCCTCTCCCTTCTCTAGACCCTCCTTCGCTCCGACTCCCCTCTTCTCCTGCTCCGCGGAGAAGTAGCCACCGGCCACCGCTCTCGTTGCCTCCCTGGCCCCCCCACTCGCCTCACCTCACTCGCACGCATTCGCACGATCTTCGGCTATCGACTAACACCTGCAGGATCTTAAATGGTCGAAGTTAGCATCGGAGCACCTTCGAGCTCCTCGCCTCCGGCGAGGCTTCACCGAGCGTCACTTCTGATCCACCATGGAGCCTCATCACTGCTTCATGACCTCCGCCGGACCTCCAGAGAGATTTCACGACCACCAGACGGCCTCGCGAGGCGGGGCGGAGCTGAAGGCAGGTCACCGAAGCCCCGCCTTCTCCGGTGACCTGCGGAGGAAGACAAAACTACAGTTGTCGTCCGATCATCCGGATCGGACGGCCAAGATGAAGACGCGTGGCAACCCAAGCCTCAAACCAGACCTGCAGGCTCCTAACCTCTACCCGAGCTACACGACGCTGCCACGTTGCCCAAGCCACAGCTGCCTCCCGAGCCTAAGCGCCTCACGGGCACCGTACGTGAGGGCCTGGGATATTTGCAAGAAAGACCCTGATACTTTTGGTAATTACATAATGGTCCCCAGGCACGTGCCTCGCGTGTGTGTGATGAATCCACGATTCATCATCTCAATATCTTGATCTTAGCAAAATCCCCGAGTAAAAGCTCATAAAAATGTACATAAATTCATTAAATTAACAAAATGTCTCTTGTAAATAAAACACACTAATTATTGTATATTAGATTGTACAAAATAAATTACACATAAAAAGCCGCAAAAATAAAGGAGTCTTATACACGTAAATAGCCCAAAACTTCATGTATTTTTAATAATTTCATATCAACTCCTTTTTGGCTAATTCTTTCTCCAACATGTTCATATCAATGTATATAAAAATATAAAAATACAAAACAAATTAAATGTCAAATAAATTCTCCTAGATCCCAATGGGAAAAAGCCGTAAAGACCAACTTTCAAGCTAAATTCCCGCTCCGTATGAACTCCAAATTCACCAAACTCACTTTTAAAGTTCAAGTTAGAAAATTATCTATCCAACGGAAGTGGTTTCATTAAAATCGGAGTTCATTTGCAAAAGTTGAGTTTGGGGACCTAGATGTACATTGTACATTATGTATATATTCATACTTTCTTCATTTTTTATTGTATCTTTCTTAATTATTAAAAATACAAAAAAAATCATACTTGTGTTGTATTTTAATTGTAGTATTTTATTGTATCTTTCCGTTGTAAATATCTCTTATTAAAAAGACAAAAAAATTACATATTAGAAAAGTAAAAAAATGTGTGTACATGTTGTTTGTCTTCCCTTGTAAATTCTCCACTATTTCTCTTCTCTTTTTATTTTATTGTATTTAAAGTAGCCAACTAGATTTATTTATTTATTCATTTATTATTTAATTTCCATTCTCTACAATAACCACCAATTCAACTCCATTATTCCACCATTTTTTCCAACTTCCCATTCAACTCCATTAATAAATCAACCTCCCATTCAACTCCACCACTTTAATAACCTCTCATTCCATTCTCTTTATATACCTCTCATTCTCCTCATTTTTTCCTTTGATCCATCTTTAAGTGAGGAGAGCCTAGTTCCCAGAGTTGAATTGGTGACAGCGACGCAACCGTGGTCGAGCGACGACGGCCCTCTCTCCGGTGAGATCCGTTGGCTTTTTTGCCAACATTGCAGCCGTAACCGCGCGCTGCTCGAGCTCATCGCTCGCCGGCGATTCGAGCGAAGACCGTGCTCTCGTGAGCACACCATAGGCGACTGCGTTCATCTTAGGTAAATTTTCCCTTCATTTTATCATCTTGTCATAGTTGCATTTTTTTAGTTCATCATATCACCACTCACCATCTTCCATTTGCTCTACTCCACATATTATCACCAAATCATTTCTTTCCCACATTTGTAAATATTTCCCATTTAAAGAAAATTAAAAAAATAAAAAATTTAAAACAAAAAAAGATTGCCCTTTCAACAGTTTTTTTAATCAAAATAGTTAAAAAATAAAAAAATAAACGGAGGAGGCAGCAGCCGAAGCACCGCCACCCCCCTTCTCTTCCACGGCCAGCCGCTGACGACCGGCGCGCCACCTCCAGCCGCAAGGACCGCCGGCGGCTTCGCCCCTCTACTCCTCAGCCGCCGTGCACGGCTCTGCCGCCACACCCGCGCCGCCGTGTGCGGCCCTCTCCGCCGACCAGAGCAGCCGCTCCTCAGCCGCTCGCCTCTACCGTTCAACGCCATCGCCCGCGAGCGCAACCCCGCGCCTCTCCGCCGACCAACCTCCGCGCTGCTCGCCACCCTCCGCGCGCTGGTGCGGCGCGGCCGCCGACGCCGTCGAGCCTTCCCCGTTGGGTTCACCTGCAGAAGAAGAAGAAGGTAAACTTCTTCAATTTTTTTATTTGTAAAAATTGTGTAAAGTCTTTGTATAGTTTCAGTAATTACAAACAAGTCCCTCTGTATAGTTGTTTGTTTATTTTGCTTTCAGAATTTGCACATATACCCCTGTGTTTGACTTTAAATTTGGACCTCATTGTTGCATCAATTTACTTAATAAAAAATATCATTATGTTGAGCAACTTATCCTCTGTCATGTGATTCTTTATTTGTATTTTTGTGAGATATGGGTAATTAACTAAAATTGTTCAACTGAAATTTTCCATAGTTTACCCATTCTGGAATCTTAAAATTATATCTCACACAAGATTGCTCCAAAAAATCCACAAAAATTAGGAATGATGCCTTGAAATGTGATAAACTTATTGTCCAAATTTCATCTAAAATGGATATGTCATGTGCCCGAAATAAATTGTAGAGTGATTTTCGTATTCGATTTTTAATTAAATCCATGTATATTTTTTTGCGAAATTTCAATTCTCCTGGATTTTACATGAAAATATCTTTTTGGGATAATTAGCACTCTGATTAATTTGACAATGTGGATTTATTAGAAATTATTTACTCACTGTCACTCTATTTTCACTAAAAAATCTATAAAAAAATTCATAACTTGTCAAAAAATTCCAAAATAATTACTGTAGCTTCCTTGCATCGTGTTTTAGTTCCAGTAATTTTTTCATAATTTTTGCTTACTGTTTGTGTGATAAATTGCGAAAAAACCCATAAAAAGTGTGTATTTTTCATTGTTGCATTTTAACCCACAAAATTACAAAAAAAAATATCTTGCATTCATCTCTGGATTAGGATTCTAGGAAAAATATATTTTGGCTAAATTGGGCTATTTTGGCATTAAAATTAATTTGGCCTATTGTATGATTTCTTAGTGTCTTGATTCACTTGCATTTGCATTCTTGTTGCATAAAAATATAAAAAAATACCGCATTGGAAATCTAAAAACTTAATTTTCAAATTATCCTGAAGTTGTTCCTTTGCCTCCCTGAGTTCGACCCTGGACTTGCCCGGGATATAAATTAAGCCGAGACACTCTTCACGGAGATCCTTCTCTCGGTTCTGATTGAATCGCTAAGTACACGTACAACAACGAGACCAAATTATCTATCGTATCTAGCGACTCGTCAGATGGCGCCGTTGCCGAGGAGGCAAACGGCTTAGGGACTAATTTTAAATTTTAGATTTAGATTTTCACTTACTCGGGTAGTCTGACCCCCGAGCCACTTGTAATTAATCCATCTTCCTTTCAATTATTTGTCTTCATATTTTTGTATATATTTTATTGTTTATCTCTCTAATATAAATCTCATTTTCCTTGCAAGGGCCCGGTGGACTTGAGTACATCGGAGGTCGACGGACGCGATGCGTGCCGACTGCTGAAGAGCGAGGAGATCTAATTTATCTTCGAGAGAATTTTTATAAATTGTTGTAATTATTTAGGTAGTTGCTCATTTATAGTGGCTCTTGTTTGAGAGCTCGCGCGTGTAAAAAGACTTAGACATTGTTTGTGGTGTGTCGAGCCTGTTTCACTCTCCGGTGAGGGTGGGGCTCGACTTGAGTGGCAAACTTAAGGATTAGGCATACAGTAGCTTAGAATCAAATTTGTTTGTGCCCATCGTAAGTTAGGACACACATATCTTAGAAGATTCACTTATCTTATAAGATTCATAAAGAGACGCACATAAACGCGTACTACTTAGCTCAAATTAAATCAATTCTTCCCCGCTAATAGTATATTGTTTAGGTGCGATTTTCTCGATCTGCATGCATTTAGTGTAATATTTACAAATTCTGTTCTGCATAACGCATGAAGAGTGTTGGGATTCACTGTAAGTATACCTTCTTCTGAGCATGCATCATAGTTTCTCGTTTGCATTCTGATTTCTGATTCCCCTCTTGTTTTATAACTTAAGGTCAAAAGGAAATTGGGACTGAACGGTAGACGTGCTTGTGTGTTCACATAAATTTCAAGTGATAACCTAACTCTAAAACTGGGACTGAATTGAGCAGGTCAATTTAAAATAATTGGAATAAAAAGAACCCCTGTTCTCGGGTGCACAAAGCACTCATTGTTTGTTTTACTTGCAAGTGAGAGAGAGACGACCCTAGGATAGAGCCAAGTCTGGATTTCTTACTTACTACTGGTTCTTTATTTTCAGGCGATTAGCTACTTTTCAGTGAGGAATACGGGTAGCCGTATTTACACGGTCCAGACTTCCTTAGCAGAGTGGGAGGGTTTAGAGGGCGCTTTAGTCCTCAAGGAACGGGCTTCGGCTTGTACTTACTCCTATACTGGCTGAAAGTAGGCCAAACTAGTCGTAAGAACCGGGTCAGTCTGTAGGAAAATACGGGCACCTAACAGCTCGTTAATCTTTCCAAGATTGTATTTCTCACCAACTAAAATTGACAAGATAATTCGGCCGAACTCTTACGGCCTTCACGTGTTGCGTTGGTGAAATCGAGGGTTTGGATTGTGTTTGTATTGTGTGAGTTCACTCCGCACATTTACGTGCACCGTAGAACTAGCGCCTCATTGAAATATCGTGTTTTAAATCGGTTCTTTTGACATCGAAGATGACTGATTGGGGGGATAATTATTCGGACTTTGCGAATTTCCCGTTGAACCCTCCAAGAAGTATGTCTTCACAGGTCCATGCGCAACACGGACCAACCTGGACTCATGACCCTCTTGAGCCCAGGATCACCCACTCTCGGGATGGTTACTCTCAAACCATTCCCTTTCTCTCTTCCCACCTCACCGAGGAAGACCTTCGCCTCGATGAGAATATCTTGATTCATAAATCCTCTTCTAATCAAGAACACATTGCTGATTTAGGCCATATAGAAGACACAAGTAAAATGCCTCCAAAGAAGAAAGAAGAGGAAGAAGAGAACAATGAAGACCCAATGAAAATGATACTTGCTAGATTAGCTGCATCTGAGCAGCAACAAGCATTACTGAGAGCTCAGTTAGGACAGTTAAATGTTGGGGTCCAACTACCAATGGATGCGGCATACAACCCCAGACAATATCAAATTCATAACTACTTGAGTCCGGCCGAACCCACTGTTGACTTTGAGTTGAAGCCGCACTTTCTGAACCTGCTGCCACATTTTATGGGAATGCTTCTGAGGAGCCATATGCATTCCTAAGGGACTTTTAGCTCATCTGTGCTAACCTCAAACATAATAATGTTATCCAAGATTATATTAGGCTCAAAGCCCTTCCATTTGCCTTGGGTGGAAATGCCGATTACTGGGTGAAGAATCTTGGAATCATCATCACCACTTATGCCCAGTTCAAGGATCTATTCCTAAAGAAGTTCTACCCGTTGAGTAGAACTAACATGATGAGGACGCGAATTACGAGTTTTTCCCAGTTACCCCATGAAGCCTTCTGTCTTGCTTGGGAAAGATTCAAGGACATCCTGCAGAAGTGTCCTTGTCATGGATTAGATGAAAATATCTTGGTCCAATCCTTCTTCACTGGTCTCAACCCTGAGATGCAGGGTTTAGTGAGCGCTGCCTGTGGAGGCAGCTATACATCACGAGGAGCGGATACCGTCTGGAGGGTATTCGAGCAGATGGCTGAAACTAGCCGCTCACAGATGGCCAGCAGGGCCTATACACCATCCCCCAGTTCACTCTCATTTGGAGGGGGAAAATCAGCTGTAGTTGATCTCTCTCAGGACGTGATCCCTAGCATGGGACTTCTTGCTGACAAGCTTACTGTAGTCGAGAAGATCGACAGGAGGATTGATGAGTTAGACCGGAGAGTCTCCAAACTTCCAAAACAGATGGAGGAGTTGACTGAGAAGGTATCTATGATACGGATACCCGCCGTGACTGCACCCTCTGCTCCCGTATACCGAGTTCACCATGTTCAGGAGCAGTTGGTGTCAGGGCAACCCCAGCCGTGGGAGCGGGACCAATCCTATACCCACTCTACCACCTCCAGTAGCAGAGACAGTCCAGGAGGAGCCTCCACCAGTTTGGGAGGTGAATGGGATATGGTATACTCAGGACCCTGCCAGGCAGGGAAGTACGGGAGGCCAACAGACCTATCAGCATCCCCCGACCTTTCACAACACCGCATTCACCTCCGCACCACCTCCTTCACAGCAGAGCCCTGGATTCCATCCACCCCAGCAGCAGAGGCAGCAGTACCAGCAGTATGGCCAACAGGGCCATTACCAGACGGGCCAGCAGGGCCCGCAACCCCGGCAGCAGCAGCAGAGGCAGTACACTGGCCAGCAGGGCCAGTCTTCCCGTTCTTCTTCCCAGTCTTATCCACTTCCTTCATCGTCTAGTCCCGTGGATATTCAGCAACAGATACTCAACGAGCTACGTTCCTACAGGAACGAGGTTCAGGACTTACGGGTGGATGTCAACCGCCTGTCCAGATGGCGAGACGAGCAGACTGCACCCTCTACCTCGATCCCAGCCCAAGTTCAGGCTAACCCCAATAGCCTGAACCGTTCTAGTTCTCAGCAGCACTTTGGTCAGGTATACTATTCAGCATCTCCTAAATCTGAACATGAGATTCTTTCGTGTGACGAGGCTAACCACATGTCACTCAGGAGCGGAAGGACCGTGGTCGTACCTGACCGGGCGAGGGACACGAGGAGGGGCATCTCTGGAGCTCTACTCGAGGAGTCTTCAGAGGACGAGGAGGAGAGGCATCACATTTTGGAGCCCCATCAGTACCATTCGAGGATTTCCACTCAGGGAGCCGAGAGGAGGAGAAGAGCACGTACGCAGCATCGTCAGCATGGATATTCTTCTGAGTCTACAGAGGACCTTGCATCTCCGGTTGTGGCGGATACCACTCCAGCTTCTATTCCACAACCTGTAGTAGATAGTTTAGATTTTGAGTCCATGTTGCATCAAAAAGATTCTTGTATGAAGAACTTTGTTTCCGTTAATGCAAAGAATGATCTTTCAGTTCATGATTCAGATTCTTCATCCTCTGTTTCCCTAGCTTCAATCCCTTTCCCCCTGTGCTCTTACGACATGAACGCGCATCAAAAAGATTCAGAAAGATGACCCCGATATGGCACGATTTTGTAAAGAAAACATCACAGTTAAGGTGCCATTTGATGAATATGTGGCTAACCATCCTGCCTTCCAAAAATACCTTAAGGTGAGATGCACACCTAGAAGGGTTAGCAGGAAGAAAGATAACCAAAATATAAAGACACATGTCTTATCAGTAGCCACAACCTATTGTCTCAAGAATCAGACTCTGCCAAAGAAAAAGAGAGACATGGGTGCTCACTATGTGGAGAGTCGTATTGACGACATTGCGTTTGCACGCACACTCTTAGATAATGGTTCTTCAATCAACTTACTTCCCTTAGAATTATATCAGAAATTGGAATTGGGACCACTTCGCAAATCTAGAGCTTTACTCCAATTCGCAGATCGTTCAATGAAGAGACCTAAGGGAGAAGTGAAGAACGTCGTTATCTCGATTGAGGGGCAGAACTATCAGGTGGACTTCACAGTCTTGGACATGGAGATCCCCAATCATTGGAGAGAATCTCAGATCATTCTCGGGCGACCCTTCCTTAGGACCGCAGGCGCAGCTTTCGATTATGGTACGAGAATGATGAAGTTCCGTTCTCCAGGCGGAGAAGTGAACCTTGAGATGAAGCAAACCAAGTGTCAGCGACCCGATTCAGAGAGTAGCATAGAGTACTCATCTTCAGAGGCAGACTGTAGTTTGATTAGTACAGTTGGGATTTGGGGACAGATTCCTTCAGGACAGAGCGAGACCCTTTCATCTGGAGAGGATATAGTGCATGATGCAGTTTGCCAGGCGTTGTCTGATCTTGCTAGAGATGCATCAACCTATTCTCATGATGACTTAGAGATCCATTCGGATCTGTCAGTTCCATCCTCTTCAGAACAATCATGGGACATAGATGACGAGTTGGACGTGGCTTTTACCGATTATTTGGATACTTTTGACGATCCGACTCCCGATACTTCTGATTTGGTGGCGAGTACTACTCAGCTTAACCCACCTTCATGCAGCACGGAACCAGATTCAGATTCAGTTCAGCCAGATCTGCTTGATGATACCACATTGCCATAACTGAAATCACTACCTCCTACACTTAAGTATGCCTTTCTTGCGGGACCCAAAGAGAGATATCCTGTCATCATTAGCTCAGACTTGACTTTAGAACAGGAGTCTAGGTTGTTAGAGATCTTAGAGAGGAACCGCAAAGCAATAGGCTGGATAGTGTCGGATCTCGTGGGCATCAACCCCGCTCTCTGCTCGCACCACATTTTTACTGAGGATAATGTGAGACCTTCCCGTGAGTTCCAAAGGAGGCTTAACCCCAATCTACGGGAAATGGTGAAGAAAGAGATTGAGAAATGGTGCAAAGCAGGGTTTATATACCCTATTTCTGACTCCAAGTGGGTGGCCCCACTCCATGTTGTCCCGAAGAAGTCGGGAATTCAGATGATCGCCAACGAGGAGGGGGTAGAGATCGCGACACGAGTACCCACGTCGTGGTGTGTCTGTGTTGACTACAGGCGCTTGAATGCTGCGACCAAGAAAGATCACTTTCCCTTGCCTTTTATTGATCAGATCTTGGAGAGACTCGCAGGGAAAGAGTTCTTCTGTTTTCTTGATGGGTACTCAGGCTACAACCAGGTGGCCATAGCCTCTGAGGATCAGCAAAAGACCACATTCACATGTCCATTCGGCACTTATGCTTTCAAGCGCATGCCATTCGGGCTCTGCAATGCCCCGGGCACATTTCAACGGTGCATGATAGCCATATTTGCCGAGATGGTGTGAGATTTCCTGGAAGTGTTCATGGATGACTTCTCGGTCCATGGCCATTCTTTTGATACATGTTTAGCGCGCTTGGACCGAGTCCTCACGAGGTGTAGAGAGGTGAATCTGGTACTCTCCTGGGAGAAGAGTCACTTTATGGTGACGGAGGGTATCGTGTTGAGGCGTGTCATCTCCAAAAGGGGAATGGAGGTTGACCCTGCCAAGGTGGAGGTGATCAAGAAACTCGATCCACCTAGCAACGTGAAGTCAGTGCGGTCATTCTTAGGGCATGTTGGATTCTATAGGAGATTCATTCAAGATTTTTCAAAGATCGCCCGCCTACTGACTGAGCTCTTAGGGAAAGACATAGAGTTCGTTGTAGATCACAGGTGTCTGGAGGCCTTTGAGCTCTTGAAAAGAAAGATTTGTGCCTCGCCTATCCTACAAGCTCCTGACTGGTCTCTCCCCTTTGAGATCATGACTGATGCTTCAGATTTCGCTATAGGAGCTGTGTTAGGACAACGACGAGAGGGGATTCCGTTTGCGATTCACTATGCGAGCAAAGTTTTAGATCCTACACAGAAAAATTATACAGTGACTGAAAAGGAAATGCTCGCAGTAGTATGGGCCCTCGAGAAGTTCAGAACATATATTTTGGGCTCTAAGGTGACAATTTATACAGATCACACAGCCATTCGATATTTAATGGAAAAGGACGTGAAGGCGCATCTTCTTAGGTGGATTTTACTCCTCCATGAATTGATTTGGAGATAAAGGATAAACCTGGAGTGAAGAATGTTGTGGCTGATCACCTTTCTCGGATTGAACTTAAGGATTCTCCTGATTTTGAGCGGATTAGAGAGACCTTCCCAGATGAGTCAATTTGTGTTATTGACTCACTCCCGTGGTATGCCAACATGATGAACTATCTTGTCTCCAAGCAGGTTCCCCATGGTTGGACTAGGAGCAGTATTGACCGACTGAAGTCGGATTCGAGGAGATACCACTGGGACGATCCTTTCCTTTTCATCGAAGGACTGGATTGTGTTTGGAGAAGGTGTATTCCTCAGGAGGAATACCAGAGGTCCTCACATATTGTCATTCACTTGAGGCTGGAGGACACCATTCGAGAAAGAGAACCGCTCACAAAGTACTTCAATGTGAATTGTATTGGTCGACCTTGTTTAGAGATGCTATTGATTTTGTACGGTCGTGCCTGATCTGTCAAAGGATGGGAGGGACAGTTGGACAGAGAGATGAGATGCCTATGCAACCGATGATTATTTGTGATATTTTTTGATGCATGGGGCATAAATTTTAAGGGTCCCTTTCCCAACAGCCAAGGACATGAGTACATTTGTTGGCGGTTGACTATTTATCTAGGTGGGTGGAGGCTATCCCAACCCGAAACGCAGACAGTAAGACTGTCTGTAAGTTTGTGAGAGATCATATATTGCTAGGTTCGGGGTGCCAAAAGTTTGATATCTGATGGGGGTAGCCATTTTGTGAATCGAGATATGAGATCTTTAGCTAAGACTATGGATTTGAGCATAGAGTTACTAGTCCTTACCACCCACAGTCCAACGGCATGGCAGAGGTTTCAAACAGAGAGGTGAAGAGTATTTTGCAGAAATTGGTTCGTCCTGATAGGAAGAAACTGGTCTCAGCTCTTAGACCAAGTTCTATGGGCCTATAGGACAGCCTACAAGACACCATTGGGTACTTCACCATTTAGATTGATCTATGGCAAGCCATGCCATTTGTCCGCAGAGTCGATTCATAAATCCGAATGGGCAATTAAGAAGATTAACTGGAGTTGTCACCTAGGGAAGCTTTGTCGAGACTTGAACTTGAACGAGCTCGTGGAAATCCGAAACAGGGCATATGACACCGGTTTGATTTATAAGGACAAAGTAAAGAGATGGCATGATCAGCACATTAGGTGCAAAGACTTTGCCCCTGGACAAAAGGTATGGTTGTTCAATGCCAGGTTGAAGATGTTCCATGGGGAAGCTCAAATCTAAATGGACGGGACCCTTGTTGTTAAGAAAGTGCACGAGAATGGAAGTGTAGAGATAGCTGATCTCACAGATGGTGCACAGTCTCATGTGGTAAATGGACAACTGTTGAAGCATTTTGTGGATTCAAAAGAGCAGTTAGTCCAAGTCGAGGTCATCAACTTCATGCAGAGCGAGCACATAGAAAATACATCATATTACTCATCATGAAGATGCAGCATCAAGATTCAACATCTTAGAAGATTCATTCCTCTGTACATTCACCATTCTTTGTATATTCTCCAGATCACATCGGTTCTTACACTTATTCTTGTCCTATACTTAGGCTTACCAAGAGCATAAGTATAGGGGGAGCCGATGCCCTCCATATGTATACTCATCCATTTCTCTTCGTGACCTCGTCCGCCCCATTTTTGCTCTTCTTCTACACTTAGGTTGTCCAGAGCCTAAGTATAGGGGGGGCGGATCGACTTCTATACTGTTTATTATTTTAGCCATCCTATGCTTAGCACGAGCTATGTCTTTTTCTCGCTTCTTGTGCCATGAGGACATAACACATGCTAAGTATAGGGGGACGTATATATATTACATATATACTTTACCCATAGCTCGTACTTTCACGTATTTTTGTATATATTATACAATAATTATGGGGTGGGTAAAAAAACTTTTTCCTAAAAAAACTCTTTTTCCTTATTTGCTAAAAAAACTTTTCAAAAAAAAAATCCTCTTTAAAAAAAACAAACTTTTTCAAAAAAAAGTCTTTTCTTATTTACCTATCTTTTTCAAAAAAACTCTTGAAAAAAAAAGCAAAACTTGTCTAACAAAAAAAATTCTTTGCCTTTCCTTTTTGAAAAAAAAACATTTTCTAAAACTTAAAAAAAATCATCAATCATAAAAAAAACAAAAAAATAAAAAAACTAACTAATAAGTTGGTTTAATCCCTGACACAATTCACTTTCACACAAGACTAGTGATGTTCAAGAACACTGGTTTATGAGGTCTTGAGATTTTGAGTTAACCAGCCTTAGTCATTAGGGTCCTTGGACGTAATTATTCAGATTTCCCTAGTTTGAAAGATTGTTTGCTATATTGCATGCTTAGTCTCCACCTTAAGAATATGATCAGCACCTCACATACACGACTGCATTATGATGAGATGAGTTGGTAATTTTACTTGAGGAACTGGGATGAGGATTGAGTTTGGACTTGATTTAATGATGCTCGAGGATGGGATAAAATCAATGAAGGCTTCATGAAACCTGAGTGTCAGCACATTTAGCCAGTATGAGAACATGGTTCTTGTACTATCCCTTGACAACTACCTTTGTGCCAGGGTGTGATAAAATAAAAAAAATGTTGATCAGTGTGCGCCAACTCTTGGTAAAAGCAGTGGAGCTAGCCAAAAATACTACAAAGCAATGAAATGTCAAAGAAAAGCTCTCATTCCACAAAGTCAATTATCAAAAGAGCTTCCATCAAAGGCGAGCGCTCCCAACCATTTCAAAGTGTCCACTTGGACCACCGCTATTAGGACCATGAGTCGGACTTGCACCAAAAAAGGGCTCTGCATCGTAAATGCTACAAGTCTGGGTGTAGAAGGTATAATAGATACTAAAAAAAGACACACCCCGGTGTACTCCCAGGAAAACAAGTGCAGACGACTCCAACTTCTCTTGACGGACGCACTGATCAACACCAAAAATATGCGTTGCGTAATAAGGCACTCGAGAGGATCCTTATTCCAATGAGAGGGAGAGAAGAAATGACACAATCCTATGCCCTCCATCAACTGGCCTTCCCATCTACACTTTTTAATTCTGACAACTAAAGAGACGGTGGATTGAATGCAAGAAATGGTTTATTCCCTAGTGTTGAGGATCGGGTCCTTAGGAGAGTCTCCTGGACTGGAACCTTGGGTGACGTTGTGACTCTACTCTTGTAACTGCGGTCAACACTTAAAGTCATATCCCTACTATATATGTATACAAAGAGAGTCTGATGATTAGGGAAATTGGATACCTTTTGACTAGAGCTTGGTTCAGCTTAGAATTTTAGGATTTCTAAAACCGAGAGTTCTTGAACGGATCAAGTCTTGTATTCACATGCACAGTCAGGGGTTAATTCTTTATTTGCTCGAGGACTAGCAAAGTTTAAAGTATAGGGGTGATGAATCCACGATTCATCATCTCATATCTTGATCTTAGCAAATCCCTGAGTAAAAGCTCATAAAAATGTACATAAATTCATTAAATTAACAAAATGTCTCTTGTAAATAAAACACACTAATTATTGTATATTAGATTGTACAAAATAAATTACACATAAAAAGCCGCAAAAATAAAGGAGTCTTATACATGTAAATAGCCCAAAACTTCATGTTTTTTAATAATTTCATATCAACTCCTTTTTGGCTAATTCTTTCTCCAACATGTTCATATCAATGTATATAAAAATACAAAAATACAAAACAAATTAAATGTCAAATAAATGCTCCTAGATCCCAATGGGAAAAAGCCGTAAAGACCAACTTTCAAGCTAAATTCCCACTCTATATGAACTACAAATTCACCAAACTCACTTTTAAAGTTCAAGTTAGAAAATTATCTATACAACGGGAAGTAGTTTCATTAAAATCGGAGCTCATTTGCAAAAGTTGAGTTTTGGGACCTAGATGTACATTGTACATAATGTATATATTCATACTTTCTTCATTTTTTATTGTATCTTTCTTAATTATTAAAATACAAAAAATCATACTTGTGTTGTATTTTAATTGTAGTATTTTATTGTATCTTTCCGTTGTAAATCTTATTAAAAAGACAAAAAAATTACATATTAGAAAAGTAAAAAAATGTGTGTACATGTTGTTTGTCTTCCCTTATAAATTCTCCACTATTTCTCTTCTCTTTTTATTTTATTGTATTTAAAGTAGCCAACTTTATTTATTTATTATTTAATTTCCATTTCTCTACAATAACCACCAATTCAACTCCATTATTCCCACCATTTTCCCAACTTCCCATCAACTCCCATTAATAAATCAACCTCCCATTCAACTCTACCACTTTAATAACCTCTCATTCCATTCTCTTTATATACCTCTCATTCTCCTCATTTTTGCCTTTGATCCATCTTTATGTGAGGAGAGCCTAGTTCCCAGAGTTGAATTGGTGACAGCGACTGATGAATCTGCGATTCGTCATCTTTATTCATTTATTTTAGCTTAAAATCCCTTATAAAACACCTGCATATAATGCTAACTCCATATTCTTACTAACTTGCATTTGTGTGTAAATATTGTACATTTCTTACTAATTTTAACCTAAAATAAATAAATAAAGAAAGAAAGGAAAAAACAAAGAAAAAAAAAGAAAGACTGTATACAGGCTGACCCGAACCCCGAGAGAAGGTCAAGACTTGACCTGATCGACCAGGAATAAAGTAGGGGGAGATAGGGTCCTCAACCAGAAAATCCAAAATAATGTGTTTCTCACTTATTTTGTGTATATCTGTATAAAACTAACACTAATTTATTTGTACATTAATTGACCCCAAATCAAATAACATTCAAAATCAAAGTTGTAAATAAAAGGGGTCCTAACTAATAAAACTGATTGCACAATTAAATCATGTACAGAATAAAAGTAGCCACACTTGGAAAAAAGCCACTAAACACTAATTGAAAGATCAATTCCGGCTCCATATGATATTAAATTAAACCAATTTCACTTCCATTGAAGTTCTAAATCAAATTATCTTCAAAATGGCTGTGATTTCATAATTTTTGGAGTTACGGTTGAAAAGTTGGTTTTTTGGGGTGGTTTGTGCAATTTTCCCTTGTATTTTGTGTATATATTTGTAAATATTTTTTACTAATTACTTAAAACAAAAATAAAAATAAAAATAAAAATAAAAAAAATTAATTAATAAAATTCGTAAAACAAAAAAAGGCCAATTTCCCCATTTATCCTTGTATTTAATACCATATATGTGTATAGTATATGTATATAGTTGCAATTTTTAACCAACCATCATAAAAAAATAAAAAAATAACATTTTCAAATTCCAATAAATAAAGTGACGAAAATTCAAAAAAATTAGATAATTTTGTAAATAATTTTATCTTTCTATTTTATCTCTCATGATTATCTCTCCCACCAAAAAAAATTCAAAAATCTCTCTTATATTCTTCAAAATTCAAAATTCATCTCTTTTCTATTTATATGGCTCCATCTCCCTCATTCCAACCTGATCAATCTTTAGAGAGAGGAGCCCGATCTCCGAGAGAAATTTCGTCGAGGAAGTTGCCTAGCCTCCAAGCCGTCCGGTGACAGCGAGTCGGCCTTGTCGAGGCGATCACGGCCCATTTTCCGCTCCTAAGGTGAGATCCATATTTTTCTTCGCATTTTTATCTTACTTTAATCGTAGTTTTATTTTTCGTATTTTCGTCTCATTGTCATTTTTCTTCTAGATCATAAAAAATTTCATCACGATTTTTGATCCATCATCGACTCGATTTTTCATCTCACTTTCTTGATCTCTCCGCCTTCAATTTCTATCTTCCACTATCTACCAACTCCGACCACGCACGGCGGTCGGAGAGTCGGATTCGATTCCTTTCACGTTCGTCGAATTCCCCATTCGTTTCCCAATTTTGTAGATAAATAAAAATATTTTATGTCTAACATTTGTTTTGCAGGATAAAAAAAATAAAAAAATTGTTTTTTCCTTATCTCTAACTATTGTTTTGCAGGAATATTAAAAAAAAGAAAAAAAAGTTCATTTCCTATTTCTTTCTTTCTTATTTTCGGATTTACAAAAAAAAATAATAAAAAAAGTTTTTTTTCCTCCTTTTCTTTACTGTTTACAACAAAATTACAAAAAAATAAAAAAAATAAAAAAAATAAAAAAATTCAACCATCGGCCGTAGCCGAAGGTCGCCGAAGCACCGCTGCCACACGCTGCCACGCGTGCGCGCGGGCACCGCCACCGACCTCCAGGCGACCGGCCACCCTCCTCCATCGCCGGCGGCGCAGCAGCCTGCGGCCCCTCTTCTCCTTCGGCTTCCACCGCCAGAGCGCCACAGCAGCCCGCGCTGGCCGCCGCGAAGGGCGACAACATCGCCAACCGCCAGCCGCCCCACGCCAGATCGCCCTGCGCGGCCGCGCGCACGCGCGATACGCGCACCCCTCATTGCTCCAGCAAAAGCCGCTGGTAGCGGCTCCATCCTCCGCTGCTCGCCCCAGCACCGCCGACCGGCTCCATCCCTCGCCGCCCTCCACCGCCACCAGCGCTCCCTCGACCCGACTTGCTGCTCCGCCCGACCGAAGCCCAGCCTCCTGGCCCCCGCTCGCCGCCGCGCCTTACGTGACGAGGAGACAAGGGGCGGCGGCAGACTTGAACCCCTGTTGCGTTGGCCCTCTTTGAAGAACGAAGGCTAGGGCTTCTGATATAAAAAAAACTTTGACAAATGCATCTCCTACCCTGGAAGTTATCGAAATAGCCAAATAGCCATACCAGTTCAGATCACGTGATTGGCACGCCATTATTGGGGAAACTTCACATCAAGCCCCCCGAAGTTGCTGAAATTTGCAAAAACATCCTTGCCAGAACATATCATTGGGTAATTTACAAAGTATCTCCTGCATCTTTTTATTTATTATATTCTGATACTTAAATTAGAAAGATTTGCTCTTTAGCCCCTGAACTGCAGAATATTGAATTTGATTGTCTTTCATTGAAATAAATGTTATTTTGATCCAAAAATTTTGAGAAAATTGTGCTATGCTCTTTATGTGATGTTCAATTAGCATAAAATTTCCATTGCATTTTGATTTTATTTGGTATTATTAGAAAATAAAAAACAGTGCCTATTCGTCTTCTTGAAATTTGAAAATTCATAAAAATTCCAAAATAACTCCAAAAATTCTAAAAAAATTAGAGTAGTTTTATTTCATTGTCTTTTAATTTCAGACCAATTTTCATGCATTAATTATTTATAAAATCCAAAAAAAATTGAAAAATATCAAAAATCTTCTAAAAATCATAAAAAAATTCCACAAAAATCCAAAAATTGTGATTTCAGTTCCTGTTTGTAGATATTTTCTTCTAGTTTGTCTTA
>JAZKJV010008098.1:0-345662 GCA_037367405.1 Ottelia alismoides | reverse complement strand
TAATCAAGCTCCCTGGAGTAACAATATCCACCTAAGAAGGTGCACCTTCGCGCTCCTTCTTTTCCATGAGATACCTAATGGTTGAATGATCAGTATAAACTATTACTTTTGAGCCAAGAATCACATACCTAAACTTCTCTAAAGCCCATATTACTGCAAGCATTTCTTTCTCGATCACTGTATAATTTCTCTATGCTAGATCCAAAACTTTGCTTGCATAGTGAATAGCGAATAGAATCCGATCTCATCGTTGATCCAATACTGCGCATATAGCAAAATCCAAAGCACAGTCATGATCTCAAAGGGAAGAGACCAATCAGAGTCTGCAGAATCGACAAGTCACAAATATTCTTCTTAATGAGCTCAAAGGCCTCAAGACACTTGTGATCTACAAAGAACTCAGTGTCCTTTCATAAGAGCTCAGTCTGGGGTTGGCTAATCTTAGAGAATTCCTGAGGAAATCATCTATAAAATCCAACACGCCCCAAAAATGACCTCACCGACCTGATGTTGGTTGTGGATCAAGTTTCTTGATCACATCCACCTTATTAGGATCAACCGTCATTCCCTTTACGGAGATGACATGCCCCAACACAATACCCTCATTAACCATAAAGTGACTTTTTTTTCCGAGGAGAGTACCGGATTCACCTCCCTATACCTTTGAAGAACTCAGTCCAAGTACGATACACAAGAATAAAATGAATTACCATGGACTAAGAAGTCGTCCATGAAGACCTCCAAAAAATCCCCCACCATTTTGACAAATGTGGCAATCTTGCACCACCAAAAAGTACATGGGGTATTGCATAGCCCAAAAGTATACGTTTAAATGCGTATGTGATGAAAGGACATGTGAAAGTGATCTTTCCTGATCCCCAGGGGCGATGACTACTTGATTGTATCCAAGTACCCGTCAAGGAAACAGAAGAACTCTTTCCCCGCTAGTCTCTCTAAGATCTGATCAGTAAAAGGTAGGGTGAAGTGATCTTTCTTGGTCGCGGCATTCAAGTGCCTGTATTGACACATATGCGTCAGCATGTGGGTACTCGTGTCGCAATCTCAACTCCCTCCTCATTGGTGATCATCTACATTCCTGATTTTTTGGGACAACATGTAAAGATGCCACCCATTTCGACTCAGAGATTGAGTAAAAAACCCTGCTCCATACCACTTCTCAATCTCTTTCTTAACTACTTCATGTGGATTTGGATTAAGTATCCTCTGAAACTCACGGGAAGGTCTAGCATTATCCTCAACTAAAATATAGTGTAATCAGAGTGTGAGGTTTACACCCACGAGATATGACACTATCCATCCTATAGCCTTACGGTTCTTTTCTAACACTTCTAACAACCTAGCCTCCAGCTCCACAGTCAACCTAGATCTAATGATGACTAGAAACTTATTCTTTGTTCCCACAAAAAAAGAATAATTGAGTGTAGGAGGTAGTGGCTCCAACTCTGGTAAAGAAGAATCGCCGGGAACATCAGGCTAAACTACCACTAAATCCGAATATGTGCTACATAGTGGAGATGAATCATCTGTAATATTATCCACCAATTGAATTGAAGAATAAGGAGTCCGATCGTCAAAGAAACACAGTGATCCTGCCAAGCCGCATCCGACTCATCATCTAATTCCCTTGGTTATTCCAAAGGAAGAGGAAACGACAAGTCCCAAAGGGACTTCTAAAGTCACCAAGGGAATATGGTGATGCAAAACTCAATACCTCTGGAAACGTCTCAACTACTACTTTGCGTACACTATCCTATCCAATGAGAGGGTCTCGCTCTATATTGTCGGTTCTGAGCCCAAATCCCAACTGTGCTAACTACATCGCATTCTGCCTCTGAAAAGGAAGAGAAGTCTGTGCTAGACTCTGAACCGGGTCATTGTCATTTCGTCTGCTTCATGTGTTGTTCCACTTCTCCGCCTAGAGAACATAACTTCATCATCCATGTTTGGTATTCGAATGAAGCTCCAGAGGTCCTAAGGAAGGATCACCCAAGGATAATTTGTGACTCTCTCTAATGATTGGGTATGTCTATGTCATGGACTGTGAAATCCACTAATGAATCCCTGATTATCACTCTTTATTCTTTTATTTTAGCTCTTTTTTTTGGAAAAACATCATGTAAATTGTTGTTAATACAATAACTTAGCAAAATGCATGCTTGAGTTAAGATTGCATATTTAGCATGCATTTTTTTGCAAAAAAAATAAAAGAATAATGGAAAAGAAAAAGAATGATATATTTGGAATAAATACATAGTGACTCAAACCCCAAGAGAAAGTCAAGCCTTGACCTAATCACAAATAAAATAAGTAGAAAGAGATAGGGTCCACTATGTATGGTATATACTACCTATACTTGTACTTATTATACATTTATTTTCGACAAAATAAAATTAAATTATTTTTTCATATACTTGTATATATTACCAAAAATAATATAAAATAGAATAAAAATTAGAAAAATTAAATAAAAATAAAAATAAAACTCTCCATTAATTGTACATAAGACATGTATATATCCTACATTCCTTTATTTATTATATACCATTATTAATTTATAAAAAAAATAAAATAAAAATTAATTTATACCCTTAAAACGATGTTGTAAATAAATAAAATATAAAATGATGGTATTTATATAAAAATAAATAATAAAAATACTTGTACATAATACATAGGTATACTGTACCTGTATATAATACTATATAATGTATATACATTAATTTATTTTTCATAAAATAATTAAAATAATAGAAAATAGTTTTAAAAATAGTAATCATTTTTATTATGCACTTTTTATTTTAAATTCGTTTACTATGTTTAATTGAATTTTCAATTATTTTTACAGTTGAATTTTCTGATTGGTCTAGGAGGGATTGTTGACTCCAGTCAACGCCCTCTCCTAGCTCAGGTCGTGTCGAAGCCTCTTCGCCAAAGCTTCTTCTTTGATTTTTCCCGCTCGATTCCGATATCTGCTTTCCTGAAGATCCGAACCAGAGATTCCTCACATATCCGAGATTCTCCCAAGTCCCTTGGATGATCCGATTCCCTTAGGGTTTCGTGCACCATGCCGATATTTCTAGACCCCCGAGCTACCTATAGAACCTTTTCCCCCACCTCCCTAGTGCCTTAGCTTGTCCCTCGCACTCCATTCTTTCCCTAGCCACCTTCAGTGAAGTGACATCCACTCAAGGCACCACTTAAGATCCTTAGGGAGTTGTTTGGAGGCTTGTAGCTCGACATGGCTGTAGTCCTATGCCGTGTGCGACCTCTCTCGCCAGCCGCAGCAGATCGATGCCATCACCCCAACGTCTATCTCTACCTGAAGCTCAGGAATGTGTTCCGACCTTGAGGTATCCACTTTAGCCTTCGCAGTTCACCATTCAGTCGAATCTTCCTATCTTGCTCCGCCGCCCGCACATTGAGCTCCGACCATCTGACTAGAGCTCCACCACCTAACCTTACCCGCACAGATCGACTTCTCGACGCACACCTCATCTTCCCTGATAGTATGATCATCCTAATGCTCATCCATCTGGGTGGATTAGGTTCGGGTTTTCCTCCTCCATCCTCGTCATAATCCCAAAGCTTTGCTCCCCTCGCTTCCCCTTTTTGGTCCCAATAAGCCTCGTGGGAGCTTCGCCTCCGAACAACATTCCTTTTACAGGTACTGGTATGCGCAGGAGACCCCATTTGACCCATCGACGGCTCAAGCAGAGCTGCTCCAGGTCCCCCTTTACTGCCACGTTCATCCGACCGTCACTATCTCCATCAGACTTGGGAACTTCTCACGAATCCACCAGATCTTCCTGATCTTCCATCGGGCTGGTGGATCATCTCCCTCGCTCGATCAAAGTTCGCACAGGAGGAGTTCTTGCAGACCTCCTCCCTACCATTGGATCAACCCTCACTTGCCAGATTCCATCTCAGCCGCTGATAGCAACAACCTTTCCACCATTGGATCTAACCCACTAGCGCATCTGACATGCACGCAGCTGACCATTCCTTGACCATCAAATCTGCGCCACCCAGGAGAATAGGGTCGTACGCCAAAGCCCCCTCCCACGCGTGCCACGTGTCTCTACAGAGGTATATTTCTCTTTTAACCTCACATTTTTATGCTTTGTTAATTAGTCCAGTAAATAAAAGTTATAGTACATATATTTTGCAGTTTTGACCTCATATTTTCATATATTTGCATGTTAGTCCCCCTTTGTGTGTAGTACGTAGACATACACGTGACCCTTTGGGTTATTTGCTTATTCTCACCTGAACTTTCACGACGTTATGGAATGAATGAAAAGTTTTTGATATTTGCATTTATGACCTTGTGAGCCTAGATCACGTGTTCTGCTTGTGATTGCTTAGACTTTTTCCACTTCAGACCCTATACTTTTCAATTGTGTTATTGTTTGGCATGGAGCTTTATTTTAATTGCACGTAGGTCTATGTGAACTATCTGTCTCTTATTCAATTTAATAAATATCATATTAATCCAAAAAATTCTCTAAAAATTACAGTTTACTCTTATGAAGTTGTAGTATTTAGGGTATTTTTGTGGATTAATTTCTTTGCATTTATTATTTTTGAAAAATAAAAACCCATAAAAAGTGTCTTTCTATTTTTGAAAATCCATAAAAATTCGAAAATATCTTAAAAATTCTACAAAAATTCCCGTGAGTGTGTTTTAGTGTGTTTTGTTTGCAATAGCATTTTTGTTTGAAAATCCCTCATAAAAACCCTAAAAATTATAAAAGATCTAACAACTTATAAAAATCATATAAAATTCAAGAAAAATAAAAAAACCCTTATTTCAGTTCCTGCTGGTAGCTTTTTATATCTATTTTGTCATAAAATTGCTCCCCAAGACTTTAGGTCCATTTTAAGTAATTTTAGTTTACAACTTAGTCTTGATTGAGCATTGTTTGTAGTTTTATCCACTATTTTATTTTTATAAAATTATAAAAATATTTGTAAAACACTAGAAAATTATCAAAAACATTTTAAAAATTAAAAAAACCCAAAATATTTTTATATTAATTTTCTGAGCATTTTTAGTAATAAAGACAAAAACCAAAAAAAGATTTGTTTGTTGCTTTATTATCTCGTTTGTTGATTTTACTTCTTTATTGAAAATACAAAAATTTTTAAAATTAAAAACCACCAAAAATATGTTTTCCATTTTTGAGATTAGACTACTTCGTAGATTTTCCTCGTGCTCCGTGTATTCGACCCTAGTTGCTATATCAGGTAAAAATAATAGCGACATTGCTTACATTTTGTGATTGACTGATCTTGTATTGAGTGCTTTATATTCTTCTTGTTAAGCCCGACTCATCGATTGGGGTCGCAATAACCTTGATATTTCTCGATACTTAACCCTAGTCGGTGGTTCGCTCATCATGAATGGTGTCGTTGCCAGGGAGCACGACTTAGTAGTCATCTTTCATATTTTTTACCCCTATTTGATATAACCATTTTCTAACATACTTTCTATTTCATTTTTTGTGCGAGGAATCGTCCAAGGATGTTTTGGCTTTCTGTTGGAGTACCTGCACCCGAGGAGGAGAAAGAGAGGAGGAGAGAATAACTATAGCATATAGAGTAGATTATTTTTTGCAAAAAACTATTATTATTGTAATATTGAGGACTTGGACAATTTTGGATACTTGACACATTTCACGGTATGTTTCAACGAGTGGCGGTGCACTCGGGGGACCTTACCGCAGCTTTTTCAAGTTTTGCTTTGATCACTTTACTTTCTATTTGATTCTCGTGGATTTGGACCCTAGACTTAGGATTTTTGTTGATTGTGACGTAATATCTAAGGTCCAACACCTGATTGCTCGCTAGTACCTATAGATTGTAATTGGTCCTAGCTAAGAATAAAAAACTTATTAATTGTATTTGAGATCACGTGCCATGATGAGTCACATACATCGCTAGCAGGACCGTCGTGGCGAGCATCGAGTGACTCCCAACATCGAACTCCGGACTCGATTCGATTAGCTAGCTATTGTTCTTCACGATCAATAGAAGTTGCTTGTTTAAGGCCAATTTCCTCGTGCATCATATAGTTAGTTTACTTTTAGTCTTTAAATTCATGCACGTATCACCCTGCATGTAGAGTGCTGAAGACAGGTACGCATTTCTATCTCTGCATGTATCATTGCGTTTGATCATGCATCGGCTTTTTCGACTTCCTCCCCACTTTTTGGACTCAAAATAACCAAGGAAATCAAAAATTTGTTAGACGTTGTTTTTATCTTAAAAATACCTACAAAAAGTGAAAACAATAAAATTAGGACTGTTAACGCAAACTTGACCCTAAAATTCATCTCATTTAAAAATCTTTATTTTAAGGAGAGCCACCCCCTTATTGGTTGGTTTGTTTGCATCGAGAGAGTGATCCGCACCCTAGGCTAGAGCCATACCAGAACTTTTTTCAGACTACTGGTCTTGTGGTTGGTTGTTCTCTAGTGCGGACTTCTCCGGGTAGCCGGTAAGCAGTCCGAGACTTCCTTAGCAGAGTGGATAGATCAAGTAGCCAGTAAATGGTCCGCAATCCATACGCGTTGGGAAAAACTAACCGTGGGATTGGGCCAGTCTCGTGGGAGCATCGGGTTCCTAACAACTCTCTTAATTGCTCTTATAGATTGATTGATCACCTAAATAAATTTTGACAAGATTAACGACCGAACCTTTACAGTCATCAGCTCAAGAGTTGAGTAGGTGAATTGAGGGTTTGACTTCTTATCTTGTTTGCATTCCAGATCTCATCCGCATTAATCCCCACATCACGATGATATGAAGGAGGTCCCTTAGACTGCCTTTGGTAACACCTCTCTCGAGCACTCCTCTCCATTCATCCAGGGCATTTTGGAGAACCCAGATCCGTTCTTTGAACCCATGTTCGCTATCACCCTGTTCCCCCTCGACCACCCTTCTTTCAGTCCTGAGGTGCCATAGTTGAAACCAACACATCTATTTGTACATTTGATGGCACATGAGTTGGGCTCTTTTGCCTTTAGAGAGACCCGAGAGATGGCCAACAGTGAGGAACATATCGATGAGTAGCCTCGGGTTCCACATATGTACTTGATCAGGGTGCCATCAACAATACACTTCTAGCCTCCCTGAAGATGATGCAAAGGTAGATTAGAGATCAGGGAGCATTCATGGTAACAGATGCGAGCAGATAAAGGAGATCCACAGAGACCAGTTGGTGGAGATATACCAGCAGGTGGAGGAGGAGACATAATACCAGAGGATCCACAGGAGCCAGCCGGACCCACTCGGACGATGAGGCAGTTGCACAACCCTGGTGCAACCCTTACACACCGCTGGATCCAGCTTCCGGAGATTCTAGATGACTTCGATCGACTTCGTCCTCCCTGCCAATAACTCGATCGTCGCCATCTTTCCATTACTACCATATTGTCCTCCCATGCATATTCTACGGGTGCGGAAAAAATGTCGACAAATCCTTAAAATTGCATAAGAGAGACTACCCATATACAATAAAATATATACATGCATGTATGTATGATACATGTATTTTCTCTATTTTATGAATGATATTATGAAATTATGCACTTGTTGGATTATTTCATTATTCTTATCTATACTAGATTACAAGTTGATATTTAAATTAAAAGTATTAGGTGATATGATATTTTTTCATTTGTATGTTGAATGAAAAACTAAAGTCTTCTAATGAAAGATTATTTAATAGATATAATATTCGATTTTTTCGTTTATAAAATCGGTTCAACCGAATGGACCAGTAAATTAATTTTGGTCCAATTTTTCCGGGTCAATAAGAATGATGATGCGATGCTGACGTCATCACCGGTCCGACCGATTTGAATCTACGGGCCGACCTGATCAGACCAAATCGAAGATAAATCGGTTCACGGTCCGACTCGATTTTTAAAACCTTGATTGAGAGAGTTTATTGTGATACAATTGTAATGAAGTTTGGAAAAGTGAGTTGTTGTGATGTGATTGTATTGAAGTTTGAAAAAGTGAGTAGAAATTGACTATTTATAATTTTTAGATGATAAGATAATATACTATGTTATTTTTGTTGGAATGGATGAAAGAGAAATGAATTGTTTGATGCATTAAATAAGAATTAAATAAGAGTATTTACGTGGACCTGACAAGATGGGTAAGAATATATATTTTGGGAGAAACCCCCTAAAAGGGGTAACCCTCAAGCCATACGCGTCCTTAAACCCACATGAGGGGTAAGTTTTCGTTGGCAAAGCTTTCCAGAGTTACATGAATTAGATAAACAAGATAAACAATGAACCATCTTAATGAAAACCGCATATTATGGTATTTTAAAAATTAAAGTTTTAGATACAAGTATATATTTTCTTCGAATTTTCCTCTCGATATCTCCCGTTAAATCAATTAGAGGGACACGGATGGAAGTAGGGGTGTAAACGGACCGAACCTGAGAGAACCTATATTTTTTAGGTTCGGTTCGTTTATTTAATCAAGCCTAAACTTGTGTTTAGGTTCGGTTCGTTTATTTTCGAATCGAATCCGAATCGAACCTCTTTTTAAACGAATCGAACCTAAGCGAATATCGAACTTAAGAATTCTCTAGTAAGAGGGGGTGAAGAGAAGAGAAATGGAAATATATGTATGTCTGCAATTACAATAAATATTCATTTAATTTTTTCTTTATCTAACTCATCTTCATCTTTCAAAAAATTGACTAATAAGGATTTGTCTCTTTGAAAAAGAAACATAATTATAATATATTGTTATATATGTTCAGATGGTGATAAGGAATAAGAATAATGTGTAGATATCCGACAAGTAATGTTTATACTTGTTCTGTTGATTTGAAGATAAAGAAGGGAAAAGTACTAGACACATAGATGATGGATGTTGTAACCACAATGTGACTATTTATTTTTGGATAGCTTTTACGGAGATAAAAACTATTTATCATGTAAATATTCAGTTATATCTAGACAAACGTCACTTATCCTTAGACAAAATCCACTTATCTTAAAATAAGGTGCACTTCTACCGATAATGATTTGTAGATATGTATACGTGTATGTTTATCGAGCTTTAACGAATCGAATTTGAGCGAACCTGTGATTTTTTGATTTGGTTCATTTATTTAATCGAACCTAAACTTGTGTTCAGATTCGGTTCGTTTATTTCCAAACTGAATCTGAATCGAACTTTTAACAAGCCGAACCTGAACGAATATCGAACTTGAGAATTTTTGATTACCCATAGAAGTTCAAGATCACCCGATTCCATTAAATTAGATCTGATTTAGCCGAGTGGAGGTGATGGAGTCCTTCCTACGTACGAAGTAATCTCGACCATCTTCAACGGTACGTTATTCAGATCGTTGATGACGGACGCGGAACCATCGTCACCATCCCCGCTAACCCGACCCCGCTCCCCGTCGGAATCATGGCCCGCCCATCCTCCTCCGCCCACAGCAACCTCCTGAAGCGGAGCCTCGCCACCGCCTTCGCCCTCCTGACGCTCTACGCCGTCTCCAACGCCTTCTTCCTCTCCCCTTCCACTATCTACGCCTCCCAACGCCCCCCCTCCGCCCCCTCTCACGCCACGAGGATCTACCTCTACGACCTCCCCCGCAAGTTCACATACGGCGTCGTTGACAGCTACCTCCTCGCCCGCCGCCACGACGACCGCAGCGAGGAGGTCAAGTACCCGGGCCACCAGCACTCCGCCGAGTGGTGGCTCTTCCGCGACCTCATCCGCCCCGACCGCCCCGACTCCCCCGTCGTCCGCGTCCTCGATCCCCACCTCGCTGACCTCTTCTACGTCCCTTTCTTCTCCTCCCTAAGCCTCATCGTCAATCCCATCCGCCCCCCGGGCTCCCCCGATCCCCCGGGAGTTGTCGGCTACAGCGACGAGGCCGCGCAGGAGGAGCTCCTGGAGTGGCTCCAAGGGCAGGTGTGGTGGAGGAGGAACTCCGGGAGGGATCACGTCTTCATCTGCCAAGATCCCAATGCCTTGTACAAGGTGGTGGATCGGGTTAAGAACGCCGTGTTGCTGGTATCCGACTTCGGGAGGCTGCGTGGTGATCAGGCATCGCTCGTTAAGGACGTCATCCTGCCGTACTCGCATCGCATCAACCCGTTCAAGGGCGAGGTTGGCGTCGAGAACAGGGAGAGGCTGCTCTTCTTCATGGGTAACCGCTACAGGAAGGAGGTGGCTTTGTCGTTCCTAGATGATGCTTTTTAACGATGCTTTGTTCTTTTGTCTACTTGTTTTTCAAGCAGTAAAGTAACCATCATCACAGCTGAACATTACTTCCATCCAAATATACATTAAGAAAAACCCATAATTGAGCTGGCTGACCCGCGGTTGCCAATATCGACTCAGAATACAATTGCTATTAACTTAATTGCATCATTACACAAAATTATGTAGCACTAATCTTACGGAATTTGTATTCTTTGGAATCCAATTGTATAATGTAGATTCAACCTTGATGTTTCCCTTTGCAACACTACCTTGCATGATAGGGTACATCACCTAAATATGAAAGTCCGCTTTACTTTCTTGTAATTTCTGCCACTCTCTTGAAAAATCCTAATTCTGTCCATGCACACTATAATTGTCTTTAACAATAATGTGGTGGACACATCCACGCAATCTGAACTTTACAACAACAAAGAAGCAGATATCGAGGAAGAACGCCCAAGCTTGCACACACATTCACAATCTACCACTACCAGTGGACTCCAACAAAGAAACAAACACATGGCTTTGAGTTTACAATTCACAACTCATACTTTGTTGCAACTCGAATTTAAGGGTTTTATGGCTCAGAGATGGAAGGGGAATACAAAAGTTTGATCTTGATAAGTACAACAAATCGTTATCATGATATTTTGCTAAAATAAAGTAGTTTTGATTTGTGCATAGAATAACATTGACTTGTTACACATTAAATTTAAGGATTTTATGGCTTATAGATGGAAGGGGAATGCTCTCTGTGGAAAAAAAGATGACATAATGAAAGGACTTGTCTTATTACATGGGTCTAAGGTTTCTTATATAGCGTGAAACATTAAAGAGCTAAAAAGAGGAATTGCATAAAGGATCCTGAAGATTTACATGACTCAATGAATAAATAAATGATATGGTCTAATAACAAGATAACTCTAACACCCCCCTCAAGTTGGAGCATATCTATTGATCATACCCAACTTGAGAATCATCCATGAGACGGATTTCTTCGGTAACGCCTTCATGAATATGTCTGCATGGTGAAGATCTGTGAAGATATATGGAATAATGATCTTTCCTCCTCGTACTGCATCACGATTGAAGTAACGATCAAATTCAATGTGTTTAGTCCGCTCATGAAATGCTGGGTTGATGACAATATATGTAGCAGACTTGTCACACCATAAAGGTATGAGATTAGTAGCGGGAAGTTCAAGTTCTTGTAGAAAGGAGACAAGCCAGGTAATCTCATAGGTGGCTTGGACCATTGCCCTATATTCTACCTCTGCACTCGATTTCTTGCTCCGTCAAATAAAAAGGTTGCCACCAACAAACATAGCATAACCCGTTTTGGATTGATGGTCCTAAGGTGAATTAACATAATATGTATTTGCATAAGCTGAGATAATTGTGTGACCGTTGACCCCATAGAAGAGGCCTTGCCTTGGAGATTCCTTCAAGTATCGAAGGATTATAAGAACATCCTTCCAATGACTATAAAGAGGCCTCTGCATGTTTTGGATGGCTCTGCTCATAGCACACGATATATTTGGCCTAGTAACAGTGTGGTAGAGCAGTTTGTCCAATAGGCTTTTCAATCGCGTGGTATCCTTAAACTCAGGATCATTAGATGTAGAGTGCTTCCTCAGTTCAACAGGGATGCCAGATAGCTTGCATCTAAGTAGTCCAGCTTCAAGAAAAATATATAGACAATAATTCCGCTGTGAAGTTGTCCAAGATCATTCGTGACAGAGACCTTCTGAAGGAAGGTCTTAGTCTCTGAATGCCTATTTTGTCATCCCTAGTGACAATCATATCATCAACATAGACTGCAAGTATAATGGTGCCAATAGACCATCATCTGATAAAGACAGATTAGTAAGATGTCGTCGTATAAAAGTCAAGAGAGTTGATCTCTATAGTAAGTTTGTCAAACCATGCCCAAGGACTCTACGTTAGGCTATATATGGACTTATGAAGTCGGCACACACACTCCACCTTGACTTTGTAACCTCTCAGTTGCATCATATAAACCCCCTCTTTGAGATCACCATAGAGAAAGGCGTTCTTCAATTAAACTGAAAGATAGGCCAGCCCTTATTAGCAACAACGAAAAGAATGGTGCGTGTAGATCCCATTCTGCCAATGGAAGAGAGTCTCAAAATAATCAACCCCATAAGTCTATGTAAAGCCTTTAGTAACCGGTCTGGCTTTCAATATGTTAATTGACCAAGCAGATGATTGTTTGGTCGGGGACCCATATGCATGCCTTAGGTTTAGCTCCCAGGGGGCACGACACAAGAGCCCACATGCCTCAGAATGTAAGTGCAACCATCTCATGCGTGGCTTGTTGCCATCCATGATCGTGCAACGTGCAATACACTATGATGATCTTGGGGAATAGAAATGTCATTAGATAATCTCTAAATTTCTTGTCACAACTAAATAAACCATCAGTAGAAGTAAAATGTGACATATGATGAAAAGTACAGTCTCTTTAATATTCAGAGAGCTATATGAAGCTCCTGAGGCGCATCCACAGTAGTAATGGTGGGAGCACTTGAAGAATGCATATTATCTTGCAAAAAAGGAACATGCGAAGGCACAAAAGCATGTATACTAGTGTGCTTGCATTTATAAATGATCGGTGGTGGTGGTAGATCCAAAGAGATGTCAGTGATAAACTGTGTAAAGAAGATACTCTGCTCAAAGAAAGTGACATCAACAGAAATGTAGTACAGATGCCTAGCATGATCATAGCATCTACATCCCTTTTGAGTGCGGGAATACCCAAGGAAAATACACTTTATAGCCCTAGGTGCTAACTTGTCATCAACATGAAAATTATGGACAAATGACTAAAGAAATCCTCAATGGTAATGGGAAAGGTGACTCATTGGGGTACAATAAATAGAAAGGAGGTCTTCCCTTTAGGATAGAAGATGGAACCCTGTTTATGAGATGGAACAATAAGAATGACATCCCCTCGGTAGAACATTGGAACCTTCATCCAAGTAGAGATTGAACAATATCAAGATGTCTAAGTTTCTTTTCTGCTACCCCATTTTTCTAAGAGATACACATACAATGAAGTCTGATGTAGTGAATTCAAGAGCATTATCAATTCGAATAATCTGAAGCAAGCAAAAAAAGATGTTTTTGATGTACCGAAAGAAAGTCTTGACAAACAAGCAAAAAAAGATGTTTTTGATGTACCGAAAGAAAGTCCTGACAATTTTATTAATCTCCAAAAGTTCCTTTATTAGATATATCCAAGAAGTTCTACTTCAATCATCCATAAAGACTACAAAATATCTGTAACCGTTCAAGGTGCGGACCGGATAAGACCCCAAACATCACGATGGACTAAAGCAAAAGGAGTAGTATGACGTGACTCATCACAAGTAGGAAAGGAAGCTCACTGATGTTTCCCAAACTCACATGCCTCACACTCAAAGGGCTTTAAAGTAGATAGTTTGGCGAACATCCTGGAGAGGGCCCTTGTAGAAGGATGCCCAAGACAACGATGGACGTACCACTGTAAAGTGTGGAATTGGAGGATATATGTCCATATGATAGAGACTGTTCTTCTCATGCCCCCAATAAAAATTTGCCTCGTTCGGATGTCCTAAAAATAACAACAGAATGCATCAAAAATTACACAACAATTAAGCTCATTATAAAGCTTATGAATAGACAACAAGCAGAAAGAAAAATTGACGGCACAATAAACTCAAGTGAACTCAAGTGAATCTAAGTTTGGAGTTGAACTCCATATTTCTGACAATAGTAACTGTGGAATGAGTCTCGTTGGCAACCCGAACTGACTTCATTGATGAAGAGGGTTCGGAGCATGGCCTCAAATTTCTGCGAAATTCAGTCGAATTTCTGTCGAATATCGATATCCAGTCGAAATCGAAATTCGACCGATATGACCGAAATGACCGAAATATGGGGGTCCTAGTACAAAAAGTGACCGAAATGACCGAAATTTCGGTCGAAATTCCACCGAAATTCCATCGAAATTCTGTTTTGGTCGGTACCGAAATGGTGACCGAAACCGACATTTAAGGCCTTGGTTCGGAGAAGGTTAGCACATTCTCTTGTCAAATGTATGGAGGCTCTAGAGTGAATAATCCACGCAGGAGCAGAGGTAGTGGCGGAGTTGGCTATCGTACACGAAGTAGTAGTAATAATACTTTCACTGGTGGAAGCACTGGGTCCAGGTTCTGTAGAATCTACATCAGACGTGAATAATCAAAAGCACTAAGTTGGACCAACTGTCCACTAAAGTCTGGATCAGGAGATGCCTCTATCATCAGCACAATTGGCATGAAAAGGATCGTCAAACTTTGCCCAACATCTCTCTGATGGATGGTTTTTGCGTTGGCAATAGATGCACAATGGGCACTAAGGAGTAGTCATATTACACCTATGACCACAACCTAAGTCACAATCGCGACCTGAGTCACGTCCATGGTCACGATCAAAGTTACGGCTTCAACCTCCTCAAAAGCTCTGTCCTCCTCTCCCAGATGATGCAAAGTGGGCATAATTCTCTATGAGGGAGAGTAGAAGCTCGTCTTGAAAATGTCTCCAATTTCTGAAGATGATCAAAATAGCCTTGGTCGATGGTAGGGCATCCGACATCAAAAACGGCTCCTTCACTGATTGGTACAGAGGATATAGTTCAATAAGAAAATGATAAACCCGCCAATTAAGTCGCTCATGCACCTGTTTAGTACAACAGAATGTAGATCTTTCATTGGCCATTGATGAGCACCTTGAAGACGTGAGAACAAAGAATGAAGTTTTATGTGACCTTGAGTTTGATAGAAGTATCTTGTACTGTCATAGAAGACGTAGTGTACAAGGGCATGGTTTCGGTAGGAAGAGATGCCATCGTGGTCAAATAAAAGTATCAAGATTTAATTGTTCATTGATGCAATCATTCCCAAATTGACAGGACAAATCAAATTGAAACAGATGGCTGATTTGGGGATTTTTTTTTTCAAATTAGGGATTTCCATCCATAGTTATTTTAAATTAGTTGCATATTTTATTTAAATAAATTGAGACTGTAATCTCAACATTTTTGGCAGATAAAATTAGTTAAGAGTCAATTAGAATCGGTTATAGTCAATTAGGATCGATTATGATTTTATTTGAATTCGAATTTCTTTCTAATTTTGTAATTCCTCCCCTCCTATATAAAGGGGATTGTAGTCTATTGTAAGGGACAATTCAGATGATATAAAATTTGAGTTTATATCTCTTTATCTCTCTCTTTCGTTATTCTCTCTCTCAACATGGTCTTCATGATTCTTTTACAGATTCCCGCGTAACTGGTACGCTATTATCTTTCTCCTTCCCCTCTCCATATTTCTTCCACCAAGAGGACTGGTCAGTGACGAGATGGGAGGTGGAGAGAAGCGCTAGTGGAGAGTGAGAGAGCGGTGGAAGCCTAACGAAGCTGCACATGAGGTTCAGAAGCATGTTGTGGAGTCCAGAGGCGCTCACTTCTCAGTCACATCAAGAGGAAGGACATCAAGAGGACGGACTTTGTGGAGACCGAAGACTTCTATCGCGGGAGTGCCTCTCTTCGTTTCTGGGAAAAACATGGAGAGCTCGCCTAGCGAGATGACCGATGGCCGTGCGTTGGGGGTCGACTTCAAAGGAAAAGGAGTTCTCCGGGGGAGTGCTCGCGACGTCGAGCATGTCTCCGAGGAACTTGAAGAGGGTGGTGCTTGGGTTCGTGTTTCTCACAAGAAGCCGGGTAAGCGTTGTTTTAGATGTGGCGAACGTGGTCATACTGCTTCGGCCTGTGCGATGCTTGCAAGATGTTTTGGTTGTGGAAGGGTTGGCCACAAGAAAGTTTTCTGTTGGTTCGGGTTGCCCGAGAGGCTCCTTCTGTTCGCAAAGACTCTCGCTCATCGGGGAGGGAGGCTACTGTGCATGCTGCTTCTTTCGACGTGATCCCTGTGGGGGGGGGGGGGAGAGTTCGCGGTCTTTTGCACAGGTGGTTTGTGGTTCCAGGCCCCCCACCTGCGAAAGACCCTGATTGGGATTCGCCAACCTCCTTTGCTGGCGATATCAACCTGGAGAAGGCGGGTGGGTGCTGTGGTGTAGAAGATTCTTCTCAAGGGGGGGGGGGGGAGTCGTTGGAAGGTTTGCTGCATGGCCAACTCGTGAAGGGGGGAGGGTGTGATGGAGTTGCTGTGGGGTTAGCCCTTCGTAAAGGAGTTGATTGGAGTATCGTGGGCATGCGTCTGCATGGATTCCTGGGACCCATGTTCGGTGGCGACATGGTTGTTCTCGACAACTCATGGTGCTGTGTTCGTGGCTTATCAGTGGAGCAGCGACGAAGCTTATTGATGAGTGATTTTTTGGAGGACATCTTGTGGAGACCTTTGCACTACGATGATGGCGCATGCGTTGATGTTGATATTTGTGTGGTGGAGGTGAGAGGGGTTCCTTTCCTCTCTCGCAAGATGCAGGGCTTGGGCAATTTTCTTCGCCGTTGGGGGGAGCTGCTGGCAATTGTGGGGGATGGCTACAGGCCAGGTTCGGATTGGAAGTCAACTCGGGTCCTTTTGGAATGTGGTAGAAGTTTGCTTGATGACGTCTTGGGCAAGGTGGTCTTTGAAACCTTCTCGGTTGGTCGATTCTCGTTCCCGGTGGAGATTTCTTTCTTGGAGCCTCTTGGTCAGCCACAGGCGGTGGCTGGGCCGGCGGGTTCCTCGTTCGGGACGCTGGCCTCTGCGGTTGTCGGCGTCGCCTCGTATCCCGGTGGCCAGTTGGCGCTGCATGGGGGCCCTTGCGAAACGTCGCCCCCCTGGTTTAATTGCTCACGCCCCTTAATTGATCCTTCTCGATTCCCAAGTGATTTCTCCTGAAGCAGCGGTCTGCCTTTGGGGGGAACGTCCGAGGTTGATTCGTTTATTGGCTCCTTTGCCTGGAAGATGGACCGTGCGCTAGGCACTTCCTCTTCGGGCGCATGGACGGGTCTCTAATCTTCGGTTGCTGGTGGATCAGGGTCTTTCGGATCTTGGTCCGGTGGGGAAACTTCTTTCATTCCTGCGGATTTGGATCCGGAACCCTCCCGGGCTTCTTTTGGGCCCATCTTTGGACCGGGTAATGTTGCGATGATGCTTCACGACTCTCCTTCAGTTCGAGATTTGCCTGGCTCGGGCCTTTCTTCGGGAGATGCTTTGTCAATTGTGCTGGGTTCGGCTTCGCTTTCCATCCTGGGGCCTTTCTCCAAAAATGATGAGGCTCGCCTATCCTCGCCTTGCCTAGCCCTGTCATGGGTGACTCGGTGGCGAGCAGTGAGGTCGATCAGGGTTCCCGCTCCGATCGGAGATCGGGGAAAAGATATCGTCGGAGGAGCAGGTCTCGTACGGGGTTTACGCCTATTCTTACTTGTGCGTCGTTGAGAGACACTGTGGCGGAGGCGGCTGGCCTTGCGCATTCTGGAGGGCGTCGCCAGCCTTCTTAATGAAAGTTCTTTCCTGGAATGTGAGGGGGCTCGGAGACGATGTGAAGCATAAGGCTTTGGGTGCTTGCTTGTTGGAGTGGGGTTGTGATATTGCCTTGATCCAGGAGTCGAAATTGCGTGGGCTGGACGATGTTCTGTGGCGCTCCTTTGGTGCGGGGGCTTTGGATGGCTTTACGGCCTTGAGTGCGGTGGGAGCGGCGGGGGGCCTCTTCATTGCGTGGAAGTCGGCCGCTTTTTCGCTTGATTCGACCATCTCGGGGAGACATATGCTTTCTGTGGTGCTGGTTAGGAGTGACTCGGCCTCGCCCATTGCTTTTTCTTGTGTGTATGGGCCTTGCTGTCATTTCAAGAGAGCTGAGCTCTGGGAGGACTTGCGTGACGCGGGGCGTGCTTTTGTGGGTCTCCCTTGGATCATTGTGGGAGATTTCAATGTGACTCTTCTCTCATCTGATCGCCCCCGGGCAAGGGGGGGCGTGACCCGGGGTCTTTGTCTTTCAAGGAGATTGTGGACTCCTTGGCTTTGGAGAACTTGGTGGCATCTGATATAAGATATACCTGGAGGAGCGGCACATCACGATCCCGGATCGATCGTTTCCTGGCTTCGGGAGCTTTGTTGGAAAGATTTCCTTCTTGCTCGGTCTCTTCTAGACCCAGGGCTCTCTCTGACCACTCGCCGATTTTGTGGGATTCTGGTGAGTCTCTGAAGGGCCTCTTTCGATACGAACGTTGCTGGCTCTTTGAGCCTTCTTTCAGGGGTATTATGGTCGACCAGTGGGTTTCTTCTATTGTGGAGGGGTCTGCGGCTGTGAAACTTTGCCACAAGCTTGATTCTTTGCGGGGGAGATTGGCGCGCTTTAAGAAGGAGACGCGGGTGGCTCTTAGAACAGAGGCGGAGGCGATTATTTCGAGGCTTGATTCAGTTGAAAGTGAAAGACAACTCAATGTGGACGAGCTCGAGGAGCGGTCCTCTGCGCAAAAAAAGGTGGCAGAGGAGGACAAGAAGAGAGCTATTGAATGGCGGCAACGCTCCAGGCTAAAGTGGCTCAAAGATGGTGATGCAAACATGGCTTACTTCCACAGGGTGGCTAGTGGGAGGAAACGAAGGAATTCAATACGCGCGATTTCTGTCGATGGGGAGCGTTTCGTTGGGGATAATGCTATGGGTTCAGCCATTATGGGGCACTTCAGGGGTGTCATGTCGACACGCTCCACGCGCAATTGGAAGTGGTTGGGGCTGGGAGTGCCCAAGGTTTCCGAGGAGGACTGTGCCATGCTTATTAGGCCGATTTCGATGATGGAGACTAAAGAGGCTGTCTGGGATCTTAATCTTGATGGCTCCCCGGGGCCTGATGGCTTCTCTGTGGCTTTCTTTCGAGACTTTTGGGACTTGGTGGGAGGTGAACTCTTTGAGGTAGTGGTGGAGTTTTGTGAAGGAAATGCGGGTTTTGATAGGCTGAACAGAGCCTTATTGCTTTTGAAACCGAAGAGAGATGCGGCGGAGGACATTGGGGACTTTCGGCCCATTTCGATCTCCAACGCCATATACTTAATTGTGGCTAAAGTGTTGGCTAGGAGACTTTCTAGAGTGCTCGACTCGCTAGTCTCCCCCGTTCAGGCGGCCTTCATTAGGGGGAGACAAATTTTTGACTGTATTGCGGTTGCGTCAGAATTGGTGGCTGATTGGAAAGCTTCAGGGAGACAGGGGGTGCTTTGGAAAATAGATTTTGCTAAAGCTTATGATAGCATTGATTGGGCCTTCCTCTGGTCGGTCCTCAGGAGACGTGGGTTTCCGGAGCTGTGGATTTCATGGATGCGGCGATGCGTGACTACTGCTTCCTTCTCTCTTTTGCTCAATGGCGCTTTGGAAGGGGGGCGCTTTCAGCCGAGACGGGGCCTTCGCCAGGGATGCCCGCTAGCCACCCTTCTCTTTGTCCTTGTGTCGGATGTCTTGGCTCGTATGGTGGACCGGGTGGTTGCTGCGGGCCTCTCCAAGGGCTTCTCTAAGGGGGGCATCTCCGTGCCGTTGATTCAATTTGCTGATGACACTTTGTGCTTCATTGAAGGGGGCGCTACTGAGGTCGCTGCCATGTCGGTGACTTTGGACCTCTTTAGCGAACTATCGGGGCTGCGCATTAATGGTACCAAATCGAAGGTTATTCCTTTTGGTCTTTCGGAGGCTACGGCATTGGATTTTGCTAACATTTTCGGCTCTGCTTTGGGGAGTCTTCCGATTGATTACCTGGGCCTTCCCTTGGTGGTTGGAAGGACAAGACTTAGGGATTGGAGTGTGGTGGTGGAGAAAATGGAGGCGAGATTGGGGGGTTGGCGCGCGGCGCTCCTCTCAAAAGGCGGAAGGCTGGTTCTTCTTCACTCGGTCCTGGCTGCCATTCCGGTGCACTTTTTGTCGACTCGACGTCTCCCTGCTGGGATTTGCAGGAGACTAGAGTCTTGCTTCAAGAGATTCTTATGGGGGAAACCGGGTGCTGTTGGAAGAGGGATTCACCTGGTTGCTTGGGAGGAGGTGGCGAGGGAGAAGAAGGCTGGGGGGTTGGGGGTCAGGCGCCTCCAATTGGTCAATGATGCGTTCTTCCTTAAATGGGCAAGCAGGGTGTGGGGAAGAGATGGAAGTTTCTTTATTGAGGTACTGAAGGAGCTCCACGGGAGGGAGTGGGCTGGGGAGGACGGGGTGGGGGTGGTGAGTGCGCGATCTCCGTTCTGGCGTGGTGTTATGGAGGTCTTCTTGAAGAACAGAGCGAGATTCAAGCCGGTCTTGGGGGACGGCCGTGCCTTCTCCTTTTGGAAGGATAGCTGGTTGGGGGGGGATCCGCTCTCTATCCGCTTCCCCCGGCTCTTTGCGTTGGCGGAGAACAAGGATGCCTCCGTCGCTTGCTGCTGGGAGAATGAGTCTTGGTCTCCTCGCTTTGGGGGTTGCTCTGATGGACGTCCTAGCTCATGCGGATTCGCCTTCCGTGGGCTTGGATCACTGGATTTGGAGGGATGATGGTTTCTCACTCGGAAGGCCTATGCTGGACTGTTAGATTCTTTGCCTGCTCGCTCGGATCCCCTGGTGAGAGACTGTGGTTTATTCTGGAGCTTGGGACTGCCATTGCGCATTGTGTTCTCTTATGGCTGGTCCGCAGAAAGAGGCTTTTGACGCGTGAACGATGCTCAAGGTTGATGCCCTCGGTTTCCAATCTTTGCGCCCTGTGTGAATCGAATGTGGAATCCATGGATCATCTCTTCTTTGCTTGCCCTATGGTCCGGGGGCTCTGGGAAGACACCCCCGTGGCTTGGGTGCGCGCCTGCGATGTGGAGACCTTTTGTGATTCTCTTTTCTTAAATAGACATATGGCTAGAAGGCGGCTTTTGACTCCGGTGGCAAGACTTTGGTCGATCTGGCTTGGGCGCAACGAGGCCATTTTCTCTTCGCAACGCTTCTACTTGGAGAATGTGCTAGTTTGCGCGAGGGGTTTGGTGGTTGACTGGTGTGGTGATTAGTTTGTGGTTTCCTTTTTCTTTTTATGCTTTGCCCAGATCTGGAGGTTTCTCGCCTCCTCTTCTGGATCGATATTTTTTTCCCTTTCTTTGTACCTTTGTCTCTCGTTCTTCTTAATATATTGGGGTGAACACTGTTAACGTATACAATAAGAGTAGTTCTGTACTTTTCGTTATTTTGTTTTCCTCTTAGTATGTTTTATGTAATTTACCCATAGGCTACTCTCCTATATAAGAGAGCCTAGGGTTCATGGAAGTTATTCATTTTTCCCAACATGTTATCAGAGCGACGGTCCTAGACCGGAGTTCTTGAAACCCTAACCCTAATCCCAGCCCCACCCGCCAGCCTCTTCCTCGTCGATCGGCGCCGCCTCTCCTCTCCGATCGACGCCGCCTCTCCTCTTCGATCGACGCCGCCTCTCTCTTCTTCTCGGGCTGCACGCACTGCGCCATCTTCGTGCGTGCGTGCGGTAGCGAGCACACGAGAGTGCGGTGCTGTGCATCGCCTGCGTGCCGTGCATCGCCATCACCAGCGCACACTGCACACCTGTGCACCTTGCGCCCCTGCCTCTTCTCTCGTGCGCACATAGCGCACTAGCGCATATTCCAGGGGCATCCGTGGTACCCTAGCGTGCATCCCAACACGCCAAACAGTGCGTGTATTGCGCATATTCATCCAGCGCACCAGTAGGTCGTACGGGGGGCACGCATCAGCCCTAGAGCGCACACCATAGTCTACATGGGTTTAGTTGCTTGAGGTCTACACGAGCAACTAAACCCGTCTATGTCTTTGTAGACAAGTCATATTCTCTATCAATCGTTCCAGTCTTCAGTATCAAGTATGTCCGAAAGCAAGGCAGATATCCCATCTAGTGGCGCATTCCGTGGTCCAGCGCCGATTGTCAAGATGGACGGTACCAACTATGAACTGTGGGCAATGCAGTTCATGAGTATGATGCAGTCTACGGGTAAGAAGCACATTCTTACCGAACCAGAGCCTGCTGAGAAGACTGGAACCTATGCCTCCTGGGAGGCTGATGACGCATACGCCAAAGTTTGGCTATCTGGCACGTTGGCAATTGAGATTGCCAATGACATCCTCCAGCAACCCACAGCGAAGGATATGTGGGACATTCTGGCGGCTACATATTCCCAGGCAAAGAACGAGACAAAGATTCTGCAACTCCAGCATGATATCTTCACCATCAAGCAGAATGGTCGCCCCCTTCATTCTCTCTATACGTCACTGAGAGGGATGTTTGAGAAGCTATATAGCTTCATGCCCTTGACAGCCACGCCAGAACAGCAGAAGACATATAGGAACGCCACTATGGTGGGAGTGTTCCTAGCTGCACTTGATCCTGAGTACGAGGCAGCACGATCACATATTTTGGCCGACTCTACAATTCCTCCAATGGAGGAAGCCTTCCATAGACTGAGTCGGATTACAGTTCCCTCAACTGCTGCAAGTCAGAATTCTTCAGCCATGGCAGCAACCAGAGGTCGTGGCTCTCATTACCAGGGCCGTGGACGTGGACCCCGTGGGAGGAGTGGTCGCACTAGGCCAACATGCACCTATTGCCACCGAGTTGGACATAATGAAGATACATGCTATTCAAAGCATGGATTTCCTGCATCTGCACGAGCCGCTGAGCAGATAGAGCCCCCATCTGCTGCTACCTTAGATCAACGATTTGAAGATCTAGTTGCCCGTCTGAGGGGCATTATCCTACCATCGGGTCCAGCACCGACTACAGAGAGCCATTCCGATGCAGCTGCTTCTGCCTCCACTTCTACTAGTGCTTCAGGTAGTATACTTGCACTTCATAGTAGTAGTCCTGATACATTGCCATGGATTATGGACTCAGGCGCTACACATCACCTATGTGGCGACCAGAGTCTACTTATATGTTATACCCAGATTCCTCCGGGACGGACAGTTGTCATTGCAAATGGTACACATTCCCCCATCACTGGTCAGGGGGAGATTAGATTGACACCGTCTATGCAGCTCAAGAATGTGCTACATGCACCTGATTTTTCAATGAACCTATTGTCAATTAGTCAGATTACGAAGGATCTTCATTGTCGGGCAATTTTTGATCCATCTTCTTTGATTTTTCAGGACATCCATACGGGCAACGTGATTGGTCGTGGCTATGAGCAAGGAGGCCTTTACCGCCTGAATCAGACCCCATTTGCTGGAACCACATCCTCTTCTTCTGGCCAACTATCCCCTTTACTGTGGCATCTGCGTTTAGGTCATTTACCGCTTCAGAAGTTACGTCGAGTAGTGCCTTATAGCCTTCCTCACACATCTGTTCAGTGTGAGGCATGTCAGTTGGGAAAGCATCACAGGTCGTCCTTTCCCAGTCGTCCTGGTCGGAGTAGTACCTCCAAGTTTGAGTTATTTCATATTGATGTCTGGGGTCCGAGTCGTGTACCTGATCATCAGGGACATATATTATATTGTTTTTGTGGATGATTTTTCTAGAGTGTCGTGGGTGTTTCTGATGAAAAATAAATCTGAAGCCGGAAATATAATTATTCATTTTCTGAATGAAATCCAAAATGTTTTTTCTACGTCTGTGAAAAGTGTAAGAAGTGACAATGCTTTAGAGTTGTGCACTAATTTTCTTGCTAATTACTACTCATCAAAAGGAATTGTTCACCAAACATCTTGTGCCCATACATCTCAACAGAATGGGATTGCTGAAAGAAAACACCGTCACCTCCTTGATGTCACTAGATCTCTACTTACACAGAGTCATGTTCCATATTCCTACTGGGGTGATGCAGTTCTTACTGCATGTTACCTAATCAATCGGATGCCTTCGTCTGTCTTGAATGAACAGATTCCGCTCTCACTCCTCGTATGTTTGGGTCGGTTGCATTTGTCCATCAGTTGTCACCGGGTACTGACAAGCTCTCTCCTAGGGCTGTCAAGTGTGTCTTTGTCGGGTACTCCAGAACTCAAAAGGGGTACAAGTGCTTTGATCCTTTGCGTCGGCGGTATATGATTAGTGCAGATGTTACATTTTTTGAATCTAGTATGTATTTTTCAGCATCTGGAGACAATCAGCTTCCACCTACACCACATGATGCCATCTACATGACACCACTACCACCTCAGATGCCATCATCAGAACCTCCACCACCACCACCACTACCACAACAACCCATCTCACCATTCCCGTTCCATTATACCCGCAGGCCTCCTCCACCAGCTCATGGTCATGACTCATCTACTAGCTCGCCTATGGTATGTAATGAGAATATTAATGTTGATGGATCTGACGACATTTCTGAGCAGGATGTGGTGCAGGAGCCAGATGAGCCGACAACTGATTTGGATGTACCCATTGCTTTAAGGAAGTCGACGAGGAGTTGCGCTAAATATCCATTATCAGCCTCTGTGTCTTTTGAGCGGCTATCTGAAGATTTCAGATCGTTTGCTATGGCACTTTCAGCCATAGATATTCCACGGAATCATCATGAGGCTCTGCAGGATAGTAGATGGCGGCTTGCAATGGAAGAAGAAATGGCCGCACTTCAGTCCAGAGGAACTTGGACTTTGGTTCCTATACCTCTAGATGCGAATCCAGTGAGCTGCAAGTGGGTGTTCACAGTGAAGCAGAATGCAGATGGATCCATTGACAGGTACAAGGCACGTCTGGTGGCACGTGGCTTCACACAAACATATGGGGTGGATTATCTTGACACCTTCTCGCCAGTGGCACGTCATTCCACCCTAAGGATCTTGTTGTCAGTTGCAGTTGCTCGAGACTGGCCGCTCCATCAATTGGACGTGAAGAATGCATTTCTATATGGAGATTTGCAGGAGGAAGTATATATGCAACAACCACCTGGTTTTGCTGTTGAGGGGGAGTGCTCCAAGGTATGCAGGTTGCATAAGGCTATATATGGCCTTAAGCAGAGTCCCAGAGCATGGTTTCAGAAGCTCTCGGATCTCTTCGAGAAACAAGGATACAAACGCTCCAATGCTGATCATTCCTTGTTTGTACAGAAAACAGTGAGAGGTATCATTGTCATTATGGTTTATGTTGATGACATCTTGATTACAAGAGATGATGAGCAGGGCATAAGGCAGGCGAAAGAAATGCTGGGTAGTGAGTTTGTCACTAAGGATCTTGGGGTCCTTAGATACTTTCTGGGGCTTGAATTTGCCAGAAATTCCTATGGGCTAGTCATGTCACAAAGGAAATATGTTACTGATCTGTTGAGTGAAACAGGTATGCTCGAGTGTCGACCTGCTACGACACCAATGGACCCCAGCATGAAGCTTTATGAAGATAACACAGAGGAGGTGGACAGGAGAAGATATAGAGAACTGGTAGGCAAACTGTTATATGTCACGATCACTAGGCCAGATATATTGTTTGCAGTGAGCCGTGTGAGCCAGTTCATGGAGCAACCACGCCAGGTGCATATGGATGCAATACATATGATACTTAGATATCTCAAATCTTCTCCAGGTGCAGGTCTGCTATTCAAGAAAGGAAAGGGGATTTCTATCTCAGCATGCGCAGATGCAGACTATGCAGGATGTCCCAAGGATAGGAAGTCCACCTCAGGGTATGCTGTCTATGTTGGAGATGCCCTAGTCTCATGGAGGAGCAAGAAACAGACTGTGGTAGCTAGATCTAGTGCTGAATCCGAATATAGGGCTATGGCCCAGGCTACTACAGAGATGATGTGGGTGAAAGCGGTGCTGACAGATCTATGTTTAGATGTACCACTTCCTATGAACTTGGAATGTGATAATCAGGCTGCTTTGTTTATTGCAAACAATCCTGCATTCCATGAGCGGACCAAGCATATTGAGGTGGATTGTCACTTCATACGTGATATGATTCAGAAAGGATTCATTGCTACATCTCATGTTACTTCAGAGAATCAGACTGCAGACATATTCACCAAGGCATTGCTACGAGGTCCATTTCAGAAGTGTGCTTCCAAGCTGAGCATGATTGATATCTATGCTCCATCTTGAGGGGGAGTGTTAACGTATACAATAAGAGTAGTTCTGTACTTTTCGTTATTTTGTTTTCCTCTTAGTATGTTTTATGTAATTTACCCATAGGCTACTCTCCTATATAAGAGAGCCTAGGGTTCATGGAATAAACAAGTTATTCATTTTTCCCAACAAACACCATTGAGTGTATCCCCCTTTTCTTGGCTTCAAAAAAAATTTCTTCCACCAAACTTTTTTTTGTGTTTGTTTTTTTCGTTTGCATCAATGGTATCAGAGCATGGTAACATAATTGTTCTCATGATTCGACGATCCTGTCGTATATTGGCGGCCGCAATTCGATTTGAGCTTCTCGGTCAGGATTCGCGTGTACGACTACAAAAATACAAGAATCGTCTCCTAGCATCCGTGAAGTTCAACAATTTCTTTATGACAATTTATTCATTCATGAAGAAGACGGAACAACATCACTTGTGTTCCTTGGAGGTATTTTCATTCAAGACAAATATTTTATTAATACAATTTCAAATCAATGAAGATCTCGCAGATGAAGAGTTCGAAATCCTCGATCTGCACTCATCCAAGGCATATGTTTAGGAGGTCGTAGATCTTCCCATGGTTGAAGTCGTGGCCCTAATGACCCCACCAGTGCCTCGGCCTCCATCGCCTGTGCCGCTGCTACCCTCCTATCCAATCATCGACCAACCACTCCTTGCCTTTCCCCTACAGCAACTTCCCCGATCATTGCCACCAGTAGCCTCTGCCAGCCACAACTACGATATTCCAACACCGAGCTGGGGCCACAGCTACCTTACCGAGCTCCACGACATGAAAACTATGAGCCCCAAACAGAGCACTAAGTGGAAGGGGGTGCACCATGAGTCCCAACGATCCGGTGGAACTCGAAGATGACTTCCTCATGGCAGCACACGATCGTGGGCCTCCCACCATCGCCCTCGCCTTCCTCACGCACGAGAAGGCGGCTCCAATAGGAACCCCTACTACCGGTGCCGCCCGAGGCATCCCCTCGCATGGCTACTCCACTACCCAATGCCCCCTTCACCGGAGCCTTCCCCTTTATCGCCGCTACTGCATGGATTCAAGGCGTCACTGTAGCCGCCTCCTGCACCATCGTTCAACCTGCCACCGCCGCCCTCGTTGTGAAGAAACCCTAGCTGGCATCAAGATGGGTTTCTCTCGTTGGAGATTCATATCCCTCGAATTTTGGGATATGTGACTGATTTGAGGATTTTGCAGAAAAACACTTCCACCCAAAACCTTTTATTTAAATGTTAAAGTTGGTGGCCACTTAGGGTGCGTTCGGTTGGGGGGTTACCCCCCACTTTGGGTGGGTAACCCCCCAAAACCCACACTTTTAACCCACTAGTGGGGCCTACTCCCTTCCCATAAAAAAATTATATCATCATACCATCTAAAAATCATAAAATACTCAACTTCTACTCACTATTCCAAACTTCAATACAATCACATCACAACAATCACCCACTTTTTCAAATTTCAATACAATCATATCATAATAACTATCAACTTTTTCAAATTCCAATACAATTACATCACACAAACCCTCCCAACCCTTAACCCACCAACCAGACACACAAACAGAAAATCGGGTTATCCTCCCCTGGATAACCTACGAACCAAATGCACCCTTAAGGTTTGCTATTTTAAGTGAAGGGGTAGAACATTTGCAGCCATGCCCCTCAGTGGAAAGAAACTACAAACATAATATGGAAAAGAAGCCAAATCAGGGAGTCCAATCCCTATCGAATTCTCCAACGGTGAATCGAAGATCAAGCAATTTGTCAGGAAATGATTTTTTCAAGTAGAGGAGAATTGATGCAATCATTCCCAATTGGCGGGGCAAATCGAATTGAAGTAGATGGCTGATTTGGGTTTTTTAAATTAGGAATTTCCATTCATAATTAGGTATTTTAAATTAGATGATATTTTAGATTGTAATGAAATCCTGAGGAGCGAAGATGCCCAAGGAGGGCTCGGGGTATGGAGAGGGAGAGGGCAAGGGAGGCTAGACGGTGGTTCGCAGGCGCATGACGACACATCGTAGGGGCGTGACGGAGCAGAAGAGAACCCTTCCAAACCCATTCGGGAGAGGTTGTTTTCAGTGTGGTTCCTCGATCCACTGGGCAAGACAGTACAGGGAACCCATCCGATGCTTTCGATGCCTCGGTTTCTCACACAAGAGTAAGTCCTGTCTGCTTAATAGGAGGCCGAAGCGAGAAGAATGCTTGGGGGAGCCGGGCATGCTGGTGCGGGAAGGCGGAGGACCGGGGGAGGCGCTGTATAGGGCTTCATCAGACGTGGGGTTAGTCTCAGCCGTGCTGTTCAGGGGAGACATCATGCAGCTATCTCCTTGGCATGTCCTGGCGTAGGGACTCGAGGTGAAGGAGGCCGCAGAGCTATTACGATTGTCTAAAGAGGGCTGGACCTTATTGCGATGGTGCAGGACGAGGATGGTAGACGGTCTTCTTCGGCCTGAACCCCTGGATCGCGTACGTGTGAAAGGTGTACCCTTCATCATGCAGATCCTATCGAGCATCCGGGAGCTGATGGGAGGAGAGGTAAAAGTAGTCGAGGTCAAATCCTCCGGGTGCCGACCGGGGGAGCAGCCGGACCCTGTCCTTAGGGTGAGAGGACTTACAACGGAAAAACTTGGCTACAAGAAGCAACGGTTTGCAGGGAGGAGCATTCGCTTAGAGATTGCCAAGGTCGTTGATGAATCCGGCGACCGCATTCCTGAAAGCAGACCGGGATTCGAGGCGGAGAAAGGGTCAGCGGGACCGGCCCAGAATCGGCCGGACAGAGCTCCCTCACGTAGTTCCGTTCTGACCCTGGAAGGCGGACCGTCGCAGTCGAGAGGGGGGCATCGTCTCCCGAGTTCGATATGATTTGGGGCCTTCATTTCTGAGAAGCCCATCGATATTCCTCTTTTGGAGAAGCGTCGCTTCGGCGAGTTCCCAAACGAGGAGGCAGGAACTTGCATGGCAGTAGACGTGAAGCGTCACTTCAACGAGCCCCAAAAGAGGATGCGGGAATTCGCATGGCAGCGAACGTGGAGGCGGACCCCGCGGATGTCGAGCTGGCTCCATCTGACTAGCTCGGGAAACAAAATCCCCCTTTACATGTGGAACCCACGCAGCCAGGTACGCGGACCAGGAAGGCAAACTCGTCCCGGGTGGATCGTCGAGGATCCAATTGAGTGCCCCTATCATCGCTGAGCGGGTCGATTTTGTCCATGAAACACAGAACCAAGCAGTGGATCCGGCTTCCTCTTCAATGGAGCTCCTCCGTGATGACTCTTGGCAGATCGTGGCTCAAGCTTTCAACACAATGGACTGGGCGGGGTGATCTTCGGAGCAGGGGAGCATACACTGTCCACAAGGAGAGTTTCGACACTGGGGACCAAGCACTGTCCGCAAGGGAGAGATTCAAGTGTGGACGGAGGAGGCATCCCACTCTCAAGCGGGGTCATGCCTGAAGGGGGGGAGGGCCGAGGGGGGTTGTGATCCTTTGGGAGAGGAGATGGAGGAGAGGGAAGACAAGCAAGATGTAGCTGTGGGGCGCTCAAGGTCTGCGGGCGAAGGGGGAGCGACCCAGGCAGGGGCTGAGGTTTGCAGGGAAAATGGAGTCCTTGGTCAGGATATTGGGCTCCAGAGCCCAAAGGAGGAAGTGCCTAGGTTTGGGGCTTGCTATGCTAGGAAGCTTAACCAGGAGAGAAAAACGAAGAGAGCGGCTGTTCTCGCGGAAGCGAAAAGAGTTGATGAAGTTCAGAGTTTGTCACCAGCCTCCTCAGAGTGTCGCGACACTCAACATCGATTCCTTATTCTGGATAGGACCGTAGCTGAGCGCTCTGGTCCCCCCGAAGAAGTCAAAGCATAACCTATGTCAATAAAGATACTTTCGTGGAATGTGACGGGAGCGGGTCAACCTGAAAAGCGTTTAGGGATAAGGAAACTGATAGTGGAAGCCCGAGCTGATGTTTTTATGCTGCAAGAGACCAAACTCAATCTCGGAGAGGCCAATAGGAGAAACGGGCTGGACAATGGTGGGACTTTTGAGCTGGTAGAGCGTGAGGCGCATAGAGCGTGAGCTGGTAGAGCTGGAGAAACGGGCTGGACAATGGTCCTTGCTAATGACGTTATGGACGTTGCGCGCGATTTCTGTGAGGGTAACCGTGGCTTCGATAAAATCAACAGGGCTCTTATTGTTTTCATTCCGAAGTCTCCCTCCGCCAACCGTATTGAGGATTTCAGGCCGATATCCATATCCAATGCCATTTACTTAATCATTGCCAAGGTTCTGGCCAGGCGGCTCGCTCCCCTCCTCGACTCGCTCATCTCGCCTTCATAGGCCGCTTTTGTTCGCGGTCGGCAAATAAGTGATTGCTATGTGGTGGTGTCGGAGATTATTGAGGCGTGGCGGAAAAATTGTACGAAGGGATTCTGTGGAAGATTGACTTCGCGAAGGCTTACGATACCCTTGATTGGCGATTTCTGTGGTCGGTTCTTAAGCTGAGGGGGTTTCCTTCAAGGTTCAGAAAGTCGGTATGCGGTATTCGTTCGGTCAGGCGGTCTGGAGCGAGTAAGCGGGTAGGCGGAAGTATATGCGGATTATGCGGTTTCTATTATTTTAATTAAAATTAATTAAAAATATAATAATATAAAATCTGTGCAATATTATATCCAAATTTTATTTTTTGGTAACAAGAATATAATATATAAACTATACCATATATTAGCTACATTTGTATGTTGTTGTACATCATATGACAAATAAAAGACACATGCTAATGTACAACATATAACAAATAAAAAGGGCATATGTTACAGTATAACTTATGTTAATGTACAACATATGACAAATAAAAAGACATGCTACAGTACAACATATAACAAATAAAAAGGCATATGTTATTGTACAACTGTTACTGTACAACATATGACACATAAAAAGACATAAGTTACTGTACAACATATGACAACTAAAAAATATATATGTTATTGTACAACATATGTTATAGTATTGATGTACAACATATAGCAAATAAAAAAGACGTGTTATTGTACGGCCGCATATGCGGATTACTCGGCCGCATATACTCCATGGCCCGTATATTGACCGAGTATAGTATACTCGGTGCGGTAGAGGGGCCACCTACGTATATGCGGCCGCATATGCGCCCGCCTAGGCCGACTTTCTGAACACTGGTTTCCTTCGACTTGGATCTCCTGGGTGCGACGCTGTGTGACCACAGCTTCGCTTTCTATTCTTGTCAATGGGCGCTTGGCTGGGGGCTCCTTCCAACCCCGAAGGGGGTGCGGTAGGGGTGTCCCCTTGCTCCCCTTCTATTTGTTTTGGCGGTGGACGTCTTACCTCGCATGATTAATGATGTGGCCGCGACTGGCCTCACTCACGGCTGCTCTCTTGGCCCCTTTCATGTCCCTCTTATACAATTCGCTGATGACACTATCTGCTTCATCGAGGGCGGTACCTCCAACGTCGCGGGTATGGCTATCGCATTGCAACTCTTTAGCGAGTTATCGGGGCTCCTCATTAATGGAAATAAGTCCAAGGTTGTTCCTTTCTCTACGCCGTTGGCGGAGGTTGGGGAATGCGCGAGGCTTTTGGGCTCTCCTCCAGGCGACCTCCCTTTCGATTATCTGGGCCTGCCTCTGACGGTGGGTCGCGCTCGCATCCGTGATTGGCGGGCGGTTGTGGAGAAGATGGAGGCTCGGTTGGCCGGGTGGCGCGCGGCTCTTCTATCCCGTGGTGGTCGGTTAGTTTTACTCAAATCAGTTTTATCTTCGATCCCAATCTATTTTTTTTCTGCGTGGAATGCCAAAGGGGATCCGAAGAAGATTGGAGACGTGTATGCGGGGCTTCCTTTGGGGAAAGAAGGGGGAGGGGAGAAGGGGAGTGCACCTGGTGGGTTGGGATGAGGTTACGCGGCCTAAACAGGAGGGGGGTTTGGGCGTGAGGCGGGTGGAGGTGGTGAACGATGCCCTTTTGATCAAATGGGTGGCTAGGGTATGGGGTCGGGAGGAGAATTACATGCTTAATTGTTTGAGGGAGGCGGTGGGGGTCGACATGATCTCCGCTTCTCGTGGCCGAATTCAGGGTCAATCTTCTTCCTTCTCGCATAGCGTGGTTGATGCCCTTAACCGCAACCGATCACTTTTTGGACTCAAGCTTGGCGATGGGAATTTGTTTCGCTTCTGGGCGGATGATTGGACCGGAAGGGGTGCTTTCCAGGACTTATACCCTCGATTGTTCGCGTTGGCGGTTGACAAAGACGCGACCGTGGCTTCTTGCTGGGACGGTGCCTCTTGGTGCCCCACGATCGCAGCTAACTTATCGGACCGGCGGTTGGAGGATTTCATCTCTCTCATGGCAGTTCTCGCGGACGCTTCCAAGCCTACTTTTGGACGTGATCATTTGGTCTGGAAGGATGGCTCCTTCTCTACCAGTAAGGCGTACCAGGCTCTTCTTCCTCCCACTGTTGGGGATGACGCAATCCTTTTGCGTGATTGTAGATTCTTTTGGGGACTCAAGCTCCCTGAGCGCATTGGCATATTCCTTTGACTCTTTCGGCGTGGCAGACTATTAACTCGTAACCGCTGTGCTTCTATGTTTCCCAATGCCTCCCGCAACTGTGGACTTTGTGACACGGAGACGGAAACTATAGAGCATCTTTTCTTTTGCTGTGGCTGTAATCGTGGCCTTTGGGATGACCTGGGCTGGCTAAGCTTCTCGACCTTGGCTTCCTTCTGCGATAGCTTAGTGAGCTCTAGGGGCCGATCTCGGGTGGACCTGCTGGACCCGATTGCGCGGCTTTGGAGCATTTGGCTTGGAAGAAATGAAGCTCTCTTTGCTCGACAGAGGTTCTACACAGAGAATATACGTATATCGGCCTCACGCGTCCTTCGTGATTGGTCTTCTGGGTAGGGTGTTGCTTTTGTAACGGGGGGTATCTCATCTTGGATACCATCCGCTTTTTGTTTTTTCGGCTGCTGCTCCCCTTTTCCTTGTAAGTATTTTTTATCTCCTTTATTAATGCACTGGGGCGAGCACCTTTGAGTGCCTCCCCCTTTTTGAGAGTAAAATTTTTTTTTCCAAAAGTTTACACTTAATACAACAGTTACTGGACCTAGACGAAATACTGAAACCTTTAAGGAGTCCTGTGCAAAATGCCCTCGCCTCACGTGAAATGGTCACGTGAGGTGACGTGGCCGAGGTCCTAAGTGCAATATTACAAAATCAGAGGGGTTTACTGCAAATTTTATCAAAAAAAATTTATAACGGCAGATGAAAGTTTATATGCTAATAAATAAATAACAAAAATGGCCGGGGTGAACTTGCAAAATTCCCAACCTAAGACACAATCGGACGGCGTGGCGTGGGCTACTTATCCACGTGTCGCGCTTGTATGGCCCGATGACGGTTCGCGCGCGGAGGGATGAGATTAGATCTCGGCCCTAGATCTGACGGTGCTGGTAGTCTGCGATCCGACGACGGGGGTGAGATCTAGGGGACTCCCTTGATCCGACGGCGGAGAGGGCCCGACGAAGAACAGGGAAGAAGGTCCGCCGAGGCGATCTTCCTCCGATGATTACGCTCCTCTCCGGCGGTCCGACGTGCTTCAAAATGGTCCCAGGCGGTTGCTGCAGGTGCCTTCTAACGTCCGGTGGCGTCAAAACCCTCCAGCGACGGCTGGAGCTCGTCGATGATGTCAAAGAAGCCGGCGGCCTCCAGGAACCTCCGACGAGGTGCAAAATGGCCTCCAGGTGATATCTACGCTCCAAAGACCTGCAAGGAGTATTAAGGAGGTCGAGGGCAAAATGCCTCGACCTCCAGTGGGGTCTCACAAGGGGGCGAACGGTGCTATAGATGCTCGCCGGAGCTTGCTCCGGCGAGGGGAATCGATTGAGTAAATCGATGGATGAACTCGATGATTAAGATGCCTAAGTGAAGCTAAGACCACAGTGGATGAAAAGGGTAACGAAAACTAAAAGAACTAAACACCTCAAGGAGGGGTACCCGAGGTTGAAAGTGCCTCGACGAGAAGGTCATCGGAGGTGGGGTGGAACGCCCAAAATCCTCGTCGCTCCGCCGCCTCGAAGAAGCCAAACTGGAGCTGTCACCTCCAGGGAGTCAAGGCGGGGTGTAATGGGGACGAAGGATCAGAAAATGGGGTTCGAAGATTGAATTGAAAATCAAAGTTTGTATATGAAGGGTTGACGGACTGGTGGGGAAGAACGAGGTATTGACAATGATTCAGTGATGCACTCCCCAATGTAGGCTATTGGCGTGAATCATTGGTTATTGGGGAGAAAAAGTCATGAAGAAATAATCGTGAAAGGAGATACGATGCATCCTCGAAAAAAGGAAGAACATGGGTTAAAACCCATTCTGACACAACCACAGGGGGCGGGTCAGAGAGTTGACCCGCAGTCAACTCTCAGACCCTCCTGGTTGGTCCTCATGGACCAACCAGGGAAAACCCTAGGAAAATGTTTTATAAATTCAAATAAAAATAGAAAATGACTTAATTATTTTTAGGTTATAAAATAAAAAATGTTTGTAATTTTATAAACTATTTTATGGTGATTTTTAATTATTTTTATGAGGTATAATTTTACAAGTTACCTATTATGCCCTTTATAGGTATAATATCTATATATTTCATTATTTTATTTTTATTTTGTGTTTTTAATTTCTTTATTTTTGTTTATTATTTTATAAAATTATAACATACTTCTATACACTTAATTATATTTTTATTTTATTTTTCTGATATATTTTATACACTTAATAAAATATAAGTAAGTAGTATACAAGTATAAGTATAGGTATAATACCTATGTATAGTATATACAAGTATTTTTATTTTGTATTTTCTTTAGGTTTTTATCCTGATTTTAATGCACATATATATAATAAATAATATTTACAAAATTATAAAAATATAAAATTATAAAAATAATGAATAAATAATAAAATGAATATTTTAATCTGTACAAGTATACAAGTAGGGTCCAAAACTCAACTTTCAAACCGTAACTCCGAAAAATACGAAACCACCTCCATTAAATAGATTATTTAAGCTATATACAATTAAAGATGAGTTTGGTACATTTCGAGTTTTTATTTGCAAGATACGGGTCTGGGAAGTTGGAGTTTTGGAATCTTATTCAGACCATAACTTTTTATCTGTACATTATTTTTCAGTGAAATCAATTTTGTATTTTTATTTATTTAATTACCTACAACTTTCATGTATAAAGTTTCTTTATTTGATGTATAAAAAGTGGAACCAAAAATAGGTCCCAAAATGAATAAAGAATAAAAAGAGTAGGTATTTTTGCTGTATTTTAACCCTTATCTCCCCCTACTTTATTCCTTGTCGACCTATTTATCAAGATGCCTAGGTCTCGGGGTTTCGGGTCATAAAATATTTACAATATTTTATTCTTTTTCTTTTCTTTTAGTTATTCTATAATTTTGGCTTTAATTACAGTGTTTTATACACTATTTACATGCACATGCATGAATGATAAGATGCTCTAATTAAGGGTATTTACGCGCATTTGCTAGGGTTTTTGATGCCAAAATGATAGAATAAAGATGATGAAATGTGGTTTCATCAACGCGTTATTCTCTTTCTCCTTCCCCTCTCCATATTTCTTCCACCAAACTTATTTTCTTTCGTTTGCATCATTTACTCAAGCACGAGGATGACCTAGATCACCGTAGTTACAGGAGGCGACAACACACGTGCTGGGAGTCATAGGCGACTGTGCACGGTGGCTGGAAGACTACGAGCAACGACAATAGACAAGGGAAGGGGCCCCCACACGGTGCTGGGCGGCTTTTGTAGTCAGATTGGGCGGCGCACAAGAGGCTCCTTCACGCTTGCTGGGCGGCGCTGCTTAGCGCTGGAGGTAGGGGTGTCTATCGAGTTCAACGAGCTGAGTTGGCCTCAACTCGGACTTGAACTCGATAAGAAACCTAAGGCTCGAACTCGGGCTCGATAAAGGTCGAGCCCTGGATCACCAACTCGAACTCGAACTCGTTGAGTTCGAGCTGACTCACGAGCCTCTTATCGAGCCATGAGTTTCTGAGATGGCTCACGAGCCTCAAAATGAGCTGGCTCATGAGCCTCTTATCGAAACATGAGTTTCTGAGCCGGCTCATGAGCCTTAAAATGAGCAGGCTCATGAATCTCTTAACGAGTCATTGTTCCATTTTATACATTAAATTATGCAAATGACATTTGTAATTTTGATTTTTTGTACTCTTTTCTGTAGCTTTTTAAGCAAGAAAAATGTTAATATCTATTTTATATCAAACTCAATGTGTATGTTTCGGTATATATGTTTTCAATTTTTTATTAAGATGGGAAACGAGTTATCGAGTTGAGTTTCCGAGTTGAACAATGCCTAACTCATACTCGACTCAATAGGCTAACGAGCCATAAAACCGAACTCGGGTTCGGACTCGTTAAGGTTTCGAGTCCGGCTCGTGAGCCCTTAACGAGCCGTGCCCGAGTTGAGCTCATCGAGCTCGAGCTTTCCTGACAACCCTAGCTGGAGATCCTCTTCGGGCGGCTGGCAGTGCTGGAGTCCTCCTTTGGGCAGTTGGGCGACTCTGAAGATGGCCTCAGGCCCTTGCCGTCGAGAAAAAAATCCTTATACGGGGCCTTAGGCAGAGGGAAGACCCCGTACAAAAGCCTGCGAGAGAAGGGCTTCTTGTGGCGGAAGGATCTTAGAACAACGATCTAGGACCGCTAGTGTGATACCATGTTGAAAAAGATGAGAGAATGAAATGACTTGTCTTATTCCATGGATTTAGGGTTTCTTGTATAGCGTGAAACCCTAGAGAGCTAAAAAGATGATTACATAAAGGACCCTGAAGGGTTACATGACTCACTGAATAAATAAACGGCATGATCTAATAACAAGATAACTCTAACACTCTCATTGATGGAAGGGGAACACTCTTAACTCTGTCGTTGATGGAACGGGAATACAGAAGTTTGATCTTGATGGGTACAACAAATCATTACCATGATATTTTGTTAAAAAATAATTTGGACTTGTGCAATTAGAATAAGAAATGCAACTTTGGGAGGTTTGCAGTATTAAATTTGCTGAAAAATATATCCATATTCCATCCTGTCATTATCTTCCACTTTAATTTGAATGGAGTATATTTCCTAATAACTGAATCGACTGAAGTTGATCATATATCAGATTGCCTCTCATAGTATGAAGTACTTTATAGGAAGGTCTGTAACAATCAGTTGTAGAGGAGTATAGATCTTGATGGGTAAAACAAATCAATACCATGATATTCTGTTTAAAAAATAATTTGGACTTTGTGCAATTAGAATAAGAAATGCAACTTGGGGAGGTTTGCAGTATTCAATCTGCTGACGAATATATTGACCTGATTCTACAGTATATTATGTCATATTCCATCCCGTGATTATCTTCTACTTTAATTTGAATGGAGTATATTTACTGAATCGATTGAAGTCGATCATATATCAGATTGCCTCTCATTGTATGCGTACTTTATAGGAAGGTCTGTAACAAATCAGTTTTAGAGGAATACAGATCACCTTTTGGAAATGTCGTGGAATTAGGTTTCTCAACAGATTTATTTGTACCGATGTGGGCCCATCTACTATATGGGATGCGATATACAAATGACATGGCAAACGAGGATGCATCAACTATTTGTTTGTCTCTTAGTTAACATATTTATATGGAACTTACCTTTTATTGTACACGACTGCTTTCTGTTAGCTTATAATGTGCTGTATTATGCATATCATCTTCAGGGTGGAAAAATTCGTGACACCCTGTTCCAAATTCTAGAGGATGAGGATGGTGTTGTAATTAAACATGGAGCTCAATCGAGGGAGAGCCGACGTATAGCTACACAAGGAATGCATTCATCTAAATTTTGTTTACATCCAGCTGGTGACACACCCTCAGCTTGCAGATTGTTTGATGCAATTGTTAGCTTGTGCATACCTGTGATAGTCAGTGATCAAATTGAATTACCTTTTGAAGATGTCATAGATTATCGGAAAATAACAATTTTTGTCGACACAGAGAGTGCAGTGAAACAAGGGTACCTAATCAATTTCCTCAAGGAAATAAGCACTGACAGAATTCTGCAATATCAGAAGGAGCTGAAAGATGTAAGTGCAGCTCTTTAATATTATTTTACCATTTGGCTCGTAGAAGTCCTAGTTCTCTATAATTGACAAGTGGTATATGTTCTTATTTATTGCTTTACTTCTATATGTTTTGCTAATATTGGAATCTTTAAATGAATTAATGAAATGCTTTCATTAGTTCTGAATACCACAAGATACATATTTATTTTGTTGTTTTGAGTAGCAGGGTATTGACATGTCATTTTTAAGGATAAATTGACAAATATTTACAACAACAAAGTCTTGTCCCACAATTAAGTAATGTCGGATACATGGATTTTCTGCCTCCACTTAGATCTATTTTGGGTCATACTTGGCTTAAATCCAAATAACTAAGATCCCTCCATATAGTCTCATTCCAACACTTCTTGGGCCTTCCTCGCCCTCTCTTAACCGGCTCAACATACCAAATCTCGCATCTTCTAACTGGTGCATATATATTGACAAATATATACTATACAATTTTTTAAAAGGAAAGGGTGGCCTCCCAAGGTGGGACCCACTGCAAAAATATCTTCACTCACAGACTCGCAGTGGAAGCTTACTTTTCCATATAATATTGTAATCCCTTGTGAGATCATCTTGAACCGTGACTGTGCTGTGAGAGAAAAAGTGGTGTGCTTTCTTAACCATAAAGCGACCCTCGCTCTAAACAAAATGATCATGATCACGATTCAAACCCTTGTTGTCTGCCAGATCGTCAAGCAATGCCATGTACTCGAACACATGCTGCTTCGAGAATGCTGAAGTAACGGTTGGTGACTAAGAATCCTCCATTCAGACCTGTTGAAGCAACCTACCCTCCAAAATCCATTTACCACATCCAATGTTTAGTCACACATCTATCAGTGGTGGGACTTAGAGGGGCTGTGGATGCTATATAAGAAGCCCCAAACCTCCTGTATTAGATGAGAAAGTCAATAGACACATCAGACCTTTGAGACGTTCTCCTATGGTTTCATCCTGCTCCTTAGGGAGTAGGGTTCAAATCCACGTAAAATCCCAATGTTCCTTAATATTTTCATTTTTATGGAGATCATGTTAGTGATTTGTTCAAGTTCAAGATCAAGTTTTAGGGTTTCTTTTGAAACCCTAATTCGTTTCTAAGATTTTTCTGTTGAAACCCTAATTCGAGGCGGCATGCGAGGATTCAATGCATACAGGAAATCCACACAGAAGCGCACGTTTCGAGTATCCACCAGTCGGAATCCTTTCTGTCACTTGGAGTTACCTGAATGAGTTATGAACTTCTATCTTTCATAGCCAAATCCAGTGACTACTAGATAGGAAGGAGAAGACCACCTGCAGGATCCTAAGTTCCTGCTAGATGCTTTTAGATACCGAACATCAAGACTGCTCCAAAGTGCCGCGGTATGCCTAAACAAGCATACAAAAACCTTCGAGACAACTACATGTCTTCTCTTCAGCGAGAAAACCTCCATCTAAGTCCGCGATAGAGCAGGCATGCATCACGCATCGTATTCACGAAGGAGAACAGACCCCGCTGCGCGCACCTCTAGTTCCAAGCTACGCACATCATTAGAGACACCTCCTCCGATCACTAGGCAGCATGAGACCTCCCAGCAGTGCCCTTCCTCTAGCAAGCAAAGTTGGGGCTCGAGCTCCAGCACACGATCCTCGCGCCCATCCCGCTTCAGCCACATCATCTGCCACTGCGAAGGCGATGACAGTACGGGGCTCCACCTTGCATCATCGAGCAGTAGGGGGGCTCCGCTTGCGCCTTGCAGACCATCGCGCGGCGCAAGTGCCATCAACGACACTCCAACGACATGAGCCTATGCGCTGCCCCTCCTCGCGTCCTCCTGTTCTCCAACAGCGGCCCTCGCATCGGTCGGAATCCCAACTCTCTAGGTGGTGGTGTCCCCGCCACCTCTAGGCAACATCGTATCTAGAATGGGTTCTCAACAGGGGAACCCTAAAGGCGGTCGTTCCTGCAGCTTCCTCCGCTCCAGGAGGCGGTTGTCGAGGAGCAGAGCCCCATTAGGGCGACACCCTTCGAAGAGAGGGGTTCTCAAGTGGGAACCTTAAATAAAGAGCCCAAGTGGGCTGTAATTTTATAATTTTTTTCATTGTAAGGGCTCAGGTGGACCGAAAGAAAAAGAGAGAGAAAAGGGGGGGGGGGGAGTGGTTTGTATTTTGGGTCCAAGTTGGGCTCACTTTAAAAAATGTGCGTGTGATTGTATGAAAAGGTGTATACAAAAGAAAAACCTTATGCAAGAAAAAAAGGAAAACACTGAAAGAAAAAAACGAACAACTTATTTGAAAAAAAGATGTGAATGCTATTTAGAAAAATGAATGAAATAGCCGGTGGAAAAATTTTGATTGAGAAGAAAAGTCGAGAAAAATTGTGACGGCTTATGTGATGTTTTTGTTTTCCCCATTTTCTTGTCTTCTCCCAACTTTGTCGATGTCATTGTGTTCCGACAAGTATGGGAGAAAGGGGGAGCATTGTGTAGATTCACAGGTCGGATTCAGATGCCAGATTCTTCATATTTCAGACCAGCCAAATGTCAGATTCTACAGTTCAGATTTCAGACTTGACGTTCAGTTTCTGTGTCCTCAGTTTGATGTGCACATGTTTGCCATCATTTTGTGTGGTCCACATCCTTGTTTTTGGTCTCAGAGTTTTCATGTGATCCATAGGGATTCTAGAGTAGAGATCCCATTCCCTATGCCACGTGGGATAGGGTTTTCATGTGGTTTCATAGGGACTCCAGAGTAGAGATCCCATTATCTGAGCCAGTATGTGAGAGGCCCAGTTCTTCGACGAGGAGATTTTTCAGACTCCATGCTCTAACGACCGTGGACTCCGACGAGGATGTCTCCACAACTTTTTTAGTTTGACCCTTTCACAGATGGAGCAGTTGTCCACATGATGTGGCGGGCCAAAGTTTTCCAGGTGGAGACTTATTTTTAGTTGTGGTGACTCTGACAGGCTCAGTACAGAGCACACCTAGTTTGACTCACACTCTAGCCCGTTTATTACTCCTCACTTGCACACCATGAGAAGCAAAGTCCTCGACATCAACCACCAGTTGTGTTTGTGTTGAGTTGATATCGTATACAGTGTCTTGTAGTGCGAGTTTGAGATTTCTTTCTGTTTGTCCAAGCTAGCATTGCATGCTCCAGTTTGATGGGGAGTGTTGGAGTATATGCGTCATTCTTGTATAAATAGTAAATGGATCCATCTAGGATCTATTTACCACATCCAGTGTTTAGTCCCACATCTGCTGGTGGTGGACTTGGAAGGTTTGTGGAGGCTATATAAGAAGTCCCAGACCTCTTGTACCAGATGAGAAAGTCAATAGACACATCGACGCTTTGAGGCGTTTTCCCATGGTTTCATCCTGCTCCTTAGGGAGTAGGGTTCCATGTCAAATCCCGGTATTCCTTAATGTTTTTTATCCTTTATCTTTGATTCTGCTTCCGCATTTTGTAGTTTGTAACACAAATCTATCGAAGCAAACTACTCTGATCCTCCGCTAAAACAAATAACTACGGATACCTCTCACAGAGAGCTCCCGAGCCCGTGCAATCGTCCATCCGGATTCGAAATAGATCACCATTGCCACTGGGCGCATGCACGGGCTCACCTACGGAAGAATCTTCATAATTCCTTGCCACAATGAAGAGGGGGATCGTACATTAGAAGCAACCAATGAACCTCAGATGCCATAATTCGCATGCATCAAACGACAACCTGAAGTCTCCCAACTTCCCCATAAGCTAAGGGTCCACTTGTACAAGAGGGCCTTTTTCATGCACTCAAGATTCAGAATGCCCAGTCCTCCATTTATTTTTGGCCTCGTTAAAATATCCCAATCAACATGGTGCATGCCGTGTTTGTCCTACTTAATGTCGGTCCAGAAGAATCTTCGTACCATGCTCGCAAGCCTGGATCTCACACCCATCGACAACATTTTGGAGGAACAAAAAAGATGGGAATGGATGATAGAACATGCATGACCAAAATCAATCTCCCTCCACAAGAACGAGTCTACGCCTTCCAACCTGCCAACCTACTCTCAAATCTGTCTAGAATGGTTTCTAATCAGTGGCCCGCAATCACCCTAGAACCAAAGGTAGACCAATGTGTTGGAAGAAGATATAAATATCTCTACACTCCCCCTAAAAATGGAACACAGATGTCAATCATGCTTAGCTTGGAAGAACACTTCTGGAATGACCCTCTGAGCAATGGCTTGGTAAAAATGTCAGCAGTCTGCTCTCCTGAACTAACATGTGAAGTAGAAATCAAGCCCTTTTGAATCATGTCTCTAGTATAGTGGCAGTCTACCTCAGTATGCTTTGTTCTTTCATGGAATGCATGATTATTAACAATAAATAGCGCTGCTTGATTATCACATTGTAACGTACATCTATATGCAAGTCTTCTAACCCAGCTCGAACCTATGTCGTCTCTGTACTTGCTTGTGCCATGGCCCTATACTCATATTCTGCACTAGATCTAGCCACCACTGTTTGTTTCTTGCTTTTCCAAGAAACTAAAGAGCTACCAACAAACACTACAAAACCTGAAGTAGACTTCCGATCCTTAGGGCATCTTACGTAGTCTGCATCAACACATGTAGAAACAGAAAGATTTGTTTCTTTCCTGAATAGTAGTCATGCACCTGGAGAAGACTTTAGATATCTCAATATCATGTATATGGTATCTATATGTACTTGTCTAGGTTGCTCCATGAACTGACTCACCCAACTCACTGCAAAAGAGATACCAGGTCTAGTGATAGTAATGTAGAAAAGCTTTCCCACCATCTCTCTATATCTTCTCCGGTCAACCTCCTCTGTATCATCATCATCATCATATAACTTCATGCTGGGGTCCATAGGTGTAGTCGAGGGTCGACACCCGGTCATACCCGTCTCAACAAGCATGTCTGTAATATACTTCCTTTAGGTCATCACAAGACCCTGCTTATTCCTAACAAACTCCAACCCTAGAAAATATCGCAGGGTGCTAAGATCCTTAGTAACAAACTGATGGCCCAGAAATGCTTTTGCCATCTTTATCCACTGCATACTCCCGTAACAAGTATATCATCAACATAGACCGTGATAACAACAATACCTTTGGGAGTCTTCTGCACAAACAAGGAATGATCTGCATTTGATCTTTTGAACCCTTGCCATTCAATTAGGCCAGAAAGCTTCTGAAATCATGCCTGCAAGGCCATATATTGCCTTGTGAAGACTACACACCAACTGACTCTCCCCTTAGCAGCAAACCTCGAAGGCTACTGCATGTAGACTTCTTCCTGCAGATCCCCATACAAAAAGGCAGTGTTAACATCAAGCTGAAACAAGGACCAATCACGTACCACAACAACATAAGGGAGGATATGTAGAGTCGAGTGACGCGCGACTGGAGAGAATGTATCCATATAATCCACGTCGTATGTTTGAGTGAACCCTCGCGCCACTAGCCAAGCCTTGTATCGGTCAAGACTGCCGTTTGCATGATATTTGACAGTAAAAACCCATTTACAACTGGCAACAGATGCTCTTGAGGGAGCATAAACCAATATTCAGGAAGGCGCTATGCGATATTCAGTCGGAGTGGTCATTGTATAGAGAGTATGCAGTATGTGGGAGAGTATGTGGGGAGTATGCAGTTTTATGTGGTTTTATACTTTTTATTATTAAAAATGTAACTTAATATTTAATATTGTGTTAACATCCTTAATCGAGAGAGTATGCGGGGTGTATGCGGTTTTATGCGGGGAATATGTGGTTTTATGTGGGAGTATGCGGTTTTATGTTATTATGCAGGTGGGGTTATTTGATTTTAGATTAAATAAAAAAAGTTCTATCAGAAAAGCGGCCGAGTATGCGGCCGCATAGGGGGTATACTTGGCCGAGTATGCGGGCCAACCCGCATACATTGCTGTTTCATCATACTCGGAGTGGTAAGGCCCCCGAGTACGGGTGTGCTGCTTACTCGGCCGCTTTTCTGAACACTGGCAGAGACCAAGCTTCAGGTACAACGTGACTGCAGAGTAGCAATTTCCTCCTCCATGGCTAAACACCAGCAACTATCCTTCAAGGCGTCCTGATAATTTCGTGGTACGTCCACGATAAATAGAGCAAAATCAAACCTCTGAAAATCCCCTCTGATATGGTGAAAGAAAACCTGTGAAGCAAGCAGATATGAAGCGCATGTACGAATATGCTTCTGTAAGGCAATAGGTACATTCAGATCGTCAAAAACAATACTCGTCGGTATGTTATTCTTCTGCAAAGATCCCTGCACTTGCACATCATAAGACCCATCATTATTAATGTTATTAAGTCAAACCTGAGGCGTGCTGGATGATTGACGAGGACCATGAGCAGGGACAGACCGACGGGTATAAAATTTTGGTAAAGGTGGAATCAATGGTTGTGGAGGTGGTGGCGGTGCTGATGGTGGAGCAGCAGGAACATGTATGGTAGAAGACAGACTCAAAGGAGGAGGTGGCACATAAACCTCATCATTTAATGTAGATGAAGCCAACCTGTCACCTGTAGGAGAGAAATACATCACAAACTCAAAAAAGGTGACATCAACACTAACATAATACTTTCTGCTTAAAGGATCACAGCATCGGTAATCCTTCTGTGTCCGAGAGTACCCAACAAACACACATTTGACAGCCCTAGATGAGAGTTTATCAAGACCCGGAGTCAGCTGATGGATGAAAGCAACAAATTCAAAGACACGAGGAGTAAGAGAAAACAACTCCCTGTCAGGAAAAACAATGGAAAGAGGAACTTTCTCACTTAAGACAGAGGATGGCATACGATTCACCAAATAACATGTCTTAAGGACTGCATCACCCCAAAACGAATGTGGAGCATGACTCTGAATTAGTAGAGTGCGAGTGATATCAAGAAGATGACGATGCTTTCTTTCTGCAACGCCATTCTGATGGGACGTGTAAGCACAAGTTGTTTGATGGATAATACCTCGAGACAAAGAAATGTGAAAGAGCACGCATACAAAATTCTAAAGCATTACCCGTTCTCACACATTTTGCAGTGGAAAAAAAATGTTCTGCACTTCATTTATAAGATTTTTGATCACATGTCCTGCTTCAAATTTATTCTTCAACAAAAACACCCAAGACAACCGAGAAAAATCATCTACCACAACTAGGTAAACTATGTGTCCCTGGTGATCAGGGACACGACTTGGACCCCAAACATCAACATGAAACAATCTAAAAGGAGAGCTACTGCTCCGACACTGACGACTAGGGAAAACAAATCTGTGATGCTTTCTCTATTGATACGCTTCCTACTGAAAAGAACCCGGTGAGATCTGCGACAAGATATGACATAGCTTTTGAAGAGGGTGGTGGCCAAAGCGTAGATGTCAGGTAAAGGGAGAGACTGGTCCACTTGACTGAGAGGAGACACCATCATAGGGAGTTCGGACCAGACGATAAAGACCATCCTGCTCACGACCACAACCAATCACCCTGCCCGTAAGAATATCCTGAAAACAAGAGACGATGGATCAAAAATAGCGCGACAATGCAAATCCTTCGTAATCTGACTAATAGATAATAAATTCATCGAAAAATTTGGAGCATGCAACACATTTTATAGGCGCATAGAAGGCATCAAACTGATCTCCCCCTGTCTGATGATGGGGGAATGGGTCCCGTATGCTATCACTACAGTTCTCCATGGTGGAACCGCTCTGTAGGATGTAAGTTTATCTTTGTCCCCACAAAGATGATGTGTCACGCCGAAGTTCATAACCCATTCTGAAATGTTAGAGCCGTGACATGAAGTAAAAGCATAAGCACTACCTGAGGTGCTACCAGTGGCTGACGTACTGGTAGAGGCTGAAGCAACAATATCAGAGTTGCCTCCCGGAGATGCTATGGAGGCGGGGGGGCATGATATCTCGCAATATGGCAACAAGTTCCTTAAATCTCTGGTCCGAAGCAGGTGCTGGTGGAGATACAGCGTGCTCGGCTATACACGTTGATGCTGATAAGCCATGCTTAGAGTAGCATGTATCTTCCGTATGACCTGGACAATGACCGAATGTTCAATGCTGAAGGATGCAGCCACCACTACCACGAGGTCCACTGCCACGAAATGAAGAAAAGGCGCCCCTGCCTCGGGAGGTCGCCATCGTCGAAGGAGACTAAGCAGTAGCAGAAGACGGGATTGTAATCCAGCTCAGCCTGCAATAGACTTCCTCCATTGGAGGAATATTAGCATTCACAAGAATCTGCGACCGAGCAACATCATATTATGGGTCAAGTGTTGCTAGTAAAACCCCCACCATAGTAGCATTAAGAAAGGTCTTCTGCTGCTCGGGAGTCACCGTAAGAGGAATGATGTTGTGGAGCTTCTCAAACATCCCCCGCAAAGATGTGTACAACGAATGAAGATGCCATCCGTTCTTCTTGACAGTAAATATGTCATGCGATAGTTGAAGGATCTTGGTCTCATTCTGCACCTGCAAGTATGTAGCGGCAAGGATGTCCCACATCGCCTTAACAATGAGCTTATGGAGTACATCATTAGCAATCTCCATCGTCAGTGTACCTGAAAGTCAGACCTTGACGTACGAATCATCAGCCTCCCATGAGGCATAAACCCTAGTTTTCTTCGTCGGCTCGTCTTCTGTAAGAATGTGCTCCTTACCATTTGACTTCATGATACTCATGAATTGCATCGCCCAGAGCTCATAGTTCATCCCATCCATCTTAACAATGGGCGCTGGACCTTTGAAAGCGCCTGTGGAGGGCATGTCAACCTTGTTTTTTGACATCGTGCCTGGGATATAGAACTAGGTTTTGTAGACAAAGAAATGAATGTCTACACAAACATATGAGGATTTGAGTGCATATGTAGACTTATGCACTCAAACCCATATGTGGTTGTCAACGAGAGGAGGGTGGGGGGGGGGCGAGAGGAGAGGGGGAGGGGGCGGCAACGAGAGAGAGAGAGAGGAAGGGGGAACGACGGCTAGAGAGGGGAGGTGGGGGGCGACGACGGCAACGGAGAGAGGAGGGGAGGTGGAGGGTGGCTAGGGTTTAGGTTGGCTCTGATACCATGTTAGAAGAAGAGAATAAATTGTTTATTCCAGTAAACCCTAGGCTCTCTTATATAGAGAAGATCTATGGTTAAATTACATAAGACGAATACAAGAAAGTAAAAATAACAGAAAAGGATACATAAATCATATAAATATCTCTACACAAGGTAAACCACCGGGAGGGAACCTTGGCTACATCTCAGGATGGAACCTGCCTCCATGATCTCATCCTCCGTGAACCGAAATGGCACGAAACCGATTTCTCCCTGTTTAGATGTAGCCTTGAGACGTCACAAAAAATGTTTAACATACGCACTACAAGTCTAAGTTATCTCATCTCTCCCTTGATAAAGATCACGGTGTCGTCAACACACTAAAGTATGGGGATTGATATGTCATCCCTGCTATAACCGTGACACAAATCGGCCTCAGTTTCTAGTTACATCATAGTAGTCAAAGCATCTGCCGCAATTACGAATAGGAGAGGCACCAATGGGCAACCCTGACAAATGCCCCATTGCAGTTGGAAAAAACCTCCCTCTGGGCACCCATAACAAGCATTGCATATGAGGCTGTTGTGATGCATCTTTTCATCCAAACTATCCATCTATCTAGGAAACCACGTCGTTACAAAGAAGCCCGAATGAAACATTAATCCAAGAAGTCACAGACCTTGGAGAAATCAACCTTCCACATCAAAACTTTCTCATGCCTACGTTTCCAGTCCAGTATCATCTCAGAAGGTAGAACCGAACCATCTGCCATTTGTCTTCCCGACACACAAGCTGTTTACTCAGGGAATATAATCTTATTCAAAGTTTCCTTCAATCGATTAACCAGAATATTTGCGATAATCATATGTATTGCATTAGATAGTGCAATGAGCCTGATCATCCACACCACTGGAGACCTTTATCTTGGGTATCAGGACGAGTAGGCTCAAAGCCCAAGTTCCCTTCCATGAACTCCCACAGTATAGACTACACATCCTCCTTAACAACGTCCTATAAATCATTGTAAAAGAAGATCGGAAAACCATTTGGACTAGGTGCCCCATCTGCGTTCAACTGTCAGACATCCTTTTTCACTTCATCTTCAGCTATAGGGGCAACGAGAAGGCTACCCTCAAAAGGTGAGAGCTCCTTTACTCCCCTACCCTTCTAGCCCCAACCAATGTGCCTTATCCTCTTGCTTAGCTTCTAAAGGTGCATGCGAAGTGCCCTACCCATCTCGAGGTCCCCCCAAGCCTACACCCCATCCACCATGATATGGTGGATGTAGTTTCTGCATCTTATGCTAGAGGTGATAAAGTAAAAGAAGTGTGTGTTGGAATCAACCTCATGAAGCCACTGCTGTCGCGATCTCTGTCTCCACTCCGTTTCCCTCTTTCTATCCTCCTCGTGTATTACATTTAGATGCCTATCTCTCTCAATGATTTCCTCATCTGTCAGTTCCTGTGCATCTTCTGTGGAGTCCAATCTGCACACATGTGTTAATAAACATCCGAGACAACTTTACTCCTTGACCCTCCTATTACACTCTGGCAGATGCGTCTGCAACATAGATAGCTTGATCTCCATTCAGACCGCGACTGACCCGGATGGCTGATTGTCATTCCAGAATCTCGTAACCATATCACAGAACCCATCCTCCATCAACCATACACGCTCAAATCTGAAAAAAAGTCCTTGATTGCACATCTTTACTCGAGGACCATACGATCGAGGTACGGTTCGAGTGAGCACGGGGGAAGCGTCCAGTCACGAGCAAGAGGAAAGCATTACATCAACTCCGTAGACACAAAGAACCTATCCAAACACGATCTTGACCTGGCATTCCTCCATGTGTAACAACCTCTCCCTGCATCAATGATTACCAATCCTAACTAATTAGGGATAACATCTCCTTCGCGCCAGTGTCTGTCCCTTCTCGCAAGCTTGGACGATCATCAGCAAGGCCTTAAATGTCGGTTTCGGTTACCATTTCGGTATCGACCAAAACAGAATTTCGATGGAATTTCGACCGAAATTTCGGTCATTTTTTGTACTAGGACCCCCATATTTTGGTCATTTCGGTCGAATTTCGATTTCGACTGGATATCGATATTCGACAGAAATTCGACCGAATTTCGTTGAAATTTGAGACCATGATCATAAGTTCGTAGAGTCACGTTGAAATCTCCCCCCACAAGCCAAACATCAAAGGGATATGTGAAATACACACTCAGGAGTTCATCGACCATTTCAACAATGCCGATCCCATTAGGTGGCATGCATACCTTAGTGATTACAATCCTCAAATCTTCCATTTTTTCTGCAGCAACATTGAAATAGAACAACTGCCTTTAATCTTCGTGTCCAACTGAGCGAACTTATTCTCATTCCATCGAATGATAGATCCCCCCAAGCCCCCCTCTGAAGCCAAAGCACGGAAATCAGATAGAAAGGATCTACCGTCAAACCTCCATACCTCTCCAATGTCTTGTGACCATTTTATTTCTTGTAAGAGAACAACATCCACCTTCTCTGCTTCACACAAATCCCGCAACGACATCCTCTTTTCAGGCCTTCCAAGGCCCATGATATTCCAAGATAAAACTTTCATCCATTAATTATTTTAGCTCCTTGGGGCAGAACCACCCCCAAACATTCCACGAGCCTCTCATGTTGCCATCCTAAAGAATCGAAAATCATCCTACGCTAATTGTATGAATAATGATTTGATGTTCGTTGTAGGTATGCAATTCGCATTAATAAAAAAGACCACTGAATTAATTATTCAATTAAAATGAGCAGTCATATTTTTATATTTTACTTGGGCAAGCCCAAGGTCGAAATCAAGGAGGCAACTGTCTCCTTAGACTAATCAATAGTTGATCTAGAAGTTAGGTTTTCGTAGAGGCATTTTTTTTAAAAATTTTAATGCTATTAAAAATGACATGCAAATTCGGATAGGTTTAGGGGTTAAAATGCAATTTTTAATGAAATGAAGTCCAAAAATCCTAAAACTTGTTCAGAATGTCAAAAATGATGAATATGAATGTACTGGATTTTTTTTGGAATTGTCAAATTCAAAATGAATTTTTTATGAATTAACGATGCATGCAAGGTGATTTTTTGCAAATTATTAATAAATGGAAGCCTAATTTATTTTTTAGAAATAAAATTAGCCTAGATAAGTCTATGTGAGAGGAATCTAGGAAAATTAATAGATCCTAAAAATAATTTAACTACAACCTATTAAAAAAGTAATTACTTAAATCGCCATTTAATTTATTGCGACCTCGATATGCATATAAATACAATAATTTTTGAGCATAGTGTAAAGCACACTAAAATCTACCTATTTTGAATTTTTGAGGACTTTGGAGCAGTGATTAATTTACTATCAATTAAAGATCATCATTGGGTAAATTATGCAATTTTGCACGAAAGTAATTATATTAATCAATCATACTACATAAAAATTCAATCAAACATCCACATGATATCGAATAAGTTGTTCTACAATGCATTGTTTTTGAAATGATAAAATGTTGTAAAATGAAGGTTCAAAACACGATGTGAAGATAATGTTCTAAATGCAATATAAATTAAATTGAAAATAAAAGAAAAGTGCGAATGGATGCTGTTAGTTATAATATTTATATTCTCACCGCACTGATTATTATAAATCCCTTCAGGGATAGTTTTGTATTTTCCCCATATTGAGACTGTGAAGATATTGTGTTTTCATATTTAATATGTACTTCTTTCTTATTTTCTTTTCCGGTTGTCTACTTCATGTAATTTACCCATAGGCCTCTCGACTATATAAGAGAACCTAGGGTTCTCAGAAATATCAAGCACTCTTATTTTCTCCAACATGGTATCAGAGCGGCGGTCCTAGACCGGAGCTCTCGATTCCCAAGAAACCCTAACCCTACCTCCAGCCCCCTCCCCTCTCGGGCCTCGGCGCCGCCACCTCCTCTTCGCCTCCTCTCCGGCGTCGCCTCCTCGACACGCAAAGCGCGCCCACACCGCGCGCACAACGCGCACAAACCGCGCGCGCAGCGCGCCCACCTTCGTGCGCACAACGTGCGTGCATCGTGAGCACTGCGCGCTCGACCCGCATGCTGTCTCGTGCTTGCTCGTCGCCTCAGAGTCGTCAGTTGGTTGATGGGTTGGTGTGCATGAGTCTACACGTGCACCCAAACCCATAGATGTCTGTATAGACACACAAACTTTGATTTCTCACACATGTAGAAGTCTTCTTTTGGCAATATGTCAGAGAACAAGGTTGATGTACCTGCCACTGGCGCATTCAGAGGTCCAACGCCTATTGTGAAGATGGACGGGACAAACTATGAGCTCTGGGCTATGCAGTTCATGAGCCTGATGAAGTTGAATGGTAAGAAACATATTCTTGCCGAAGAGGAGCCAATCGAGAAGACCGGAGTGAATGCCTCGTGGGAGGCAGATGATGCGTATGCCAAAGTCTAGCTATCTGGGACGTTGACGATAGAAATCACCAACGATGTACTACATCAGCCCACGGCTAAGGCTATGTGGTATATTCTAGCGGCGACATATTCGCAGGCGCGGAACGAGACCAAGATACTTCAGCTGCAACATGATATTTTCACTGTCAAGCAGAATGGGCGCCTGCTTTACTCACTGTACACATCCCTACGAGGGATGTTTGAGAAGCTCCATAGCTTCATGCCATTGACGGCCACTCCTGAGCAGCAGAAGACGTACAGGAATGCTACCATGGTAGGAGTATTGCTGGCTGCACTTGATCCGGAGTACGATGCTGCACGGTCTCAGATTCTTGCTGATGCTACTATTCCTCCTATGGAGGAAGCTTTTCGCCGATTGAGTCGCATTACTGTCCCAAGCACAACTGCCAACCAGACACCTTCAGCTATGGCAGCCTCTAGAGGAAGAGGTGGATCCTCTATCTTCCGTGGACGTGGACCCCGGGGTCGTGGGGGTCGAATTCGGCAACCATGCAGCTATTGTCGTCGCCTTGGTCACTCCGAGGATACATGCTACTCCAAGCATGGCTTTCCTGCATCGGCTCGGGTAACAGAACAAGTTGAGTCCCCTGTACCTTCCTCGTTGGACCAACGTTTCGATGATCTTGTTGCCAGACTTAGGAATATCATGCCTCCTGATACAACACCTGGAGGTCAGTTAGATGTGGCTGTCTCTGCCTCTGCCAGTTCACCTGCCACAACTAATACCTTAGGTAGTTCCTATGCTCTCACCTCTTGTGATGGATCTATGATTACCAACTGGATTATGGATTCTGGAGCGACCGATCATCTTTGCGGGGACAGATAACAACTCACTGTATATAGACCGGTCTCCTCAGGACGAACTGTGGTGATAGCGAATGGGACACATTCCCCAATCACAGGACAGGGAAAGGTTCAGTTGACAACTTCCATGAGACTGCAGAATGTGTTATATGCTCCCGATTTCTCTACGAATTTACTGTCCATTAGCCAGATTACTAAGGGTTTGAACTGTCGAGCTATTTTTGACTCATCATCTCTTGTTTTTCAGGACATACCCTCGGGCAAGGTGATTGGCTGTGGTCGTGAGCAGAATGGTCTCTACCGTCTGGTCAATACTCCCTATATCGGTGCATCTCTCCATCTTACAAGATCAGACTCTCCATATACCTGGCATCTCCATTTTGGTCATCTCCCTCTCCAGAAGCTATGTCGTGTCCTGCCCCAGATTTCTCCGTAGTCGTCTTTCCAATGTGAAGCGTGTCAGTTGGGAAAGCACCATCGCTCTACTTTCCTGGGTCGTCAGAGTCGGAGCAGTAGCTCCCTGCTTGAGTTAGTCCATATTGATATTTGGGGTCCAAGTCGTGTTCCTGACCACCAAGGACACATGTTCTATCTGGTCATAGTAGATGATTTTTCCCATTTGTCTTGGGTGTTTTTTTTTGAAAAATAAATCTGAAGCTGGAAATGTGATTCAAATGTTTATCAATGAAGTTTAGAATGTTTTCTCTTCTTCTGTGAAAATTGTGCGGTCTGACAATGCGTTGGAGTTTTGTACTAGAACTTTGTCCTTGTTCTTTTCATCTCGTGATATAATTCATCAAACTTCATGTGCTTACACTTCACAACAGAATGGTGTTGCAGAGCGGAAACATCGCCATCTGTTGGATATCACTAGAACCTTACTTATTCAGAGTTATGCTCCAAACTCGTTCTGGGGTGATGCGGTTCTCACAGCTTGCTACTTAATAAATTGCATGCTCTCATCTGTCTTGGATGAGAAAACTCCTCTCTCTCGCCTTTCCTGAGAAGGAGTTGTTCTCTCTTCCACCTCGTGTCTTTGGCTGAGTCAGTTACCTTCTATGCCATCTCCACCACCACCTCTACCCTTACCACCTCCAGTAACCATTGTGCTACCGTTACCAAAATACTATACTCGTCGGTCCTCCTCTGCTCAAGGTCATGGCCAGTCATCCAGCAGCCCTCAGGTTGGTTCTGATAACTTGATTACTAATGATGAGTCTGAGGATCCATTGATACAGGAAACACAGCAGGATGATGATCATGGAGACTTGGACGTGCCTATCGCTATTAGGAAGCAGAGGCGTACTTGTGCTTCCTATCAACTTGCTTCTGATGTCTCATTTCATCGTCTGACGGGCGACTTCCAGAGATTTGCGTTAGCCCTATCTGCCGTCGAGATTCCACGCAATTACCAGGAGGCACTCCAAGATAGCAAATGGCGTCTTGCTATGGAAGTAGAAATGGCCGCATTGTAGTCCCGTGGTACGTCGACACTTGTTTCTTCACCACATGGAGCGTCTATTGTTAGCTGCAAGTGGGTATATACTGTTAAATATCACGCCGATGGAAGTCTTGAACGGTACAAGGCAAGGCTTGTGGCACGTGGTTTTACTCAGACATATGGAGTTGATTACTTGGACACGTTCTCTCCAGTTGCTCGACATTCTACCTTACGTGTCCTGCTTTCAGTTGTTGTAGCACGAGATTGGCCGCTATTTCAGCTTGATGTGAAAAACGTATTCTTATATGAGGATCTACACGAGGAGGTATATATGCAGCAGCCTCCGAGATTTGCTGCTGAGGGGGAGTGTGCATAGGTTTGTAGACTCTGTAAGGCGATATATGGCCTTAAATAGAGTCCTAGAGCGTGGTTTCAAAAGCTTTCAGAACTGATTGAACGACATGGCTTCAAGAGGTTAAATGCAGACCATTCCTTATTTATGCAGAAGATGTCTAGAGGTACTGGGGCTATCATGGTGTATGTTGATGATATTATTGTTACATGAGATGATGAGCAGGGAATCAAGATGGCTAAAGATTTTCTGGGCAGTCAATTTGTGACGAAGGATCTGGGTACCCTAAGGTATTTCTTGGGGTTGGAATTTGCTAGAAATGCACAGGGTCTTGTGTTGACCCGAAGTATGTTACGGATATGCTTGCAGAAACATGAATGACGGGATGTCGACCGTCCACGACTCCTATGGATCCTAGTATGAAGCTATATGATGATGATACCAATGAAGTTGATAGAAGAAGATACAGAGAGATGGTTGGGAAGCTCATTTATGTTACAATCACCAGACCTGATATTGCATTTGCAGTGAGTCGAGTGAGTCAATTCATGGAGCAACCTCGACAGATACATATGGACGCACTACATATGATATTGAGATATCTGAAATCAACTCCAGGCTCAGGATTACTATTCAAGAAAGGAGACATACTCTCTGTATCTGCATATGCTGACGCAGATTATGCATGCTGTCCTAAGGACAGGAAATCAATTTCAGGATTTGCCATATTTGTTGGCAATTCTCTTGTTTCTTGGAAAAGCAAGAAACAAACTGTTGTAACAAGATCTAGTGTCGAGTCTGAGTACAGGGCTATGGCTCAAGCCAGTATAGAAATGATGTGGGTTCGAGCAGTTCTATGTGATCTACATGTAGAGATCCCTCTACCCATGGAGTTACACTGTGATAGCCATGCTGTCCTATTTATTACAAACAATCCAGCATTCCATGAGAGAACAAAACATATCGAGGTGGATTGTCATTACACCAAAGACATGATTCAGAAGGGACTGATCTCTACTTCCCATATTAGCTCTGGAGAGCAAACCGCAGACATCTTCACTAAGCCACTGTCCAGGGGATCATTCCAGAAGTGTTCATCCAAGCTGAGTATGATCGATATCTATGCTCCAGCTTGAGGGGGAGTGTGAAGATATTTGAGTTTTCATATTTAATATGTATTTCTTTCTTATTTTCTTTTTCGGTTGTCTATTTTATGTAATTTACCCATATGCCTCTCGACTATATAAGAGAGCCTAGGGTTCTCAGAAATATCAAGCACTCTTATTTTCTCCAACAGAGACCTCTAGGGTTTCCTCATATATAAGGACCCCTAGACCTCCATAATAAAGCACACAAGTTATTCTTTCATTGTTTTCCCACATGTTATCATAGTAGCGGTCCTAGACCAATGTTATGACCTAAATCCCTTCGCCATCGCCATCCCCAAGCCCTCCCCTACCAGTCGCCGGCTACCCGCGATGACTCCAAGCGTCTGCGGCACGACCCGCGTCGTCGCTTGGCGCTCCAGACAACCCCCAATGCTGCTCCAGGACCTACGTGCGCTACTCCTGCCTCCTCGTCCAGCGCCCTAGGAGCCTCCAGCGCTGCCCCAGGTGGTTGCCAACCCTGCCCCAGGCGCCCCGCGCTGTTCCAGCAGCCCAGTGTCGCCTCAGGCGCCCCCCCGCACTGCTCCTGTGCCTCCGCTCATAGCCCCAGGCTCCCCCCGTGCCGCTCTAGCAGCCCTCGTCGCCCCAGATGCTCCCTGCATCTTCGCCAGGCACTCTTAGTGCCCTAGCTACCTCTCTCTCCCTTACCGATCACCTAGGACATCATCACCTATTGCCGACTAACTCATCAATGTACTTTTTTCGTGATTCTTGAATAAGACTGCAAGAACTATCTAGGTCACTTTTTCTTGACCTATTCGGCCACATGGCATCTGCAGAGCTCAAGCCCATGTATCAGACTTCTTCTGTGATGGTACATGTCACTTCTATAAAGCTAAAAGGCTCTGAGAACTATGCACAATGGTCCATATCATTCAAGGTGTTTATTGGTGGTTAGCGAAAGAACTATGTACTTACAAAAGATCCGCTCAAGGAGACAGACAAAGACTACAATACCTGGTACGTGGAAAACTGCAGGTGATTACTTGGATGACTAACATTGTCGATCCAAGTATTGCATCAAATCTTCTCTACAAGGAGACGACAAAGGCTATGTTGGAGAGCCTTGAGAACACCTACTCTCAAAAGACAACTAAGTCCAGGCTCTCTGATATCTACACACGGATTCGGTCTGCAAATCAGGGAGGTACATCCTTGGTCGAGTACTACAGACTCCTCACAGGCCTTTTTGAGGAGCTACTTATCTGTCAGCCTGCTTGTTGTGACAAATAGATAGGAGAACATGCAGAATGACAAGTGTATCATTTCCTATCAGGATTACATATGCGATACAAGCCTATGAAGGACCAATTTCTGACTGCTGCTACGCTACCCACTCTTGAGATCATCTATGGTCGGCTATAGGAACTTGAATCTCCTTTACCTCCTCTATCTACAGAGACTGCAGCACATTTTGCTAGCGGACGACCCAACTATCAGGGAGGACGTGGTCGTGACTTTGGCCTTGGTCGCGATTGTGAGGCTGGATGTGGACGTGATTCAAGATGTAGACGTGGATGTGATCCCACCACGGCCCGCTATTCAGCATGCATTTACTGTGGACACTGGAATCATCCGTTAGAACGTTGCTGGGCAAAGTTTGGCATGCCTCCTAATGCCAACAGTGCCCATGAGGCAGCCTCACACGAAGGCTCATATGATATTGCAGATACCTCACACGATCAGCCTTTTGGTGATAGTCAGACATCTTTCACTGCTTCTGAGTATGCTCGTCTTTGTCAGCTACTGCAGAACTCTGCCGGTATAACCAATGTTACTACTCCTACTGCTAATCTGGCCACCACTTTGGGTATTATTGCCAACTCTCTGCATATGCATCCAACCATGCATGGGTCATTGATTCGGGTGCCACAACTCATGTGACGGGAGAAGGTAGTGTTCTCACCTCTTCACAACCATCTTCCTTTGTAAAGACTGTACGTGTTGCCAATGGAGCTCACTCACCTATTACTACTGTGGGCACTATGGAGTTTTCCTCCAAGCTCCAACTTACTAGGGTTCATTGCGCTCTTAACTTTCCACTTAGTCTCTTATCTGTTCACAAATTGTGCATGGAGCTTAAGGTATCCGGACGAGATAGTTTTTTGGTGGGTGACATGAGAAGAACACACTCTATTATCTTGATATACCCTCTAACTCTTGTTTTGCTGGCGTTGAGTCTATCTCTACTGATCCTTTCCTTTAGCACCTTCACCTCGGTCATCCGTCTGCCAAAGCTCTCTCTTTAATGTTTCTCAAACTTTCTACGCTCAAGCCTTTTGAGTGCGAGGCATGCTAGTTTGGGAAACATCATCGAGCATCTTTCCTTGCTCAAATTGTGCCACATTGCGAAGTTCCTTTCCATTTAATCCATTGTGATATTTTGGGACTTGTTCGGTCCATACTTTGAGTGGACACAAGTATTTTGTCGTTTTTGTTGATAATTACAGTTCCCGTGTCTATCGGTTGAAAGAACGTTCAGAAATTAATAATATTGTCAAAAATTTCTTTCATTATTTCAGGAATATTTTCTCCCTAGTATCCAAATTTTTCGCTCTGATAATGCATTGGAATTTACACAACATGACCTAATAAACTTCTTTGCTTCCTAGGGTACCATTCATCAAACCTCATGTCCATACACTTCTCAACAAAACGGGTGGCGGAGAGAAAACTCAGGCATTTACTAAATATAGGCCGTTCCCTCCTCACACTGATGAAAGTTCCTAAAATCTATTGGGGGGACGCTATCCTTACCGCAGACCCTCTTATAAACAGAGTCCCCTCCACTTCCCTGCACGACTCCACCCCGTTCTCCCTACTCTACCCAACTGCGTCACCCTTTCCTCTACCCCTGAGAATATTTTGGTTGTGTGGCATTTGTCCATAACTTTCATACTGTAGACAAACTTTCTCCTCGTGCAATCAAATGTGTTCTTAGGTTACTCTCGTACTAAAAAAGGCTACAGGTGCTATGTCCCCACTGGACATCGCTATTACATCTTTGCAGTTGTAACCTTTTTTGAGCACACCAGTTTCTTTAATTAATTGGTTAACGTCATTCCCCTGGACCTTCCTCCGCCACCCATTGTCTATAAGTGCAAGCATGTATCTCCCACACCAGATGTTCCTTTACCAGTGTCTTTTTTGTAGGATGATACGCCTTCTTCATGTGTTCCCTCCCCTGTATGAAGGACAAAGAGGCAATGCACTTTTCACCCTATGTCTCATTTGACTTCTATTGCTAGTTTAACACCAAGTGATAGAAGATATGCTGATGCTCTCATGACTATTTCGATTTTGAGAGACCACCATGATGCCTTTTTTTATTAAAAAGAGGGCGTACTCTCGAGACGGGAGTCACCTCAACCAGAAATATATTAAATTAAAACGTCACCTTTACAAAGAAGACTGGAAGTTATAAAGCGAATTACAATGGGAGGCAATATTCTTGGAGTAGAACCGCTGGCTCTTGAAAACGAGTTCATTTCTCCCCTCCCATATGACCCACAACACAGCGAACGACTTGGAGCAGTCGTCCGTCGAACCCATCCCAACCGCACGCAGCGATCTCCAAAAAGTCTCCATCCCTGCCATCTCCACCCAAGCAATCCTTGCTTCCCTCCACACAGTCGTCGAAGTCTCGCACCCCAAAAAGATGTGATCTGCATCCTTGACCGAACCCTAGCACCTGTCACATCTCGTGTCCTCTAAGCTAAACAACCTCCCCATCCTCATCTTATCACATAAATGATTTCACCTCAGACACCACAGAAAGATTTTCACCCTGAGAGGGATCCTGGCCACCCATATAATCTTCATGTCCTGACAGAAGTCCACATCTCGCTTCTGTTCCACTGCCAGCACTCTCATCGCGTCATACGCCTTCTTAACAGAGAAACCTCTGCCCTCCCACATGAAGTACTCCTCCTCCAATGATTGCTCTGCGAGCATCCTTAAGAACTCGTCCATGCACTGATCCGAGAGATCCGAGACGAACAGGGGCACCCAAGACCCCTATCTGCAACCTGGGCTAGAGTGGACTCCCTCGAGCCCGCCAGAGCCAGAAGTCTAGGGAATCTCCTCCCTAGGGCACCCTCCCCAGTCCAGTCATCCCTCCAAAATCTAAACCTCTGACCATTCCCAACCTTTGGCCGCAACCGAGAAGAAATAAACGGCAGAATGGAGCGGATTTCGGCCCAAAGCGGCGGATCGAATCTCTTCCTGCTGGCAACTAGCTCACCATTGACCCCCATATATGTTTCTCAAGAATCTTGCAGCCTAGGAGGTAGAAGGGCCCCAGATCTGAATCACCCACTTATCAAGCAATGCCTTCGTGATCTCAACATCACGAACACCAAGACCACCATCACTACACCCCTTGGTAATCTCATCCCATCCCACCAGGCGCAGCCTGGATGTTTGTTTCCCACCATCTAACCAGAAAAAATTCTTCATCAACGTTTCCACCTTCTTCCTGACCCCCACCAGCATCAACCGCGTCGAGTAGAAGAAGATTAGAATAGCTGAGAGCACATGCTTAAGGAGAGTCAACTTCCCACCTCTAGATAACGTCACCGCCTTCCAGCCAGCTAGTCTCTCCTCCATTCTGACAATCAGACAATCCCAATCAGACTTCTTTAGCTTACCTCCACCAGAGGTAATCCAAGATAGGAGATAGGGAGATCCCCAGAGGGCACCCCACTAGATCCGCGAGCCTAATACGTTCGCCAGCATCCAATCCAAAACCCACGACCACGGATTTGAGCTTGTCAATCTCAAGACCAGAGAGATTGCCAAAAATATCTACAAGAAGCGTTGCATTTCGATTCTGCTTATCCGGCCCTCCCAAGAACAAAATCGTATCATCTGCATACTGCAGCATGGGATAGAGATGTGCCCCAACCGGAAACCCTCACACCAACCGTACTCTACTGCCCGTCTAAAAAGAACCGCCAAACAGTAGGCCACCAACACGAAAAGCATGGGGGCTAGTGCGCAGCCCTGCTGCACTCCACGCTGATGCTGCACCAAACCCCCTTCGGGCTTGCCATTCACCAAAAAAGAGAAGGATGGAGTAATGACACATCTCTTCATCCACTGAACCCAAGTCTCTGGGAATCCCCTTTACCGCAATGATGTCCATAGAAATCTCCAATCAACGTAGTCATAGGCCTTCGTATAGTCTATCTTCCAGAGAGAAACCTTCTTTTTCGCCCTCTTCCACTCGAGGCATATCTCTGACGCCATAACCAAACCATCCGCCATTTGTCGGCTCGGGATGAAGGCGGACTGCCCCTGAAGCACCACTGAATCCATAACCAGCTTGAGTCTGTTTGCAAGGACCTTCGCCACCTCCAAGTAAATTGCGTTAGAGATCGCAATAGGTCTGAAATCGTCCACCCTCACTGGATTCTCCTTCATAGGCAGGAGGAAAATGAGCGCCCTATTCACTTTTTCGAAGCCCATGTTGCCAGCCCTGAACTCGTCGAACACCTCCAGAAGATCTGCCTTCAACATGTCCCAAAACTCCCTGTAGAACAAAACAGGGAAGCCATCGGGCCCGGGAGCCCCATCTGCATTCAAACCCCAGATAGCACTTTTCACATCTGCCTCAGAGAAGGCAACCAACAACCCTTTCACCTGCCCTTCTGAGAGCGACTCCGCCCCCACACCCTGCCATCCCCAGCCCTTCCCTCGCCTCCTATGCGATGACTCCAGAAAAGCGGCACCAATCTGCTCCTCATGCGGAAACCTCTCGCCCCCGTTCTCAATTTCATGTAAGAAATTCCTTCGCCTCCTGCCAGAAACCATGGAGTGAAAGAACCTCGTGTTGGCATCTCCTTCCTTGAGCCACTTCTGCCTCGACCTTTGCCTCCATTCCACCTCTTCCTTTCTGTCTTCCAACATCAGTTCCTCTAGCAAACCCATCCTCTCTACCACCTCATCTTAAGACAAACCTCTCTCTTCATCCAGGGCATCCAACCTCGTCACCCTCGGGCCCCGCCTGCGCTTCCCCTCTCCTTTCCTTGCGTTGAGACCTGACGTCTCTCCCAAATGCAGTAAGATAGGATATGAGGTATCTCAACCTCACTGCGAATCTCGAGACTGCCGAACCCTCCGAGCCCCCGTTCCTCTACGCATCACCATCTCTCTGAATCTGTCCTTGAAAAGCCAGTTCTGCTCGAAGCGAAAACGGAACCTGCAAACCCTTTCCTCCCCAGCCGACCAAAGATTAGGGGTGTGGTCAGAATAACCTCGCGATTGCGCCTAGACCTTGGCCATGGGGAAAGCATCCAACCTCGAAGAAGATACCAGGAAACGATCGAGCCTGGAGCACGATCTTACGTTCCTCCAGTTGTACGAACATGTCAATGATGGACAATCCCAGGGACTGCACAACCCGTCTGAAGGCCTCCGAGCCCTGGTCCCGGCCACCCCCCAAATTGGGTCTGTCCTTCGGGAGCAGAGTAAGATTCAAGTTGCCACCAACAATCTAGATCCCATGCGTTAGATCCGACTCCAAACTTCAAGCTCAGTCGCAAGGGAGCCCCCAACGACCCCAATCGGTCCGTAGACATCCGTGACCGAAAAAGCGACATCATCAGACCTCCTTCTTAAAGACACCGAGAGACAGGAGCCGGTCCTCAAGATCCCTACATCCTCAAACACGTCTTTCGACCACCCAGTAAGCAGCCCCCTCACAGCCCCATGGGCCTCCAGCTCGGCAAAAGCAAACGGATTCCGACCACCAAGGTCATCCAATACCTTATCATCGCAAGCAGACAATTTCGTCTCCTACGGAAGAAAAATATTCACCCCCACCTCTCTAAGAAGATTCCTCACCCCCAACCGTTTATCGGGATGACCTAACCCTCTCGCATTCCAAGGGAGCACCTTCATTAAGAAACACATTGTCTCAACATCTTTGGAGGTATCACACCTAGCTTCTCTGCAACCCCCCTACCTAGCACTTCAAACCGATTCTGAAGCATCTGTTTGAGGGACCATGAGGGCTACAATCTAGGTGAATCCGACTGCACCAAAGAGTCTAACAGCTCATTCCGACGATTCCTTCGAGCCTCCGTACGACCTCCCCCCTCCTATATGTTGCATCGAACCTAGAAGGGCCGACACTCCGATCCTGACCACTCCCCGCAACCACAACCTCGTCGCAATCTTTGTGAACGACCACGACAAGAGGATCCACCAGCCAGTTTTTCGCATGACCAGGTGTTAAAACATCCCCGTTGTGCGCCGACGAGCTCAACACCAGAATCTTCCCCTTAGGAACGGAAACGACAGATCCCTTTTGCATCAAAGAGGTCTCCACCCGATCAAACCCATGATAATCCCGCCCGTCTGCTGCCACACCAACTACGGGATGCGAGCCTCCCTCTCGCGTGCCACTCGACACTCCGTTATTGGAAGTAAAGTACGATCTCTGTGCTATGTTCTGACTGTGTCGCACCATCATGATGCCTTGTAGGATTCTGGATAGTGACAAGACATGAACGAAGAGATGGAGGTTCTCACTTCCAAAGGGACGTGGGATCTGGTTCCATGCATACAGAGACTAGACATGTGGCATGCAGATGGGTGTTCACAACAAAGCAATCGCCAGATGTGTCCATTGATAGATTAAAAGCTCTCCTTGTGGCCAAATATTTTACTCAGATAGGGGGTTGATTACTTCGAGACATTCTCACATGTTGCACGAATGGGCTCAACAAGGACTATTCTTTTAGTGGCTGCTAACAAGGCCTAGCCCATTTTTCAGCTGGATGTGAAGAATGCCTTCCTTTATGGCGACCTTGATGAAAAAGTGTACATGATGCGGCCATCAGGTTACGAAGTCGAGGGAGAGTGTGTATGTCAACTTCGCGAGGCGATATATGGTCTGAAGTAGAGCCCAAGGGCATGGTTTGACAAACTTACTACGGAAATCAACATACTTGGCTTCGAAAGAACAACCTCTGACTATTTTGTATTTATCCTACAGATCCGAAGAAGCACTCCTCCGCCTCTGATACTCTCTTCAAAGATGTTACTCGATACAGAAGCATGGTGGGTAAACTTCTTTACCTCATTGTCACAAGACCAGATATTTCGTATACAGTAAGCAGAGCTAGCCAGCACATGGAGAAACCATGTTACAGTCACTGGCATGACGTTCTTCAGATTCTAAGATACTTAAAGGAATAGCCAGGATGTGGCCTCTTCTATGGGGCAAACGGCTACACCGATCTCATTGCTTATGCTGATGCAGATTATGCAAGCTCACCAGAGGATTGTCGCTCTACCATAGGATATGCTATAATGGTTGGAGGACTTATGGTTAACTAGAGAAGCAAGAAACAGACCGTTGTTTCCTATGGCATTCGTTAGGGCTTTAGAGCTCTCGCAGGGGAGTTCGTGAGTCATCACTTTGATTGATGGAGTGACTGGGTCAGAGGATGGAGCGAGGGAATACCTTCTCGATGTTGAGGTAGATCTTTTCTGACAAAATGTATGGGGGTGGTTCCTCCGACGGGAGTTCTTATCTCATCTCAATGAATTTGATCCCAAGGAATATAAGGGGTCTTGGGAAACCAGAGAAGAGGATGGCGTTACGGAACTTATGTCAGGAGGCTAGAGCTGATCTATTACTATTGCAATAGACTAAAATCTCGTAGAAAATAGAGGAGATTTGGAGATCCATTGGTGGAACAGTTCTTTCGCAATTCAAAGCTCTTAACTCGGTTGGGGCGTCTGGTGGGTTGGTTGTAGGCTGGAATGGAGACAAATTTAGATTGTTGGATGAAGCTACTGTTGGAGCTCACTCTCTTTCTGTACATCTCCAGTGGATAGCAGATGGTTGCACTCTCTTTATAGCGAATGTTTATGGGGTGGTTAATAGAGGGAGTTTTAACGATTTTCTTGCAGAGCTCTGGTTTGTAAGAGAAAAATTCCCCTCCTAGAACTGGATTGTTTGTGGAGACTTTAATGTAACCTTGCTTCATGAAGATCGGCTACGAATGCGGGGAGGGATGGATGGAGGATCAGAATCTCTTTTGCTCCTGATTGAGGAGCTAGGTTTGGTAATTATGGATACGAATGGCTGCAAATACGCATGGAGGGACTCCAGGTCGAGATCGCGCATTGACCGCTTCTTACTATCTCCATAGATGACCCAATGGCCAGATCTTGATCTTTGCCTCGGGCTCACTCTGATCATAACTCCCTCTTGTGGTCTTCATGGGAGGAGAAAGCGTGGCTTTTTGAGGACAACTTCAGGGAGATGGTGAACACTTTCTTGAGGAACACAACAACCGATGGCTTAATGACTGCCAGTTTGGAGAAAAAGTTGAGTCTGCTTTGAAGATATGTCAATGATTACAATAGACGTATCTGTGAACAGTGTCGTCTCAACATGGATTTAGCACAAGAGAAGATTGTATGCCTAGATAAGCTTGAAGATGATCGTGATGTTAGCAATGTGAGCCCGAGGCGAACCATTCCTACAATAAATGTTATTGTAATAAATGATTTATCAATAAAAGTTATTGATTATTTTTCACTCCCTTTCTGAGATTGAATGAATGAATGCACTATAAGGTCCCTCTGTACAATAAGGGTTATGTACCATGGCCAACTTGATAATCATACAACTGTTGATTCATTGATTGAATCATGGAGGCTGATGCTTGGATGAATATCTAAGGAGTTAGATAGAGGATTCATCAAGCATCATCAAATGATTGTTAAGTGATGATCTCCAGTCTGAGTAGGAGATGGCAATCCTTTCTCATATGGCTGATACCTGACCGACCTCTTGATGCAGGTCCTCTGCATGGGAATAGTGATTCAGAGGTGTCAGATTAGTTGAGTCAATGAGTTGACTTAACGAGATCGAGATAACCAAAGACCTATGTTGAATACTGTCATAGTATAGGCATGCATCCTCTGACCAGAGACAGATGTGTTGCTATATGTCTGAGTATGTACATTTGGCAGACCAATAGGTTGATGACCTAGCCAAGGTCTATACACCAGCGAGCTGGTGTGCATGTAAGGACATATGAGTAATACGATCTCTCAAAGGGATCATACAGGTTCACTTGTGAACCGGGAAACATGAGCTCACTCATGAGGTATTGGGACTGATCAAATTCCATGCATGGTCGTCATGCTTTGGAAGCATGACATGAATTTGAAGGTAAGATATATGCTTTGGGAAAGCATATGATCTATACCAATTCCCAATGACCAAGATTGAGAAACTTAGTGATCAAACCCTGAAGATGACAGTGTAAAAGTGATGATAGGTCTTCCAGTATGCAGGATGTATAGGTGTTGGGAATACCTGAGGGTGATGTGATCATAAACGATTGTATAACCATGACGCTTCCATTCCGAGGGAGTGATGAAACATGTTTGGATTTTAGTGACTCCTCTCAGTAGAGAACTAACCTAATCTTAGTCCATGTATTGGACATTGATCCGAAAAAGATTCAGATGCAATGAGAAGATTAGGTTTGCGGCCTTGATTTGATCAAGCATCCGTGGGAGGTCCATGAGATCTGGATTTGAGATGTGATCTCAATATCCAAGTCACTATACATGGAACAGTACAATCGCCTTGTCCTTATCTCCAAGTATCTGCGGAGAAATCGCATTATTTTTTAAAGTGTTCAAGAATAATTCCATAGTTGAATTTTATCTAAGCATTGAGAAATTGATAATTAAATGTGATTTAATTATCTTGATGTTTGTGGAAATTATCCAATATAATTAAATGTGATTTAATTATTGCGGATAAGAATAATGTGGATAGCAATATCCAATTATTCATAATATATTATAAATGTGATTTATAATGTATTAAAGAGAGCTAATTATGATTTATATTTGCTAATTAATTATTGATGTGTATTGGATACACATTGTGTAATTAATTGAAAATGTAAATTATATTTTGTTTTGGGTTGTGAATGTGATTTACAAAATTCCAATGGCAAGATTGCAATATTCTCAAAAATTAATTATGATTTATTTTTGAAGAATAAATCACAACAAAAGTTGGAATAAATAATGGAGCTTTTCATGGAGATATGCAATCTCATGAGATCTCATGAGATTGCCTCCAATTGGAAACAAGTGGCCGTCCACCATATTCCAATAGGAGATGTAATCTCCATGACGATTGTCTCCTTTATTTGATTGATTTAATTTAGGATTGATTTATATTTGATTTATCAAATAACTTTATCTAAATTAAATTATTAGTTGTTGGCTTTTACTAACAACAATCTTGACCATTGGATTAAACATAAATCAATCTCATCCATTGATTTTATGAATCCCATGGATTGAGATGCATGGATTCCAAAACCCTATAAATAGAGAGGCATACCATGCTCTTTAGGGTTATGCTTTGGAAGCACATTTCTCTCTCTCTCTCTCTCATTCCACATGTCACCTCTTCTTCTCTTCTTTCCTTGGTGGCCGTCCACCAAACCCTAGAGGAGAGAAGCCGTCGTAGTTTCGCCACTGCGCAACCGCTTCGACGTACTTCGGTTCTCCATCTTCTTTGGAGTGCTACGCTCGTGGAGGTGTTCGATCTCGTACGACGAGATCAGGGGTTCACCGTGCTTGGATCAACTTGTTGGATTGCCAGGATCACACGACTCATCCCCGCGCTCGCAATCGTCTTCTCCAACGATCGGACTTGAGACAGGAGGTCGCTTTTCATAGAGACTCGATCAACCACGCTTCAAGAGGTATTCCTTTATACTTGTTGTGGTTCTAGATGAAACGATCCGAGAATTGTTCTTGGATCATGTGGTTTCATCGCATGAAAATCTATTAACTATTTTAAAGCTGGGTTTTTACCCAATACAGTGACATGTGGATGCTCTATGTGCAGCTCCAACTTATATCTTGCCTGAGAGAATTGTGCTCCTCTCTTTCCCCTTCCCCTTTTCTTATCCCTTCCTAATATGGTGATACGTGCAAGCCTCTGTGTACAGCTCTAACGTATATCCTAGGGAGAGAGATGTGCTCCTCTCTTTCTCCTTTTCTTATCCCTCATTCTATTTGTAATATTTCTATATTTAGTAGTAGATATATCATCTTCTTTTATTCAATTATATAAAAATTACTTTTATATGTGTCATTCCATGTTATATTAATAATTAATTATTAGTCTATTTTATAAACTAATATATACCATCTACAAGTGCATTTTTATAATATATTTTCAAAGTTTTCTATATTTTTAAAAAAAATATACTTACGTGAATCTTAACTTTTGAATTATTAATATATGAATGTTAATTTATTTATTTTTATATTATACATTTCATTGTTTCATAAATAGATATGTATTTTGATTTTCCATCAATTATGAAAAGATGACTTAAATGGAATATACACCTCAATTTTCAACTTTAATTTTGTATTTTTAAATTTTTAATACATATTTTAAAGTCATGCCTAAATACAAAACTTCACTAACATCAATTTTACCCGATATATACATTTTATTATACAAAACAATCGAATGTAGGCATTTAATTTTATTACAATTATGAAATAAAAGATACATGATACGAAAAATATTCTCATCACTTACATACACATACATGTTACATATAAATTAAATAAAATGTAATTTGGAGTCCATCCATTACGAAAGAAATACATCGAAAGAAATATGAAAACCGTATTTAGGACAAGATTGGACATATAAGAGGTATTTGTAGAGAGATTTTTATCATTAGGAACTTCCTTTGTCATGTTGTAACATTTGCTGACAATACTGAGCTACTTATTAGGTATTCCAAGTTTCTATTTCATTTAAGTCAGAAGTGAACTCAGTTTTATCTGAGGATTTAAATTCAAAAATAATAATAATATTTTCTTAATAATTAGAATATATTTTACTGCGTCCACTTAAGTTTTATCTAATATAATAAAAATAAAATAATAAAAATAAAAATATATTTTTTAATCATTAGAAATTCAACATATAAAATTAACATTTCAAAATATGTTTTGCAATAAATAAAATTACTGAAAATATATTTGATGTATGCACAATACTAAATAACTTGCATCTATATTTCATCAAAAAGATTTTCATATAGGTATTTATCTCAATTTAATAAATATTAATATTGGCAATATTATTGATACGTTTGCCAAATAATACGATTTTTATCCGCAGTAAAACGCAGATCATTTGCTAGTTTTTTAAATTCCGACGCGTAGAACAACTAGTCCGACTAGTCGTTCTACGTCGTATTCGATACGACGATCACGCTTCCGTGATGCGCTTGAGGATAATACCATATCCTTCACGTGAGCTGACTGTTGAGGGAAGCAGATCAGAGGAACCTACATTTGTAGGTGGTCCACCTTGAAGATAAGAAGAAGTTGAGTAGAGGCAGAGGTTGAGACAATGTTGACTGAAGGAGGGTGACAACAATACACGGGTTTTCCACTCCATGGCCAGCGACAAAAGACGCATGAACTATAGTCACAGCCTTAACGTAGGTGGGGAGGAGGTTCAAGGGGAGAATGAAGTGGGAATTGTTCTTCAAGGACACTTCTAAAGTCTTAGTAGGTGAATTCTTCAGTTTGGCTGGGGCTGGCGTGGTAGGGGGTCGAATTGATCTCAACGACTCAAACAGAGATGATCATTTCCCCTTTCACAAAGGAACAAGTTAAAGATGCTGCCTTCCAACTGAATACAAAGGGCTCTCTAGGGTCAGATGGTTCTTCGATTTTCTTCTACAGAGAATTTTGGGAGCTTATCAAGGAGGATGTCTTAAGAGTTTTGCAGGATTTCAGATAAGACATTCATGGCTTTGATCAGATTAACAAGGCACTATTGTTTTAGTTGCCCAAGAGGGGGATCTCCACACATGTGGAAGATTTCAGATCCATAACACTCTTAAATGGAATCTACCTTATCATTGCTAAGGTTTTGACTAACATGCTTCATGGAGTACCAAATGATATCATCTCGTTTGAACAATCTATCTTCATACGAAGGAGTTGCATGACTGATGGCTGGGTGTTGGCTTCCGAGATTGTGCATGATTGGAAGAAGAATCGATCGAATAGTATATAGTGGAAGGTGGATTTCTCCAAAGCATACGATTGCGTGGATTGGCATTTCCTGTAGGCATCCTTAACGAAGCGAGGATTCCAACCTGTGTAGATTTCATGGATGAAGAGATGCATTATGATAGTGTATTACACCGTGTTAGTGAATGCACGACCGGAGGGCGATTACTTCCAACCACAGCACGACGTCCGTCAGGGTTGCCCTCTTGCTCCTCTTTTGTTTGTGATTACGGCAGATGCGTTGAATGTGATGATGAGACTGGCAACAGATGGCAGACTATGTACATGATACTTGAAGACATTGGCATACCAATTCTCCAGTATGCAGACGACACACTGATTTTCATTATTGGTGGAATAGAGAATGTGAGAAGGGTAACAACTATTATGGACATTTTTGGTGATATCTTGGGGCTGAAGATTAATAGAGAGAAATCCTCATTTATTCCTTTCGTCTCAAAACAAGGAGAGATATATGAGATTGGCGCTTGTTTATGCTGCTCGAGAGGCATCCTACTCTGTTAAGAAATAAACATGCGGAAGCGAATATGGAAAAATATAAAGAACACGAAGAACAACGGGGTTTAACGTGGAACCCTACTCTGTGAGGAGCAGGATGAAACCACGGGAGAAGCCTTAAAGGGGCATGCTATGCATTGCTTTTTCTCATTGAGTACAGGAGGTCTGGGGCTCCTTATGTAGCCTCTCCATAGCTTCATGTCCCATCACTGGACGATGTGGGACTAAACACTGGATGGGGGTAAATGGATTTTCTCCAGGATCCATTTACCCTGCTACACCTCATGACACATACAACCAAGTACTCCAACACTCCCCCTCAAGCTGGAGCATGCAGTGCTCAGCTTGGATAAACAGAAAGAAACTCAACTCAACGCTACAGGACACTACGGACAATATCAACCCAACACGCACATTGCTGCAGTCGAGGACGTTGCTTCTCATGCCGTGCAGGTGAGGAGGACGAACGGGCTGGAGTGCGAGTCTGCTGAATCTCCTCATCGGAGAGCATGTGCTCTGAACTGCGCATGTCAGAGTCACTGCAACTGAAATGAGCCTCCTCGTCGGAGTACTCTGGCCTGCCACAATAATGTGGACAACTGCTCCATCTCTGAAAGGGCCGAACTGAAAATGCCGTGGCTGTCCAATCCTCGTCGGAGTCCACGGTCGCTGGAGAATGGAGTCTGAAAATAGTCTCCTCGTCGGAGAATTGGGTCTCTCCCATCTGACACAGAGAATGGTGCACTACTCTGGTGTACCTATGATACCACATGAAAACCCTTGCCCACATGGCATAGGGAATGGTCCTCTGCTCTGGAGTCCCTATGGCTCACATGAAAACTCTGGCCGAACAACAACAAATGATGGGGACCTCGAACTGATGATGGCAACATATGCTCATCTGAAATTGACCGTAAACTCGTGCGTGTCTGAAACTGGAGACTCGGAAGGCAATCGTCGAGTCTGAACAACAACATAGTCTGGAATCTGGATGGTCTGGAAATCTGCATGTGGCATCTGAATCTGGAACACAAGACCTGTGACTCTACATGTATACTCCCCCTTTCGCTCATACTTGTCGGAAAACTGAGAAATCGACAAAGTTGGGAGAAGACAACATAATGGGGAAAACAAAACATGAAAGTTGCGGCTTTTCCTTTTTTTCAAGCCGCCACATTTTTTTCGGCTTTTGCTTTTTTTTGAAATGCGTGCGTCTCTTTCCTTTTTCTTAATTGCACGCGCCTCTCTTTTTTTTGATAACTTGGCCCAACAAGCTGGGCCCAAATGGTTCATTCCTTTTTTTTGTACGCAACTCTCCTCCCCCTTTTCTTTTTTTTTTCCAGCCCATTTGGGCCCAAAGATCCGCACCATTGCCCCCTCCTTTTTTTTCTCTTACACACGTCCCACAAGGCCGAACTACAGCAACACTTCAATTTTTTTAAATAAAACCCGTAGGGCTTCACCGTGGGAACCGTCTCGCAACGAAGCAACACTGCCCCACGCAGGGGCTGCCGCCGCTGAAAGTATGCCGCAAAGGAGAAGGGCCGAGGGCTAGGGCTTGGGGCTTCTTCGCGCCGCATATGGAAAGGTGCGCGCGATATCGGAGCGCCGCCTGGGCGCGGATGGAGTGCGGGCTTGCGCCGCCGAGAAGCGCGCCGCTGGAAGCAAGAGCGCCTGGAGTAGACCTGCACTGGGTGGAGAGGGCTCGCTGGAAGCTTTACGGCATCGACTGTAGGGGCTAGGGCTTACGATAGGGGCCTTGGATTGCTCGCCACCGTGGGGAGAGGCACACCACGCTTGGAGGGAGCCGCCTGCGCGAGGGAGCCGCGTGGTTGTGCGGCGCCGTCTGCGCCGCCAAGGCCATGGGAGTTGCGGCTAGGGCTCGCCGTGGTAGAGAAGGTACGGCTCCGCTGGAGCTTATCGCGCAGACGACAACGATGGAAGATTGGCATCACATGAAAAACTACGCAAGGGTGGCCCTGTGGTTGGGGCTCGATGAACTGTCTGGGATTTCGTTGCCAGATCAGGTGGGCTTTTGAAGAATACTGTCGCCTGCCGCCTGTGTAGGTTTCGTACTGTGCGAGAGAAGAGAGGCGCGCTGCTGGGCCTTACGGGGTCAGGGAGCTTTCTGGCTAGAGAGTTTCTCGCCATGTGCGGCTGAGGGATGAATCCTCAATGGATCTGGAAAGAGCGCCGGATCTTCACAACTTCTCCAGAATCAAAACTCAACTTGCAATATTAGGGTTTCAACAAAACGCTAGAACATGAACAAATCTGGATACACTAATATTCAAGAATGAACAATCAAATCTCGGAAATAAAGAACATAAAAAAATAATCCGCGAGAATCGAACCCGCTCTTACCATATTAAGAAATAAACATGCGGAAGCGAATATGGAAAAAGATAAAGAATACGAAGAACAGCGGGGTTTAACGTGGAACCCTACTCCGTGAGGAGCGGGATGAAACCACGGGAGAAGCCCTCAAAGGGACATGCTATGCATTGCTTTTTCTCATTGAGTACAGGAGGTCTGGGGCTCCTTATATAGCCTCTCCAGAGCCTCCAAGTCCCATCACTGGACGATGTGGGACTAAACACTGGATGGGGGTAAATAGATCTTCTCCAGGATCCATTTACCCTGCTACACCTCATGACGCATACAACCAAGTACTCCAACATACTCGTTACGTACATGGGATTCCCTCTTGTTGCCGACCGTTTGCTTTCGACAGATTGGAAGACGGCTCTTTCCAAACTTGAAAACAAACTAGCGGGACGGAAGGCAAAAGTACTATCCAAAGGAGGGATGTCGATTCTCCTTAAACATGTACTTTTGACCATCCTTATCTTTTTTAGCTCTACTAGACTCATTCTGATTGGCGTGTGAAGAAAGATTGAAGGCATGGTGAAACACTTCTTTTGGTCAGATGGTAAGCCGGATAAATGCAGTTTCCATCTTGTTGATTGGAAGGTGATGACATGAGAAAAGGATGGCAGACTTGGGATATACTAAAGCTTGAATGCATGAATAAGGCTATCCTCTCCAATTGAGCTCTTAGGTTATGGGATGACAATGAAGACTTAGTCTCCAAACTGATGCGTAAGGTTTATGATATCCATGGATCTCTGTCTACCACTCCTATTAGATACCCATCCTCGCTCTGGATTGGTATCACTCAAATTCTTCCAAACTTGAGGGAGGTGCTTCGCCCGATTGTTGGAAATGGTGAGACTTTCATATCTTGGTGGAACAATTGGACCGATCTGGGCATACTTAAGGATCGATATCCGCATCTTTTTCCTCTTGTTGAATATCCAGAAGATCGACTACGTGAGTATGGATGTCAGGAGGTTGGTGCCTATGCTTTATGACTGATTTCTTGGAACAAAGGCTTAATGACTACTTGGCGCTACTTGATGATGTGGCCGATTATGAGAGATTTATGAATGACAGATATCGGTTTATTTGGGTCGAGGGTATTTTTTCGGTTAAGAAAGTGTTGGGAGAAAATAATAAGTTGCTTATTCATGATGTCCTAGGGTTTCTCTTATATGGAGGTCTTATATAGAGAAGAGACCCGTTGGGTAAACTACATAATGAAGATGGAAAGAATAGAAAATATAAAAAAAGATAAAATATAAATGATATCTCAACCAATGTTCTAAAAGTGGGCCCAGGCGGCCGCATACGCGGCTGCATATGTGGAGGCGGTCCCCCTCTACTGCATCTAGTATGCTATACTCGCTCAATATGCATGTTATGTTGTATACTCGACCGAGTATTCCGTATATGCGACCACATATGTAATAGAGGTAACTCTCTGCTCCGCCACCTTCTTGACTTTCAAATGAGTTACTCCTCCATTATGTTTTTCTCCTCTGCTAAGGTTTGCTGATTGCTTTATTTAGCTCTAAATCTCTCTATTTTTAGATTCAGCAGCAATGACTATTTTTTTAGATTCTCTAGTAATAACTCTATTTTTTACATTATCTCATAACTGCATGAATATGATTAAATTACATGTGTTTATCTAATATCTTCTATGGGGTAAAATAAATATAGATATTGGATTTGCATGGAATTTTATATCTGCACAAAACAAATAAAATATATTTAATTTAAATGGTTGATTTTTTTAATAATTAACTTTGAGTAGACAAATATGCCATTTACTAAAGTACGAAAGTTCATGGTTGTGTTTACTAACCAGGTTGCACTTCCAAAAAAAGGTTATTTTCCAATTTGGACAATGATATCTACCATTTTTTCTATCTTCAATCAATTAACAACATTTTTAACTCTCTCCACCGTTACTTAACAATTAACACCTTTATCTTCAGAAAATGGACGACTTCTGAAATTCTTTGGTTGATATCACATTGTACAAAAAAGTTTTCACTTTATATTACTTCCATGTTATATTTTTTTAAAATATAAATATCTAATGTTTGAAAATATTATTATATTTTTATTTTTTTAATTAAAATAATAGAAACTGTATGATCCGCATATACTTCTGCCTACCCTCTTACTCGCTCTACACTGCCTGTCTGAACGAATACCACATACCGACTTTCTGAACCTTGATCTCAACACTCCCCCTAAAGCTGGAGGGTAGATGGTCAATCGTGCTCAACTTAGAATAACATCTCTGGCAAGACCCTCTTGCTAGGGCCTTGGTAAGTACATTTGCGGTCTGATATCCGAAGTTAACATGAATAGTGGAGTTAATGCCTTCTGTCTCATGTCTCGAGTGTAGTGACAGTCTACCTCAATATGCTTGGTCCTCTCATGGAAGGTTGGTTTGTTGGCGATGAGGAGAGCAACCTGGTTGTCACATTGGAGGTGCATGAGAAGAGACATCTCAACAGTTAGGTCGGTAAGAAGAGATCTGACCCATATCATTTTTATGCTAGCATGTGCCATGGCCATGTAGTCTAATTATGCACTGGATCTGGCGACCTCTGTCTACTTCTTGCTCTTCCATGACACCAAGTAACTCCCTATGAATACTGCAAAGTCAGAGGTAGACTTCCTATCTTTGGGACACCCTGTTGAGATGTGTATGCACACGTGATTTGTTGAGATGTGTATGACTATGCACACGTTGGGGGCGACGTTCCAGTCTCCCCGTGCAGAATACGTCATTTTGTTGAGATGTGTATGCACATGTGGTTTGATGAATAATACCTCTTGACGAAAAAAATGTGAGAGAGACTGAGTGCAAAATTCCAAAGCATTATCCGTACGAACGTATTTCACATGAAAGGAAAAAATATTTTGCTCTTCATTTATAGGAATTCTGATAACATCTCCTGCTTCAGATTTATTCTCTAAGAGAAAAAACCACGACGAACGAGAGAAATTATCAACGACCACAAGATAAAACCTGTGTCCCTAGTGATCAGGAACACGACTCGGACCCCAAATATCGACATGAAGTAATTCAAAAGGGGGGCTACTGCTCCGACACTGATGACTAGGAAAGCTAGCTTTATGGTGCTTTTCCAACTGACAGGCGTCACATCGGAAGGAAGAACTCGGAGATATCTGAGGCAAGAGATGACACATCTTCTGAAGAGGGAGGTGACCAAAGCGTAGATGCTATGTATATGGAGAGACTGATCCGACTGCATAAGAGGAGACACCAGTATAGGAACTCTGGACCAAACGATAAAGACCATCCTGCTCATAACCAAACCAATCACCATGCCCGTTAGAATGTCCAGAAATATAAGACAATGGGTCAAATATTGCGCGACAGTGTAAATCCTTCGTAATCTGACTAATAGAAAGTAAGTTCATCGAAAAATCGGGGGCATGTAAAACATTCTGTAGATGCATGGAGGGCGACAAAGTAATCTCCCCATGTCCAATAATGGGTGAATGAGTCGCATCAACTAATACCTCCGATTGCCCTAGTGGAATCTCCCTGCATGACGTGAGTCTATCTCTGTCGCGGCAAAGATGATGTGTAGCACCAACGCCTATAATCCAATCTGAGACATCAGAACTATAACATGATGGAAAAGCACTACCTGAGGTGCTCACAGTGGCTGAAGTACTGGCAGAAGCTGAAGCAACAATATCCGAAGGGCCTCCTGGAGAATCTGTAGATACAGGAGGCATAATATCTCGCAATCTTGCAACGAGCTCCTCGAACCTCTGATCCGAAGTAGATGCTGACGGGGATGCAGCATGTTCGACTACTCGTGCCGAGGCTGGAAATCCATGCTTAGAATAACATGTATCCTCAACATGTTCCGTGCGATGACAAAAGGTGCATGGCTGACGAAAACGACTACCTCGCCCACGAGGTCCATGGCCACAGAATGAAGAAGCACCACCTCTCCCTCTGGAAGCAGCCATCGCCGAGGGTGGTGGAGTAGAAGCACTGGACGAGATAGAGATGCGGCTAAGTCTCCGGTAGACTTCCTCTATCGAAGGAATGGTAGCATCGGCAAGAATCTGTGATCGAGCAGCATCATATTCAGGATCAAGGGCCGCAAGCAGGACCCCCACAATGGTAGCATTTCTAAATGTCTTCTGCTACTCGGGGGTGGCCTTGAGAGGGATGATACTGTAGAATTTCTCAAACATCCCCTGTAGGGATGTATACAAGGAATGAAGTGGCCTCCCATTCTACTTCATTATGAATATGTCGTGCTGGAGCTGTAAGATATTGGTCTCGTTTCTCACTTGTGAATATGTTGCCGCGAGTATGTCTCACATCGCCTTAGCGGTGGGCTGATGGAGATCATCATTAGCAATCTCCATCGATAATGTGCCCGAAAGCCATACCTTGGTGTACGAATCATCACCCTCCTAGGAGCCATAAAACCCAGTCTTCTCGGCCGACTCTTCCTCGGTAAGAATGCGTTTCTTACCGTTCGACTTCATGAGGCTCATGAACTGCATCACCCAGAGCTCATAGTTTGTCCCATTCATCTTTACTATTAGCGCCGGACCTTTGAACGCGCATGTGGATGGCATATCGACCTTGTTTTCTGACATATCGTCAGAGATAAAGAACTAGGGAGTGTAGACCAAAAGACAAGTGCCTACATAGACTTCATAGGATTTGAGTGCATATGTAGGCTTTACGCACTCAAATCCATATAGACGGAGAGCGAGCGGCTGGGGGTGGGGTCGGCTGGTGCAACGATTGGCTGGGGTAGGTCGACTGTGGTAGGCCGACGGGTGGTGCCGACGAGTCGTGGTTGTGAGGGGACGACTGGGGTAGGCTGACGAGAAGAGAGGGGGGTGGCGAGGTGCTGGGTTGCGGGAGAGAAGAGAGTAGGGGTAGCGAGGTGGCTGAGGTAGGCCGACGAGAGAGAGAGAGGCGAAGAGAGAGAGGGGGCGGGCGGTGGCGTCGAGAGAGGAGGAGAAAGAGGCGGTGGGCTTCGCCGAGAGAGAGAGAAGGTGAAGGGGTTTTAGGGTTTTGGCTCTGATACCATGGTGGAAAAAGTTATTCTATACTCCAAAGAACCCTAGGGTCTCTTATACAGAGAAAGCCCATGGGTAAATTACATAAGATGTAACCACGAAAATAGAAATAGTATAAACAATACATCGACTACGTAATTATCTCTACATGAACAAAGCGAGACCTGCGAGTAAACACACATGGCAAAAACCGAGTCACGTAGGTGGGGGTCCACGGGCAACCACATGAGCAGGTGTAGGTAAGGTGGTGGTGGAGGTCGCGGCGACGGTGGTTGTGAAGGATGTAGTAGAGTAGGTGCAGGAAGTGGTAGAGCTATAGGAGGTGGAGGCATGCTGACCTCCTCATCGGTGTCAGATGGGGCTAGTCTGTCAACTGTAGGAGAAAAATACATAACCGACTCAAAGAATGTAATATCAGCACTGAAAAGTATTTTTGTCGAAGCGAATCGAAGCAACGGTACCCTTTCTAGGTATGAGAGTTGCCAACGAAGACACACTTGACAACTCTGGGGGAGAGCATATCACGACCATGAGAAAGATTGTGAACGAAGGCCACCGATCCAAACATACAGGGTGTCTGGGAGAACATATCCTTCTCGGGAAACACAATCGAGAAAGTAACCTTTTCTTCCAAAATAGAAGATGATATACGGTTCACTCAGTAGAAGGCGGTGAGAACCACATCACCCTATACCCTTTTTGGGTACGAGAGTAGCCAACAAAGACACACTTGACAACTCTGGGGGAGAGCTTATCACGAGATTCACGACCATAAGAATGATTGTGAACAACGGCCACATATCCAAACACACGGGGGTCAGGGAGAACAAATCCTTCTCGGGAAGCACAATCGAGAAAGGAACCTTTTCTTCCAAAATAGAAGATGGCATACAGTTCACTCAGTAGCAGGCGGTGAGAACCACATCACCCCAATAAGAGTGAGGAGCATGACTCTGAATCAGAAGGGTTTTGGTCACATCAAGTAAATGATGATGTTTGCACTCGGTAACACCGTTCTGCTGAGATGTATAGGCATACGAGGCCCAGTGTACAATGCCAAGAGACCAAAGAAACTCGGATAGCTGTAAAGTGCAAAACTCTAAGGCATTATCAGAACGTAAATACTTCACAATAGCAAAAATATATTCTTTATCTCATGAATAAATGATTTAATGATAGACCTATCTTTAGACTTAGTTTTTAACAAGAAAACCCAAGAAAGTTTCGAATAGTCATCTACAACAAAAAATGTCCCCGGTGATCAGGGACGCAACTCAGACCCGAAATATAAGTGAAGGATCTCAAACAACTAAGAATTGCCCCGAATATGATGAGATGGAAACAAAGAACGGTGATGCTTTGCAAGCTGGCAAGCCTTGCAACAAAAGGAAAATTACGTGGAGATCTGTGGGATGGCATGACTAGACCTGGCCAAAGTGCGGGCTAGGCCGGCCTATGAGGCAGGCCGAACGGGTTGTGTTCTAAAACCCCTTGTCTAAGGCCCGGGTCAGGCTGGACCATGCGCCATACTTCAAGGCCTAAGCCTGACCTAGGTTTGGGTCGGGCTGGGTCGACCCATGGGCCTAATGTAAAGTATTTTTTTAATTTTTTAATCTAATTTATATAGATAATTAAGTTTTTTAGCATCATCTAATCTTTCTAAATCTAAGTAACCATAATATGTGTTACTTGACATGTAAAGTATGAAATACAATGTAATATTGTTAATGTAAAACAGAAACTTGAAGTATATTATATTAAATGTATCTGAAATGTACATTTTAAACCCATATTTTTATATGTGCGGGCTGTGCCAGGCCGGGTTTTGTGGCACATGTCTACAACCTGCCTAGTTGACAGACGGGCGAAAGAGCGGGCTGGGTCGGTCCATTCATGAAATCTCTTGGCCCAAGCCCGACCTATGAGCGGGCTGGGCAGGCAGGCCCCCGACCCATTGACCAGGTCTAAACAAGACACAACTTTTGCAGAGGAAGGTGACCAAAACGAAGGTACCATATGGATGGTGAGATTGATTCAGTAGAAATAGTGGAGGCACCGACATGAGGAGGCTGGATCAACCTGTAAAGCCCCCGCTGCTCACGGCCACATCCAATCACCCTACCATTGAGTTTGTCCTGAAACAAGAGAAGATGGGCCAAAAATTTCACGACAATGCAAATCCTTTGTAATCTGAGTAGAAGAAAGAAAGTTCATTTGAAAATCAGGAGCATATAAAACATTCTGTAGGCATATGGATGGCATCAAATGCACCTCCCCCTGTCTAGTGATGGGTAAGTGAACCCCATTTGCAATGACAACCCATCTACCAGGGGGTATAAACCTGTAAGACATGAACTGGGATGTGCCTCCTCACAGATGGTGAGAAGCACTAGAGTCCATGATCCACTCTGTCATATTTGCAGTGTTATAACTAGTAAAAGTGTATGCGTTACCTGAGGAGCTCGAAAAGGCTACAATATCCATGGATCCTGTAGTGGTAGTGCCGACGACTTGGGTCATGATCTCTTGTATACGAGAGACAATGTCATCAAAGCATGGATTTGCCTGAGGAGCTGTAGTATCTGAAGGCTCAATCTGCTATGCCACACGAGTAGATGCGGGGTATCCATGCTTCTTATAGCATGTTTCCTCATAGTGTCCTGGATGATGACAGTATGTGCATGGGTCATGTTGACGTCCACCACCTCTGCCACGAGAACCACACCCTCTGAACTACGTAGAACCTCCCTTGCCACGAGATGCAACTATCACTGAGGAGGTCTGTATAGTAGCAGCCTGTGGGATAAGAAGCTTGCTCAGACGACTGTAAGCCTCCTCCATGGGAGGTATGGTCGCGACTATAAAGAGTTGTGCGTATGCGACCTCATACTCCGAATATAGGGCTGCCAAGAAAACTTCAACCATCGTGGAGTTCCTATATGCCATCTGTTGCTCCATGGAAGTGGTGACATACATGAAGCTGTGAAGCTTCTCAAACATGCTGCGAAGCGAAGAGTAGAACGTATGCAGAGTACCACCAATCTTCTTGGCCCTGTATATATGAAACTGTAGCTAGAGAATTTGGCCTCATTCTTCTCCAGGGATACGTGGCTGCAAGAATATCCCACATCACCTTAGTGGTGGGTTGGTTAACAATATCGTTGGTGATCTATGTCAGTGTTGCAATAGTCGATCGACTAAGTTGACTATTCGGTCTGACTATGAGGTCGAGCGAGTCCCCGACTGAATAGCCTTTAGTCGACCAATAGTCTTCCTAACCAAATATTCAATCAGATTATCCGGCTGACTGGTAGTTAACTACTGCATTTTTTATTTTTTATTTTTAAAATTCTCAAGAATTACCATTTGTCATGATATTATCAAAAATGTCAAAGCTATGTATATGTATATTGTTAATGGATACTTTTATCTTGGAATCTTGTTGGTTGATGATAATATATGCTTAACTATATAAGAATATATGTATTAAAATAATTTTTAAATTAAAAATAATTTAAAGAAAATACAAAATCGAATAATTCTGAATAGTCGTCTGAATATCGATTGTTGAAGTATGTAATAGACTAGTAATTGATTCTCTCAAGGATCCAATTATCACACTCATGTTTAGTCCTACATCTATTATCTGTGGGAATTTGGTCTGTCTGTGGGTCTATATTAGGAGCCCCACACTCCCTGTACTCAATGGGCCTATTTGGTAGCTGGGTTGGATTGGGTTGAGGTATCCTCCTGTGAATAGTAGCTACTTATACTGTTTCACCTTGTCCGTATATCATTACTAGCTACTTGTACTGTTTCATCCTCATCCTTGATACACCTTGTATAAGATTTTGGTTCCTTGCTCACTAAATCTTAGCTTAAAAATATCTCCTACATATTCATTCTGAGTCAAGTTTCTTGTGCTCCCAAGCTTTTGTCTTCACTTCACTATCTGCCTTTGCTTCTTTCTTTGCCTTCTACTCTGCAGAGTTTTCATTACGGAGGAAACATCGAATCTACTTTTTGTAACTTAAACGTTCTCTTGTCCTTGTGCACTCACCACCACGAAAATTCCTTCTTTGCTGGTGAATCTTCCATTATTTTTTTCAACAAGATTCTGTTTAGCTTTTCGTAACATTTTCTTATTGAAACTTTCAATATTCGCATCCAAATTTTTTAAAAAGATAGATACAACACCACCTATATATATCCATCCATTTGCATCCTAGTCTTGTTCCTTTATAACTCATAAGAAAGATCGAATTCACCAGTGCTTAGCTACATTGCGTTGCTCAGATTATTTTTAAAATTTTGATGACTTTTCTCGCATTGCTCAGATCCTTTTGATAAATTTGTTGTATGGAGCATACTCTGCTGTCACTGACAAAAAATACGGCAAGCATGGCAACAATAGCTACACAGGTTAATATGAAAAAAATACAATAAAGGGAGAGTCGGGCGGAGGGACGTGGGGGCGGGTAGGGCCGTGGCCCCCCCTTCCAAATTAAAAATTATGTAGAGGTGGTCCCCCTCATCCCCTAATGACATCCACATGCCATAAATTCTTCAAATTCATAAATTATAGGATGTAACGCCCTCCTCAGTGCAACATTATCCAACAATAATCCCAATTCAAACTTTATTCTCACATGTCATTGTATTTTTTGCTCACCATGTGTTGTCACGTGAGTGTTTCAATATTGAATCTCATTTTTTGTAAATTTGCAATTATATACTTAGCACTTGGGAGCTAACCATACACAAGGAGGCAAAAAATATAAACCGTGCAAGGAGACAATCCATCCATTAAATGCAAACCCATATTGTCTAAATTGTATGGTTCTCTCATATGTACAACACAAGATGGTACAATCAAGATATTCTTTATATTAAAATTTCTTAATTTTGTTTGATGCTAATACTGTCTTCTGAATATATTGACGTTAAGAATTAGGATGATATATAACTTGATTTATATTGAATTAATTATATTTATTCTGAAGTTAGAATTTACTTATTCACATGATGTGTTATCAATGATTTCATACACATCATTGTTGGAGTTAGAGATCAATTACAATCGCATTAATAATGTAGCATATGTGAGAAAGTGTGTGTGAAAATATAATATGCAACTTTCTCTTCAACGAAAATATGTCTATTATTAACATGCATTAATAGAAAAATAAGTCATTAATAATAATATCACTTGTATTAAATCATAAATATGTACACATTAATTACTTTGTAGTATTGCCAAGTAATTGTTTATGAAGTTAGCGTTTCATAAAATAAAAAAGTCACCTTCTTGTTACAACCATCGAAATTTATTTCGAAATCCTTCAATTTGAATGGTTATCAATAAATTTATTTATATTCGTCACATTTGAGATATATGTATTTTTGGCTAAAATAAATGTTGTTGATAATTTCTTAAGATCACTAAAATTTGAATCAAAATCACCTATTAATTAAAATGGACTTTCCATTTTTAGTTAAAAATATTAATTGTTAAACTTTACAACGGACTATTTCTACAAATATGAGGACCACATTGGGAGAAATCCATTGAAGTGCATATAACGTTGTATTTTTTAATGAGAGCTTATCTGTAATTATTAAATACATAATAATAGAGATTATTCATTGCAGAATTATTATTTATACTTGAAACTCAATAAAAAATGAGAATATGAGTAAGGTATGACTTTTTATTTTTGTCATGGATACAAATAAAAATATCAAATTGTGAGGATATGGATACCAATTTAATTATTTTTCTAATCATATGATTATGGCTATCATATTATGTGAATTTTCAACCAACTGCAAGTTTAAATACTTGAATATGTTAATTATTTACATTGTAATTGTATGAATTTATGTTTGATTGTAGTCAAAAGAACATTAGTTTCTTATTTCAAGAAATCAAGAGTTAGCAATTATGCTATAGATATGATACAATCTTTTACAAAATTGTTCATTTATTTTGAATGATAACATGATATTACTTTAATCAGTGATCCATCTCTGTGGCCCTACCTTTGAAAAATTCCTGGCTCCACCCCTGGGGAGAGTGCAATGCCAGCACACAATGAAAATCGTTTGTGGTATTTCAGTCGATGTACTTTTAATAGCATAATCAATGTTCCAAGTAACTGATGCTTCTCAGAAATCACCCTATGATGTAGTCAACTTTCTTATATTTTTTTTCTAAATCTAAGCTTAAGATGTGTATACAAGGAAAATAGTCTGTAATGAAAATTGCTAGCACAGTATATGGAGGGGCTTTTCCTTGCAACAAAAAGTAATTATCTACTTCATCCAATATCATGTCTCGGACAACCCTAACCCTAAAAAATTGGCAAAACCTTCTCCCACTATAATTAGGGTCAGCTATATGGATTCTTGCTCAAATCCATATTGAAAGATTTGACAATATTTTATGCTGACTGTCGACCACCTAACGCATCCTCCACACGGGGGGATCTGAACCTTAGTCCTTTGAGTCGTAGACACACTGCATTACCACCAGGCCATTTAACGCAACCTCCACACTGGGGCAACCCAAACCCATAAGTAAATATTTCCATTTCCATTTTTATTTACTTTATTTGTGTTCCTGACAGTATACATTGAATTTCTGTTATTTTTACAGTATTATAATAGAGATATAAATGATATACGATATCATATCCAAATGAATATGGATTTTCGTGAGAGTGAAATGGGCTGCATATCATACTGCAATTTTTCCTCCACAGAAAAGTTCCTTTTTTTTGTAAAAATTCTTTATGCTATAAAATGCATGAATGATGCTTTATTTATTCTTCAGGTACGCCATTATTTCGAGTATGAAGATCCGGATGGAACAGTAAATGAGATCTGGCGTCAAGTTGCATCTAAGGTGCCCTTGATAAAACTGATGATCAATCGCGATAAGCGGCTGTTCCAAAGGGAAGCGGAGGGCTTGGATTGTTCTTGTATGTGCTCTTCATACAACGGGACCGTCCATTTTGAATCATGATGGGTCAAGAGACACCTTGCATGGAGCGGATAATGCAAGGCCTAATTATGCTATATTGCTCCCAGGACAATTTTCAAATCTTAGGCACGATTTCAGCATTTACCATTGCTTTCTTCTCCAACGGGTGACATTCTAAGATTCCGTGTGTACCTGAAGCTAATTTTATCCTCTAATTTCTCATGTCTTGGTAGATGTAACTTTGAGAGTAGACGTAGCTTGGTCTGTATATTTATCATCTATAGTATCCAGGTTAGCGTTTTAACCTGTGTCTATATAATCGGATGTGAGTGAGGATGGTAACCGAGGACAGTCAGTCGTTGGAGCCCCGACCTTGGATTGTTATCTACTGCTGTGCATATCTGGACTGTTGACAAGATATCGAACGGTCCACAACCTGATTACATGAAAAATCTCATTTTTTGTTTGTTACCATTATTTATCCATATGCTACCAATATGTACACATTGTAATCCATGTTTACTTTTCCATCGACTAAGTTGATACTTTGTTTTCTAAGCCGTGTTTCAGAACTCACACATTGTTACTGGACTCTGGTTATTGTTTACACGTTTTTTTTTGTCGGCGGAGTTGAATTTTTTCTAAAGCAAAAATTGCATCCTTAGGGCCTTTAGATCTTGTTCCAATGGGTCAGGTTTGCACAACAATGGCTAATATGGATACTCTTTGCGCAGCACATATGAGTTCATCAGATAATAAGGCTTCTCCTTTGTGTATCTGCATTCTTGAATCCCAATTAGGATTGGTGAATACATTTTATTTTGAGGATGCATCATTAGGATTCGAAGACAAAAAAAATATGGATTAATTTCTCATCTAGATTTAGTCTTCTTCTTAATTGGACTCGCTTTATACATATTTTTACATTTGCATCTGTATTTAAGTACATCAGTTTGATATCCGCAGATATCCATATTGTTTATGAATATAGTAGTAGATCTGTTTGTAATTACATAGGATAAACATTTATCCCTTTTTGCACTATACTTGATATAATTGTTAAGAAAAAAAATGTATTTTAATACATTTTAATCATGTGCAAGACATCGAATACGCCAATATTTAAGCTAAACAAGAAAGTAAATATGCTATTTTTGGTATCAGATCTTCCGTTTTTTCATATCCTCGTTTGTTTTTATGGGGTAACGGTAACACATTCTCCTCATCTGTCGATGTTCGTATCTGTAGTCTCGTTATGGTGAAAATCCGTTTCTTATTCTAAGCAAAACATGGTAACATTACCATTTTATCCTCTATCACACACCGTAACTATTTTATTCAATTCGCTCTTCCAAAGAAAACTTTAAAACTCTTGTTTTTCAAAATAAAATCTCACATATTTTGCGAATATATGCCACCCAACTTCGAAACAGTAACTTAGATGTATCGGGGATATTGCAAGGTCAAGAGGAGAGAATTTGGAGCCCTCCAATTGAGGGGCTTTTTTTAAAAAATAATTTTCAATCTAATCCTAAATAAATATAAAGTTAAATATTTAAAAATTTAGATATATATCTGTACTTGAGGTTCTGAGTTGAAGAGAAAGGCCAAAGCGACATCTTAGGTCCAAACATGTTAACTCATATCTAAGCATTTTGCATATATACCCATTTCAAAAACTAATTATTATAAATAATCTTCTCATAGAAATTATTGAAATGAAGTATTCTTTGTATTTTCTTTCTTGATGCATTGATCTTGATATTGTTATTGAAAATTAATAGTTGTAAATTTCATGATTAAAATTAGTTCAATTAATGCTTTGATTTTAGATTCAAGCATGTCAACTATTATCATAAAAATGAAAGTGAGTACAAGACATACCCATATCCATTTATTGTATCTATTTTTATTTTGATGGATATGAATAGGGAAAAGAATATGAATTTCAATCATTTTTACATGAACATATATAATACAGAAATCATTTTCATTTTTCCGATATGAATATAGATCTAACTATCGATTATAGGCTTATTTAAGCACATTAGCCCCTATGACAACGATGCAACCAGATAATTTCTAGTCATACAATATTTTATCGTTTTAAAGCGGATATGGATATTTATTTATTTATTTTAGAGGATATAGATATGTAATTTTTATTTTGACAAATACAGATATGAAAAAGAATACGAGTTCGAATTACTTTTACAGAAACAAATATAAATAAGGATATTGTTTATTTTTGATATAGATACTAATTATGTATTAGTTATAGGTTGATTTATGCATGTTAACCCTTATCATAGTGTTGAAACCGAGGATACACATATATTAAACTCGCAACTCAATAATATATATTTTTCTTCCTATATTATGTGTAACTCTATAACATATTCCACTGTCTATACACACAATAATATATTTCTATATAATATACACATAGATTCGATATATAAATATCCGTTACAAAAAATGTTACATAATCGTGTTCGTATTCATATAAAGAAAATTATATCTATATTCATATCTATATCCGTCCAAAAAAGTTGAAACTCATATTATCATATGTATGGAGAATATATGTATGTATGTATTTACGTGTGTGCTCAAATGCAGATAAGCACATGAGTATGTATATGCTTGTATGTATACCCATACAATGATAAATCTTATGTCTATCCATACAATGATAAATCTAAACTCAAAATGCCACTTGCACTCATCATAGTCACGGAATTTAGAACTATTAATTCTCGTTAAGATTATTAAGATCAATGCATCAAGTAAGAAAATACCGTGAAATATACTTCACTTCGATAATTTATATGCGATGATTATTTATCAAAATAAGCTTTCGAAATGGTATATACACAAATTTTTGGACATAAGTTAAAATGTTCACTTCCAAATCAACATCTAAGTTGCCATAACTTTCTCCGCATTTCATCACCTTAGATGAATATATATATGTCTAAAATTTTACATATTCAATTTTCAAAAATATTTATTTAGTTAATATTAAATTAATAATTATTTTTAGAAAAGCCCCAAGCCGAGTATTGGAGTATATTGAATTGAATTCAATTACCACGAATGTCGCTCGAGCTGTTCCATTTTTTTAAATGTATCGTATAATAATAACATGCCTACCATCCAATGAATAGGGATGAGCATGGGTCGGGCCTGGGTCGGGCCCTACAGGGCCCGGGACCATTTATGTTTGTGGGCTTTGGGCCGGGCCTAGGCCTATTAAAATTTTTAAAGGCCCTGTCCCAAGCCCAGCCCAATTATTATGGGTTGGGCCTGGGCCGGGCCGGCCCATAATGTCTCAAAAATCAATTGGGCTTGGAGCAACCCAAAACTTATGAGTCTAAACTTGGTGGGCCCATAAACTTGGCGTACCCTCATTTAGTTATCTTGATTGTAATCTTCGTTATGAAGTATTTATTAGTTATTTAGGTCTTTAATATTTAGTTATCCTACTGTTTTGCATGGATTTGGTCATATCTATGATTCTACAATATCTAATGGAAAGAGTTTATAAAGATATTATAGAAATGTGTGCAAATAATAGTAAACAAACAGATAAAAAATGTACATCAAGTGGATTAATCTGTCGACGTCGTCAACTCCCTCATTAAATCCAGATGAATATATCAAACTGAGATATCAAAGTCTAGACTCATATGGGCTCTATGTGGGCCAGTCCATCGGGCCTAACGAGCCTAATTTTGGGCTTCCATGTGGGCCGGGCTATCGGGCCTAATGGGCTGGGCCGGGCTAAGCCCGAGCCCGACCCAATTATTAAATGGGCCTACATCTTTGGCCCAAGCCGACCCATAAGTAATTCGGGCTCGGGTTGGGCCGGGCTATGCAGACTGGGCTTCGGGCCGGGTTGGGCCGGCCCATCCCAATGTTCATCCCTACCAATGAACCATTACTCTCATCTTTTTCATAAAGGACATATTTTTGCTATTTACTTGAGGAATACGAATAGCAACACGGGGATTTTCACTTTTTAGCTTGTGTTCTTGGATTTTTACTCTTTATCCCTTGTTGTGTTTTTGAAAGTTAATTCGCACCATTTGCGATGCTAAAAAATTGAGAAGGTGGAATTCTCAATTTGAAGCAGCTTAGACGATAGGAATGCAGTGCCATATTGCTTGGTTCAGCATTTTGGTGGACTTATAAATGAGTCCTTGCTCGGGCTTTTGTAGCAAAAGCAGAGAAGACTTGGAGGATCACAAATGCGTGCAATCTCTCGGCTCTAGTATCATTTTGGGCTTGGTAGAGTAAGTTCGGATCTTGATACTTTTGTTGCAAGTTGTGATGTATCCGATAAATTAACCCTTCAAAATCCCATACTTTGAGAAATCTAGTTAGATGCTTCGTATTCCAGTCGTTTCTGGAACATTGTGAAGGTTACGGAGAAAACCTTAAGCATATCACAGAAGTGTAAAGATCACATCATATGCAATCGGGAGCGACTAGTCATACTAGTTGCACGAGGCAGCGAAATTTAAAAATTTTAAAGCGATGAATCCATATCCGAGAACATTTTTCGAATCATTTCATCTAAACCACAAACGGGTATTAGAGTTACCTCTTGAATTGTGGTTGTGATCATGTCTCTATAGTAAGAGATCTCCTGTCTCGAGTTCAATCCAACAGAGGAGACACTTATGAGTGCATTGATGAAACACGTGTTTCTCCCAATCCAAGTTGATGATCCGAGCGACGAATCCATTGATCTCGTCTAACGGGATCTGACGTCTTCTCCATGAGTAAAAGGCACTTAAGGCAGAGATCCACGAGTAGTCGATCCGGCAGCACAACGACACCACGATGACTACGGGATTCTCTAAGTCAATAAGTGGATGACCACTATATTGATATAGAGAGTGGGGTCAACTATATAGAGAGAAAGATGGAGAGAGCTTAATTCCTATTGGAATTATGTATTAGAAAAGTTTAGTGCTACCCTTCCTTTTATACTAGTTGGATGCACATGGATCTCAATCTATGTGCTCTCTTTATCTACAGTGTAGATTAAAAGTTTATTAATACATACTATGATTTGTTGCTAAAAAATGCAACAATAATTAGTTTAAAACAAATTAACTATATCTTTTTTCAAAATAATAATTAATTCATTTTAAAATTAATCAATATACATAGATAATGCGAAGAACAAATCCCTTTACTAAAAATATGGTAGCCATCCCCCTCTTGAACAAGTCAAGGTGGACGATCGCCATAAAGTGGATTAAGTCTTCCTTTATCTATATATATAAATTAATATGCAATAACAATTATTACATCAAAAATTCACAAAATAATTTCCAAAACTAATCTTGTAAAAATTTCAATCATGCCATTAACTAATATGAATCATATTCATACATCTAATAAAATATGTGAATTGAATTTACAATTAATTGTCTAATGTGAATCCAATTAATAAGAATATTTAATTTTTAATTCTGGTTACAATTAAATCTCTCCAATATATTATAAATCATATTTATAATATCCATGATCATTATGGATAGTGATATCCATATTAATCATATCTTTGATAATTATATGATATTTAATTATTCAAGATAACTCTTCTCACGTACCTAAATAATATGAATCATATCAAATTATTTATAATAAATAAATAACATTTGATTATCTATTTTGCTTAATTCTCAGATAGAATATCAATAACGAAACTATTCTTGAACTCATTAAGGAATAATATGCTTTCTTTAAGGATACATGGAGATAAGGACATGTTGACTGTAAGTTCCATGTATAGTGATTTGAATTAAGATCATATTTCAAAATCCAGATCTCGAGGACCTCCCACAGACGTTTGATTTAAATCAAAAGCTGTAAATCTAATCCTCTCATTGCATCTGAATCACATCGAGATCGCTGTCCAACATTTGGACCAAGATTAGATTACTTCTCTATGGAGAGGAGTGACTAAAATCTAGACCTATTTCATCACTCCTTCAGAATGGAAGCATCATGGTTATACAATCATTAATTGATTACATCACCCTCAGGTATTCCTAGTACATGTACATCTTGTGTTAGCCATGTGAGATCGAGGTGAACCATTCCTACAATAAATGAAATTGTAATGTTTGATTTATCAGTAAAAGTTATTAGTTTATTTCACTCCCTATCTGAGATTAAATGAATGAATGCACTATAAGGTCCCTTAGTACAATTAGGGTTATATACCATGACCGTCTTGATGATCATACAACTGTTGATTCAACTATCTAATCATAGAGGCTTGTGTTTGGATGAATATCTAAAAAGTTAGATTAACAAGTACCATCAATTGATTGTTAAGAGATGATCTCTATCCTGAGTAGGAGATGACAATCCTTTCTCTTTTAGCCGATATCTGACCAACCTGTTGATGCAGGTCCTCAGCATAGGAATAGAGATTCAGAGGTGTCAGATTAGTTAGGTCAAAGAGTTGACTTAACGAGATCGAGATAATCAAGTCCTATGTCGTATACTATCACGATATAGGCATGCATCCTCTGTCCGGAGACAGATGTATTGCTATATGTCTAAGTATGTACATTTGGCATACTGATAAGTTGATGGCCTAATCAAGGTCTATACATCGGCGAGCTTGTGTGCATATGAGGGCATATGAGTAAATACGATCTCTCAAAGGGATCATACAGACTCACTTATGAATCGGAAGACATGAGCTCACTCATGGGGTATTGAGATCGATCAAATTCTATGCATGATAATCTTGCTTTGGAAGCATGACAAGGATTTGTAGGATTGGTATATGCTTTTCAAAAGTATATTGTCGATACCAACTCCCAATGATCGGATGAGAAACTTAATGATAAAACTGTAAATATGACAATGTAAATCGATCAATATCTTCATGTTTATTCTAGAGCTTCCAATATACATAATTTACATGCATTAGGAATACCTGTGGGTGATGTAATCATAAACGATTGTATAACCATGATACTTCCATTCTGCAAGAGTGATGGAATAGTTCTGGATTTTAGTGACTCCTCTGATTATAGAAGCTATGTTGTCTTAGACCAAATGTTATAAATTGATCTGAATGTCATTCAGATGCAATGCGAAGATTGGATCTGCGGTCTTGATATAATCAAGCATCTATTAGAGGTCCTCAAGATCTGGATTTGAGATGTAATCTCAATATCCAAGTCATTATACGTGGAGCATCCAATCGCTTGTCCTTATCTCCAAGTATCCGCAGATAATGCACATTTTTCGTGAAAGAGTTCAAGAATAATTCTATTATTCACATATGTATCTGAGCATTGAGATATTGATAATTAGATGTGTTTAAATTATCAGGAATAATGTGAATATGATTCATATTGTTTAAATACACGATATTGATGATCCATGACAATTAAATGTGATTAAACTACTGAGGATATGAATAATGTTGATAGTGATATCGATATTATTTGTATATATATATTATAAATATGATTTATAATTATTAGAAATATCTTATTACAGACCGTATCTATACATTAATTGTTGCTGTGAATTAGATTAATTGGAAATGCAATTTACATTTTTATTTTGGGTTGTGAATATGATTCACAATTATTTAATGGCATGATTGAAATATTCATAAAATAAATTTGAAATTTGTGAATTATTTTATAACAAAAGTTGTTGTATATATATAGGATTATGTGAGATTTAATATCTCACAAATAAGAAGTCCAACACCTTCCTCTCTTGGAGAGTGGACGATCAACCTTTTCACTTGGTCTCAAAGGTGGTTGTCCTCTTCTACGAAGGTCGGTGAGTGATGAATCTGCGATTCATCACTCTAAAAGTTGAAAATAGAGCTTTGTATCCGAGTAAATAACAACATATTTCCCCTTATCTTGCATAATTAGCATTCATGCATGCAAGAATAATATCTGCATTTTAGCACTCATACTTGCATTAAATAAGAAGCCAACTTCACTTGTAAATATTCACCTGTATATTAGCTAAAATACCCTATTTGTATATATTTTATACCAACTCCAAATCCACTAAAATAAACTCCATAGTGTATATATTACTAACACTAATTAAAGAAAAATGTTAAAGAAATACTACATTGTAAAATTGACCAATAAAACCTCAATCCAAGTTTGAAACTAAGAGCCTTAAAATGCACATATCTCTCTCATACAATGTCCGATTTAGGTCTACTCACTTTTAAAGTAATATACATTCGAAGACCTTCGAAACAAGACCAATTTCATTAAAATCGGAGCTCGTATGCAAAACTTGGGTTTTGGGCCCCTTTTGTATATTGTACATATTGACCGTTTTGCCCTTCATTTTTATCATTTTATTTTCTTCATTATTAAAAATCCAAAAAATTAGATTAAGTTGTAAATATTGCTTTCATATTTTTTCCTAACTTTATTTTGATTTTTCTCTCTTTTAAAAATGACAAAAAAATTTCAAAAGATAAAATACAATATTTTATATCTATAAGGTACCACCCAAAAATACATTTGGTACACATGATTTCATTTGATTTTCAGACCTTCACAAAAGTTGTAGATCTCGTCGAGACGAGCAACTTTCGTGTTGACCACTTTTTTATTTAATCTCTTTTGTTATTTTTTTTAATTTTCTTTACATTTAATTTTTGAATTTTCTAGGAGCGATATGTGGCAGCTCCTGGAGCCGCCAAGTGTCACCTCATTTTTTATTACTTTATTAATTTAGGATTTATCTTATTATTTTCGGATTTATTATTGATTATTATTTTACTATTGATATTTCAATTATTTTTTTGTTGCCTACTATATTATTTTATATTATTTATTTTACTCCCTTTTACCTCTTCTCCCTTTCTTTTCTTCCACTCCATGTTAATAACTCCCCGCTACCCCACTCTCTCCATCCTTCTCCAACTTCCCCCTCCTCCTCTTTATATTCTCTTCCACTCCTCCATTCATCTTCATCCGCCGTTTTCGAGAGAAGTGAGGTCGAACCCCTTTAACCTTCAGGTGACAGCTGCAGGAAACGAGTTGAGCGACGACAACCTCAAGGCGAGATCCGCGACATCACCATTGCCGCGTCACGAGATCCGATTGGACTTGCTCAGCTTCGAAGGACTCCGCCATCCTTCTCGAGGCCACGACGGAAGCCGCACGACACGGCTCCATTTTCGGCGAATCGCAGGTAAGTTATCCCTCAACTTTTCCTTGTTATTTTTTTATCTAACATTTTTTGCTTATCTTGTTCATCACACTCAAACCACATCAATTACACCACCATCATCATCACCACTACAATCACCACTTCATTTCAATTCATCCACATTGTATTTCCTGTTTACATTAAAAAATTTACAAAAAAATATAAAAAAAGAAACAGGTCCCTTCTAGCCGCATCGGACCTCCCCGTCACCGCCGCCCCCTCGTGCGGCTGCCGCCGCCTCCAAGCACGTGACCCCTCAAGCACCGCCCTCCGGCCATAGCCTCCCGTCGTGAGCCGGCCCCGCTCCTGCCTCCAGATCCCGCGCCACTACCGGCGATTGTACGCAACCGCCTGCCGACCCGCCCTCCACGCGTGCTTCCCGCCGCACCAACGTTCGCCCCAGTTGCGCGCGGCGCAGCGCGCCACGCCTCCAGGCCGTCCCTCCCGTGCCACAGCCGCGTGCCACCTCGGTGCTCCGCCGCTGGTGTCGCGGCCTCTCGTACCTCCTCCAGGCCGCCTCCCGATCACCGCTCCAGCCCTCTGCCAAGAGCACCGCGCAACCGACCTCCCTGTGCGCGCACGCGGCCGGTGCCCCGCCGCCCCGCCTCGCGCTTGGCCGCGCGCAGCTGACCTTCCAGCGCCAGCCAGCTCCGCGCGTCGCTGCGGCCGCCCGTGCACCGCCGCCGCCCCGCGCCAACCTAGCCGCCTCCACCTCGCGTGCCCTAACCGGGGGGAAGAGGGTGGGTTCCATTCTTGGAACCCACGTTTCCAATAAAGAGAGGTCATTTTTTCCATTTATTTTATTTTCGTAAAAATTGCATTTGTTCTCCTGCTTGTTTTACTAATTTCAAAAGTGCCCCTGTACACAAATTGCAGTTTTAATTTTATTTCCTGTCTTACAAAGACACCCCTGCATTTGAGTGATTATTTGGACAATCATTTAGTATCATTTTATTTAATGAAAAATAACATGTTGATGAGCAACTAATTCTTTACCTTGTGGCTGTTTATTTATATTTTTATGAGCTTCCGATAATTTACTAAAATTCAGAGATTGAAAATCAGTGATATTTCGCCCATTTATACTCTGAAATTCGCACATATTAATTTATTGCTCCAAAAATTGCGAAAAAATTGTGAATGCTGTATCTAATTGTGCTTTAATTATTTTCTAAATTTCGTCCAATTCAGAGTTGTATTATGCATAAAATAAATTGTAGAGTGATTTCTGTAATTGATTTTTAATTAATTCCACGAATAACATTTTTAAGAAATTTCAAAGCTTCTGGATTCCTTATTACAATATCTATTTGAGATAATTCATTCTCTGCATGATTAGATTTTGTGGATTTATTAGGAATTAAATACCTACAGTCACTTTATTTTCAGTAAAAAATTCATAAAAAAACACAAAGTGTCAAAAAATTCCAAAAATATTTAGCTTCATTTCATCATATTTAACTTCCAGTAAATTTTTCATAATTTTTGCAAATCATTTGCACGGAAAATTGCATAAAAACTCCAAAAAAATTGCATTTTTAATTTCTGCATCTTAAATCCAAAAATTCCAAAAAAATCCATTTTGCATTCAGTCTTGGATTAGGTTCTTAGGGAAAATACAACTTGGTTGATTTGAATTAATTTTACATTAAAATTAAATTCAGCTAAGTCAGTCATTTTCTTGTTAACTTAATCCAATTCATATTCTGCATTTGGCAGTTTATATCGCATAAAAAATACCAAAAAAATCCCACTTGGAAAACCGTAATCTAATCCATCTAGCTTGATCCCGAGTTGTTCCTTTGCCTCCTTGAGTCGACCCTGGGGCTTGACCAGGCTAAATAAAAATAAAATCGTGCGTTAATTTCATTCGACGATTAATCGATTCGTGCGGTTATTTTTGATCGATGCGGATCTATCCGACTGCAACGAAAAGTCAATCAGACAACATAAAAGGGTAGGTCTGCGGCTTGTCAGTGAGCCTCCTACCTACCATATATCCTTTGATTTGCTTAAAATTAAATTATATTAATTATCTAATATATTTAATTTAATCTAAATTAATTGTTGTTGTATTTTCACAATGAAATCATGGCCATTGAATAGAAACACAAATCAATCTCAACCATTAATTTTATGTTTCACATGGATTGTAATCCATGGACTCCCAAAATACTATAAAAGAAGAGACAATCATAGCTCTTCTTTCACAACACTTTGCAAGTCTCTCTCTCATTCTTATTCTACATGCCCCATCTCTCTCTTTCTCTCTCTTAGTGGTCGTCCACTTTGTGGCATAGAGAGAATCGCCGTCATTGCCACACCGTCATGCCACTACTTCGACCGCTTGTGTATATATGTCTCCTTTAGTGTACCTCACTCGTGAAGAAGATATCAGATCTCGTGTTATGTGATCAAGAGATTCACCGCTTAGATATTCAACTCGTATTGCGATGAGCATGCGTCTCACCAATGCGCTTGCAAGCATCTCCTCCATCAGATCAGACTTGAGACAGGAGGTCTCTTACGTTAGAGACTACAATCACAACCACACTTTAAGAGGTACTTCTTAATCACGTGGTTTCATAATTTATTTTTTTTAATTCTGCTTCACTAATCAACTAGTGTTACTAGTCGCTCCGATCACATATGATGCGATCTTCATGCGTCCATGATGTGCTTAAGGATCTCTCATATCCTTCAAGTGGTATTACATCCTTGATTGAGGTCTTGTATATGATCCAAAACCCTAGACGATCATGGTTCATGTTTTGGATGCACGAGAAACATTATTTTTGCATTGGATGCAAAATCCGAATTGTTTTTTCACTTAATAAAAAAACTATTGTTTCTACATTGTTTAAATGTGTTTTCTAATTAATTAAATGTATTTTTAATGTCTAAATTTGTACCAAAAAAGTGCCTTTAATTGGTATCAAAAGTGCATGAAAGTGATTCGAACAGTTCCTGCCATGAAAAACTATTTTGTATGTATTCACGGATCTGTACGAAAATTAATTTTACTTATTATTTTATCATCATGAATGTGAAATACATAATTGTATTAATTAGAGAATCAAACCAACAAATCGCTCAAATTTATTTCACATGATTTCGACTCCGTTTGCCCTTGATATATCATATTTAGTGGAGATGGGTCGGAAAATGATTAGATCATCAAAGCTCTTTACTTAATACATTTATAATTCAATGAAAATCATGGAAATTATGAAATTTCCTTGATTATATATGATTCTTAATAATTAAAAAATAATTGATTAATCATTATAGGCCATTGAATGAACATTTCACGAAAATCATAGTTTAGCCTACAATAGTTGCAGGACAATCTCTACATGCAAAACATTATTATTTGAATAAGATTAGAGATTTGTTTAGTAAATCACCTTATAATATAAATTGAAAAGGTTTTGATAAATATAATATAATACAACTTCGGTTGTGATACCGAATAACATATCAAATACAATATGATCAAATCACATTATCCAGACCTGAGGCAGATATGATGTCTAGATGGGGATCGTTGGGGTAGCAGGTTGCTCCATGAACGGTCTGTCCCACATCATGTGTGTACTGACCATGACAACTGGTAAGGAAAGGATAATGCTTGAAGAGATCATGATGTATTTTTCTAATTATAAAAATTTAAATAATACATGTTTTGAGATTGTACCATTCTTTCAAGTAATAACCAGAATTATTTGTTGGTTGATTAAATTGGATTGATAATTGATTTAATATGATTAAAATAATTATATCCAATTGAAAATACTCTATTACGAATAGATTTGTATTTGCCTTGGAAGAACTAATTATATGAATATGATTCATAATAATTGATTAGAATTTGAATATGATATGGATGATCACATAAGTGACATCCATGGTCTCCCGTCAAGACAAAGAGTTCTGTCGCCAAGGATTCCATGTGGGAGATGCACTGCAAACAAACGCATCTGGATCGGGCTCTTTGCTTCTCGAAATAATAAGGTAGTATACATAGTGACCCAGTATTGAGTCCTCATATTATTGGAACAATATTGGATTGTGTATAGCGAGTTCTAATCTTGTTCACAGTTGATTTAGTTAATGATGGGTCAACATTTCCTTAGGGGTGGTGGGTACGGGTGTTAAAGATTGCATTAGGAAATGCAAGTTAGTCTTGTAAGGCGGAATGTGTTCCTGCTTCTTTTTATCTGAGTTGCAAGTTCTCATATTATTGGAATGTAACAAATGTAGAAAAGGAGATCCTAGTTCTTGCTAGAGATATAACAATAAGTATATCTCTTGCTTTGAAAATGATTAAGGGAATGGACTTTCAGAGTTGAAAAGGCAAGACTAATTTGATTAAAAATTCCTTAATTAAATATTTTAAATTAAATATATAATTATTTATATTTTCTAATATAGTATGTTCTTAATTTCAAACAATAAGATCCATGAACCTACTCAGTACGCTTCTGAAGGTCAACCAATTGACTGGACTAAATTACTTGGATTGGATTCGTAATTTAGACCTTGTTCTCTCCACAGATCGCATCTCTTACATGCTATCCAAGAGCAAGTACACAAACCCCAAGACGTCGGAAGAATTAAAGTTCAATGGAAAATATGATGAAGATCATACATTGGTTAGGTAATATATTCTGAGATCTCTCTCCAATGTGCTTCAGAAGTAACATGTGGAGATGGAGACCTGTCAGGATATAATACTGAATCTCAAGAAGACGTTCGGTGATGTCAACCACACTTAGCATTATAACATTTGAAAGAGCATATTCGTGACAAGATGCAGGAATGGACTTCAGTTCATGAGCATGAACTCAAAATGCTTGGATACTTGTCTGAGCTGGAAACTCTCGGCAAAGATGGATGCAGAAATGCAGTCTGACTTCATTCTGTTGTCACTTCCTAAGTCTTTCAATAATTTTGTGGTAGCGTACGTCATGAATAAAATGGAATTAGCTAACATTGAGCTCTTGGCTTCATTAAAGTCCGCAGAAGATGTGATGAAGAAAGAGAATCCCACTTGCAGTGCAATAGTTTTACAAGTCAAAGGGAGCAAGGATCTCAGAAGGGCCCAACCCAGAAGCGAAAGAAGAAGAGTCATGGTGTTGGCTCATCCTCTACTGCTTCTGCAGTGACAACATCAAAGAAAATCGACGTGTGTCATCATTACAAGTAGCCAAGGCACTAGAAGCCTAACTGCCCAGATTACCTGAAGTCTATTCACAAAGGTAAAGCCCCAACAGATATGAATTCTACTTTCATTATTGAAATATTTTTTAGGACAAGAAGGTAGTTGGATCATCGATTCTGGTGCTTTTGTTCTTGTATGAAATTTGTTGCATCTGTTTCAAGAAACTAGGAATCTTGATGAAGGGGAGATAGTCATCTAGATGGGATCCCATGCAACTGTTGCATCAGTCACTGTCTAGACCTCCAGACTATCATTATCTAGTAGAAGAGTCCTAGTATTTAAAGAATGTCTTTATGTTCCAAATGTAAAAAGGAACTTAATATCTGTATATAAATTAGTTAGAAGTGGATATTCGTTTCTATTCTGTAATAAAATTGTCATAAATCATTATGATAATATATCACAGATGATCGTATGACTTCTGGTAGTCTCTATGTATTGTGCATTGATGAAAAATATCATGAATGTTACTACCACTAATAATAACTCTAAAAGAACCTGAGAGGATGAAAATCATTCAAATATGATTTGACATCAAAGGTCGGGTCATTTATCTATTGATAAGATAAATATATTGATAATGATTGACCTTTAGATTTTATACGTGTTCAATCTTTGCCTACCTGAGAACATTGTATTCGAAGTAAAATGACTAGGATTTCTTTTCGTAACAAGGTTACAAGATGCGAAAGGTATTCTTGACATAATACATAACGATGTATAGGGTCCCTTAAGTACCTCGACTCGAAATGGATATTGAGACTATCTGATGTTTACTGATGAACATTCACGATACGACTTTATCTTCCTATTATGTCATAAATATGAAATCTTTGAAATGTTCAAAGAGTTCATGGTTTTGGTTGAGAACCAAACTGATAGGAAGATTAAACAGATTCGATCTGACCAATGTGGAGAGTACCTATCATATGAATTGAAGGAATACCTTAAAGAGAAATGAATTATCTCCAATCTCACTCCTCTTGAAACTCCCCAACATAATGGTGTTGCTGAAAGACACAATAGGACCATCATGGACATGGTCTGTTTGATTATGAGTAAAGCACATTTACCACTTAGTTTATGAGGATATGCAGTATAGACTAAAATATATATCTTGAATTATATTCCTAGTAAGTCTGTATGTAAAACTCCTCATGAGCTTTGGTATAGAATCAAACTTAGTGTTAAACATTTTGAGGGTTTAGAGTTGCTTGGTCCATGCAAAGAACGTGACACAAGTAAGATAGAATCTTGCACTCGTGAGTGCTACTTCATTGAACATGTTAAGGATGGTACTGGATACCAGCTTTATGACCCTGAGACTCTGAAGATTTTTGTCTCTAGAGATGTAAAATTTATGGAGCATGATTTCCTTAAACATCAAGACAAAACGAAGTAAAGAACTCATAGAAGCCCTGAGGATACTGAGTTTCCTAAACCAGAAACTGAATAAGTAAATGAAGAAGTAACACTCGTACCTATCTAAAGGAGTTCGAGTGTAGTTGCACCACCTAAAAGGTACGGATTCCATGTGTCAGGTGAAACTGACAATGATCCAGCTTCATTTGATGAAGAATTCATGGATCATGACATGGATAGATGGATGCGAGCAATGATGTTTGGAATTGAATCCATGCATAAGAATGGTGCGTGTACCATAGAGGATCCACCCAGGGGGTAAAACCATTGGATTTAAATAGATCTTCAAGAGAAAGAGGGGGAGCTAATGGAAAAGTAGAGACTTTCAAAGGAAGGCTCGTAGCCAAGGGCGATACACGGAGAGAAGGAATAGACTACGATGAGACATTCTCTCTTGTGACTATGCTTATAACTCCGTCAGGGCACTACTAGCTATAGCCGCATATCTTGACTATGACATATGGCAACTGGACATAAAGATGTCTTTCCTCAATGTATACCTCGTAGAGGATATCTACATGGCGCAACCCCATGGCTTCATTAACGAGGAAGGTAAAGCCTGCAAGATGAAGAAATCCATCTATGATCTCAAACAAGCTTCTCATAGCTGGAACATTAGATTCGACGAAACCATAAAGAATTATGATTTTGTGTAGAATCCTGATGAACCCTGTGTGTACAAGAAGCTTAGTGGGAGCACCATTGTGTTCATTGTTCTTTATGTAAATGACATCCTTATCATTGAGAATGATACATAGATAATGACCAATGTTAAGATTTGGCTATCCCATACCTTAAAGATAAAAGATCTTGGAGAAGCCTCCTACATCTTGGGTCTGAAGTTGTTCAAAATCAAGAAAAGAAGATCTTGGGATTGTCACAACATGGGTACATTAAGAAGATCTTAAAACATTTCTATATGGAGAACTCCAAAAAAAGCTTCCTTCCCTTAAGACATGGTATCCACCTATTTAAAAGGATGGCTCCTCAAGGTGTTGAGGAAAAGAAAGCAATGGTTGGATGCCCCCATGCATCAACTGTAGGAAGCTTAATGTACACAATGATATGCACAAGGTAAGATATTTGACATGCAGTGGGTGTGGTAAGCCATTACTAATCTTGCAATGGAGAACACCATTGGAATGTAGCGAAGAACATCTTCAATATCTAAGACGAACGCAAGATTACATGTTGGTCTATGTAGATGGTGATCTCTACGTATTGGGATACACAGATTATGACTTCTAGTCTGATATTGATGATTGAAAGTTGACACAGGGTTTGTATTTCTATTGAATGGTGGTGTTGTGAGCTGGAGAAGCAAGAAGCATGACACTACGGTTGATTCAACAACATAAGTTGAATACATTGCCTCATTGGATGCTGCAAAGGAGGCGGTGTGGTTCCGTAAGTTCATCCTGGAACTTGATGTAGTTTCCTATGATGCTCCCATCATGCTACTCTGTGGTAACATGGGATCCATAGATCAGGCGAAGGAATCCAAATGGCATCAAAAGATAAGAACGTTGAAAGAAAATACCACATCATTTGGGAAATTCAAAAGCATGGTGACATCGTCATCACCAAGGTGGCCTCTGCCAACAATATTGTTGATTTATTTACCAAACCTTTGACACATAAGGTCTTTGAACAACATGTAATGAGTATGAGTTTAAGGATTGTACCTAAATGGTTCTGAGGGCTTGTGGAAGATTGTTAGCCATATGAGCCCGAGGCGAACCAATCCTGCAATAAATGTTATTATAATGTTTGATTTATCAATACAAGTTATTGGTTTATTTCATTCCCTATCTGAGATTTAATGAATGAATACACTATAAAGTCCCTTAGTACAATTAGGATTATGTACCACATCCATCTTAATGATCATGCATACGTTGATTCAATTGTTGAATCGTAGAGACAGGGGCTTGGATGAATATCTAAAGATTTAGATTGAGGATTCATCAAGCACCATCAAATGATTGTTAAGATATGATCTCCAACTGGAGTAGGAGATGAAAATTCTTCATCTTTTGACTCATATCTAACCGACCTATTGATACGAGTCCTCTACATAGGAATAGAGATTTGAAGGTGTCAAATTAGTTAGATAAAAGAGTTGACTTAATGAGATTGAGATAATCAAATCCTATGTGCTATACTGTTACAATATAGGCATGTATCCTCTGACTGGAGAAAGATGTATTGCTATATGTCTAAGTATGTACGTTTGGGAAACGATAGGTTGATGGCCTAACAAGGTCTATAGACGGCGAGTTGGTGTGCATATGTGGGCATATGAGTAATACGATCTCTCAAAGAGATCATACATATTCACTTGTGAATCAGAAGACATGAGCTCACTCATGAGGTATTGGGATCGATCAAATTCCATGCATGGTTGTATGCTTTGCAAGCATGGAAAGAATTTGTAGGTATGATATATGCTTTTGGAAAGCATATGATCGATACCAACTCAAAATGATCAAATGAGAAACTTAATGATAAAATTCTAAATGATAGTGTAAATTGATCTATGTCTTCAGGTTTATTCTAGATCTTCCAATATAGGTATTAGGAATACCTGAGGGTGATGTGATCATAAACGATTGTATAACCATGATGCTCCCATTCAAAGGAGTGATGAAACATTTTTGGATTTTAGTGAATCCTCTTATTAGAGAAGTAATTTAGTCTTAGTCCAAAATATTGGACATTAATCTGAATGTGATTCAGATATAATGACAAGATTGGATATGCAGCATAGATTTAATCAAGCATATTTGAGAGGTCCCCGAGATCTGGATTTGAGATGTAATCTCAATATCCAAGTCACTATATATGGAATGTACAATCATCCAATCCTTATATCCAAGTATCCGTGAAGAATACACATTGTTTTTGAAAGAGTTTGAGAATAACTCCATTGTTGAAATATGTATCTGAGCATTGAGATATTCATAATTAAATGTAATTAATTATCATAAATAATGTGAATACGATTCATATTATTTAAATACATGGGAATCATAATCTAGGATAATTAAATGTGATTTAATTATCAAGAATATGAATAATGTGGATAATGCTATCATTATTATTTGTATATATATATTATAAATATGATTTATAATATATTAGAGAGAAATTATTGTAAATCATATCTACGATTTAATTATTGTTGTGAATTATATTCACATTGGATATTAATTTAAAATATAATTTACATTTTTATTTTGGATTGTGAATATGATTCACAATTATTTAGTGACATGATTGAAATATTCATAAATTTAAGTTGAAATTATTTTGTGAATTTTTTTCCAAAAAAAGTTGCTTTAAATATATATATATATAAGATTATGTGATATTTAATATCTCAAAAAATAAGAAGGCCAAAACATTCCTCTTTAGGAGGGTTGACGACCAACCCTTTAACTTGGTGTCAAGGGTGGTTGTCCCTACCTTTTTAGGAAAGTGGGTGAGCCTCCTACCTAATCCTTCTATCCTAATTGATTTGGTTCAAATTAAGTCATGTTTATTATTAAATATATTTAATTTAATCAAAATTCATTGTTGCGTTTTCCCAACAAAATCATGACCATTAAATAGAAACACAAATCAATCTCAACCATTGATTATTTGCTTCACATGTGATCCATGGTCTCCCAAAGTACTATAAAAGAAGAGGCAACCCTAGGTCTTCTTTCACAACTCTTTGCAAGTCTCTCTCTCATTCTCATTCTACATACCCATTTCTCTCTCTTAGTGACCATCCACTCTGTGCCATAGAGAGTTCGTCGTCGTTCCAACACCGTCGTGCTGCCACTTCGACCGCTTGTCGATCTCCATCTCCTTCAGTATGCCTCATTTGTGAAGAGGACATCAGATCTTGTGTCACAATCTCAGGAGATTTGCCGCTTGGATCTTCAACTTGGATTGTGAGGAGTATGCGTCTCATCAACGCACTCGCAAGCTTCTCCTCCCGCCGGATTGAACTTGAAACATGAAGTCTCTTACGTTAGAGACTAGCTTCAATAGGTGATGATTAATCTTGTATGTGGTTTTATGAAATGATCCAATAAGTTTCTTGGATCATGTGGTTTCATCATTTATTTTTTAATTCTGCTGCATCGAGCAAGTAGAGTGTCTAGTTGCTTCGATCGCATATGATGCGATCTTCAAGCATCCATGATGCGCTTAAGGATCTTTCCATATCCTTCATCATGCGTACTGGGAGACCTAGAATAAACCTGAAGTTTTAGATCATATTTAGATTGTTTCCTTAAGGTTTTTACCATTAAGTTTCTCATTTGATCATTGAGAGTTGGTATCGATCATATACTTTCCAAAAGCATATATCATACCCATATATTAATCATATATTTTCCAAAAATATATATCAAACCTACAAATTCTGTTAATCTTCCAAAGCAAGATGATCGTGCACGTAATTTGATCCCAATATCTTATGAGTGAGCTCATGTCTTCTGGTTTAATAATGAACCTGTATGATCTCTTTGAGAGATTTTATTACTCATATGCCTTGTATGTACACCATCTTACCGGTGTACAGATCTTGATTAGATCATCAACCTATCAGTCTGCCAAATGTACATACTCAAACATATAGTAATGCATCAGTCTTCGGTCAGAGGATGCACGCATATATTGTTACAGTATACGACGTAGGTCTTTAATTATCTTGATCTCGTTAAGTTCACTCTTTGACCTAACTTACCTAACACCTCTGAATCTTTAAACCTATGCAAAGGATCTGCATCATGAGTTCGGTTGGATATCAACCCATTAGAGAAAGGATTGACATCTCCTACTCAGTGCTTGGTGAGTCCTCAATCTAAATCTTTAGATATTCATCCAAGCACCAACCTCTACGATTCAAAAATTGAACCAATAACTATATGATCATTAAGATGGCCACGGTACATGATACTAATTGTACTAAGGGATCTATTATGCAAATTAGTTATTCTTAATTTTTCATTTCTGATTAAGGAATGATATTTGCAATAACATTTATTGCATAATGGCTCGCCGTAGACTTGCATGTCCAACACTATCCCACTAGCCCAAAGAGCCATTGATGTGATAATCTTTAAACACATACTCATATGATAATCATAAGTTATTTATAAAAATAACTTGGTAAGCTGACCAGTTACTCGCTTCTCGAGAGACAATGCCAAGTCCTTTTACGGTACTTGCATATCTCCTAGTAACAGTGCTCACATTTAATGTGACTGTTGCATCTTATGTAGCTAATAATCAATATTGTTAAAGAAGTTATAGTGTCTTTAACACTATAAATTAATAATCTTTATAAGCAATATGTAATTTCTTTTATGCTTATAAGAATACCCTTATCATAAGAGATCTCTACCTCCTTAGACTAGAACCTAGTCTTAAGTCTTGTAAGGTATCTATAGCTAAGACCTTTATATCACTATCTATAAAGTCTTAAGTTCTTGTAGATAAAATTTTGAAATCATTATCTCAAAAAAAATCTTTTCATTTTGAAGGTGTTTTATTACTGCAAATAATTGTTTTATCTTCATAGTAGGATTAGTAACAGTTTACTACTCCCACTGCATGGAAGACATCTGACTTTTCGTACACATTTAGCATATACCGGGCTTCTCTTAACTGATGCGAGGGCAAGCAACTTTATCATTCACATCCTCAACTCTTCGAGGTGCTATCCCTTCAGATAGGTCAATACCTTATCTTAAGAGAAAGAAGCATTTCTTTGATTTTCCAAAATAGAATAAACCCAAGATGTATCATTAATGTGACAATCCCAATGCCCTCTTTACTTTGCTTCTGAAAATATTTAGAACTATGATCTAAGAGGTATCCTTGGTATCACATCTCATGGTATGGAACAACCAGATTATAAAACACTTATTATCATCCTTATATCATTCCAAATGATTAGGATTTTATCTATATTTAACACGATGAACACAATGGTACTCCCACTAAACTTCACACGGTTCATCAAGATTTTGTATGAAATCATAACCTTTATATTTTCATTAAATATGATGTTTCAACTACTAGAATATTATTTGAGTCCATCGATGGAATTCTCTTACGCATTTTGTATTCCTCAACTATGAAGTCCTGGGGCATCTTCATATGAATATCCTTGGTGAGGAATTCATAGAGGAATGCAATCTTGACTTCTATCTTGTGGATGTCAAAGTCAAGTTGTGTAACTATAGTTAGCAATATTCTGATGGGTTTAAGCATGGCCACTGAGGAGAAAGTCTCATCGCAAGTGCCGTCTCATCTTCGTGTGCATCTTGTGCATACAAGTCGTGCTTTGAAGGTCTCTACCTTCTCATTAGGTTACTTCTTTCTCTTGAAGATCCATTTATACCTAACGGGTCGTACCCTTATAGGTTGATCCTCGAGTGTCCATATATAACACTTATATATGAAGTCTACTTTAGAATTCGTTGCTAACATCCATCTTTCAATGTCTTGATCCTTGGAAGCTTCATCATATGAAGTCAGATCATTGTCAAGTTTCGCTAACACATGGAATCTACACCCTTTAGATGGTCTTACTACTCTCAAACTAATTTGAAGAGGTATGATTATTTCATCTTCAATTTACCATTACTTTGTAATTTCAAGAGCCTTATTTTCTTCTCAGGAGTTACTGAGTTCCTTTAATTCATTCTTATCTCGATTCTCAAGAAAAATCATCCTCTTAGAATCATATTCCTAAAGATGAAATCTTTTATGAATCTCAAGGATATAAAGTAGGTATCCAATACCATCCTTTATACTCTAATGAAGTATCACACTCTAGTGCTTGATTCTAGCTTACTTGCATCAATGACATGATTATGGATCAAGTAACCCCAAACCCACCAGTATCCAACTCTGGGCAAGGTTCCAAACCATAGCTTAGGAGGGTTTCAGGTTTAGATTTGCTTGTAATCTTATTAGGGATTTATATTGTTTTCTTTACTATAATTATATACCTGGAAACTAAGAGGTAGTTATGCTAATTTTCACCATTGATTAAATCATGTCTCACATGATCCAATTGCATCTCCCTATTACTCTATTGAGTTTCTATGTATTAGGAGAAGTGAGACATGGATTATATTCCTTTCTCTATAAGGTATTCCATGAATTTATCTAATAGGCACTTGATACATTGATTAGATAAATTCATTTCCTCTTTCTTCAAACTTTGGTTCTAAACCAAAAAAGTGAAATCTTTGAACATTTGAATGGTTTCTAAGGTGAATTGAAGAAATATCATATCGCAAATAATTATTAATAGATATCACATATCATTGATGTTCATTATGATATAAATGATCCACATACATCAATATGTATGAGATCCTGAATTACGTTGGCATCTGACACCATTCCCAAAGAAGGGTGCATTGGATATTTTTATTTTAAATACAATATTCACAAATATGTAATATTTGAAATTTCATACATTCTAAAATTTCATCTCTTACTAGTCTATTGATCTCATCAATTGACATATGTCCAAGACTTGATGTCAGATCATTGTCAAATGATCTTAATCCCCTATTGATCTTTTAAGGTTTAAATTTTCATTATTTAAAAATATTAATGAACAATTCATTAGTTTTTAATTTAGTAGAGTCCTTTAGATGTTTGATTACTATCTGAAATATATCCATCACAATTTTTTGTGATAGGTGTATTCCGGAATGCATGTTTATTTCCAACATTTAGAAATAAACAATGAATGTATTCTAATATCTTGTTCATAGAGACATTCTCTAACACTAAGAGCTCTCCCACTGACAATATGTAGTCTATCTATCCAATGGATATTGTTGCAACAATTGCATCAACATCCATGTGGATGACTATTAAACCTTAAGATCAATAAATTTTTAGTCTTATAAAACATATGCAATCAATTGCAAGTGTTATTAGAAGAGTGAGATACAATTATTGGATTTTAATATTATCAAATAAGCATTTCAATTTCAATAATTGCATGTAGATGTGTAATATCCCGACGCACTATCTCGATCCTTATCCAAGGATTTCATATAATCTAGATAGTCATACTATTAATACATAGGCTTGTTGCAGTATTGGCATTCATCCAACTCTTTGGATGTCTTATGTATGGAAGTCACATAAGTACAATCAACTCTTTGACTTGCCTTCTTCCATGGGTTTGACCTACGCTTCCATTTCTCCTCCTTCATATGTAAACAAACGTTGCTTAAGACAAAGAGACTCTTATGATGAAGTCAAAAGATTCCTATATAAAAATTTATATATGCTTCATTTAATTCATACAATATGAATCTTATGAAGTTTCTTAAATGACTTGAGTATAAACAGTAGAATGATGACACTCATCATAGATACATTCATCTTAAATCTTAAAGGATTTGGTTTAGGCAGGTACTCAAACGTTTTGAGTACAACATCTCTTATCGAGCCACCATTCTGCATAATGCAGTGAACAATGTCATTCATGATTAAATTTTGAGAGCGCATATATCTTCCAAACATATAAACTAAAGGTTGTTGTCCTATTGTCTATTTAATTATCATTCCTCATTATTATGAGGAAACTTGACATTATTATCACATACATTCTATGTCCAATTGCAATTACAATATCTTGATCATGGATCCAATCCATGATATTTTAATGGTTATTATTGAGTATAATTTTGAGTGGGGTTTAATGTAGCTTATCTGAAATAAGAAATTTTGCATAAATACATATTTTACTTTTATTAAGGATTTTATATCAAAGTTTTCTTATCTTGTCAACTTTGAAAGTTCATTCCCTTTTTCACTTTCAAAGAAAGAGACATACTTACCATTTTATCTCATGCAAGACCTAGGATCTCCTTTCTTACCATTGTTACATCTCAATAATATGAGAACTTGTAACTTGGATAAAAAGAAGCAAGAAATCATTCGTCTCGCAAGTCCAACTTGCATTTGCCAATTCAGTCTTTAACACTCGAGCTGACCACACCTAAGGCAATGTTGACCTGTCATTAGTTGAAGCAACTGTCAACATGAATGTCACTCACTATGCGTAATCCAATATCATCCCAATAATATGAGGACTCAATATTGGGGTCACTACGCATATTACCTAACTCTTTCAAAAGCAAAGAGCCCGATCCATGTGTACTTGTATGTCGGAGCTGTCACTTTGGACATGCATCTCCTACATACTATCCATGGCGATGGAACCCTTCACCTTGACGAGAGACCATGGATGTCACTTATGTGATACTCCATATCATGTTTAAATTCTAATTAATTATAATGAATCGTATTAAAATAATTAATTATTTCAAGGATACTACTCTATTCATAATATATTGTTTTAATTGAATAAAATAAAATTAGTCATATTAAATCAATTATCAATCCAATTCAATCAACCAACAAACAATCTTGATTGTTACTTGAAGGATGGTAAAATCTCAAAATATATATTATTAAAATTTTATTAATTATAAAATACCTCATGATTATTTCAAGCATTATCTAACCTTACCTTCTATCAAGGTTAGTACACACAGGATATGGTACAGACCGCTCATGGAGCAACCTGCTACCATTATGACCCCCAACTAAACACCATATCCGCCCCAGGTTAGATAATGTGATTTGATTTAATTGCATTTGATATGATATTCGGTCTTTCAACTGAAGTTATGCTATATAATAATTATCAAAACCATTTTGATTAATAAAATAAGGAAATTTGCTAACTAATCCCCAATCCTATTCAAGTATCAATATTTGCTGGAAAGTTCATTATAACCAAATCGATCAAGATCAATTATCTTATCGTGTTGGTTATGGTTATTCGAAAATAATTATATTTATTTAAAAAATATTTAATAATTAATTATTTCAGGAGATTAACCATAAATTTCCATGAATTAATTGAATGACAATCACAAGATTCTTGTTCACATATTTACTAAAACTAACAAATCTTGAGCAAATAAGCCCTAAATAATGCAAATTAAATTTCCTTGATTTGCCAATTTGATTTGCAACAGAATACAAGTGATAGACTTACTTTTTTATGCATTTTAAACCCATGGTTATCTCTTGATTACGTTCTAAAATACCATTCCCATAACAATGGATACATGTATACTAAAATGATCATAACAAGAGCAAACAGATTCCAAATCACGCAAATTCATGTCCTACGATTTGCTAATAAGACGGGGAACATAATATAAGTGATAAACTCACATTTTAAGGCATTTAAATAGGAAAACAATGCACAAAATAGGGTTGTAGGAATAAAATGCGATATAAATTTGCACAACCAAAATGCCCATGTCATCTTAGGTTTACGAATCATATTCGAAACCTCCGACCTATGGTTCTGATACCACTTGAAGGTTATGGAGAAAATCTTAAGTGCATCACAAAAGCATGAAGATCACATCATATGCGATCGGTAGCAACTAGTCATACTAGTTGCTCGGGCATCAGAATTTAAAAATTTTAAAGCGATGAAACCACATGATTCGAGAAAACTTCTCAAATCATTTCATCTAAAACACAATCAGGTATTAGAGTTACTTCTTGAAGTGTAGTTGCAGTAGAGTTTCTAAAGTAAGAGACTTCCTTTCTTAAGCTCGATCTAATGGAGGAGATGCTTGTGAGCACGTTAATGAAATGTGTGCTTCTCGTAATCCAAGTTGATGATCGAAGCGGCGAACCTCAAAAAATCCCACATCTTCTTCACGAGTGAAAGGCACCAAAGAAGGCGGAGATCCGCAAGTAATCGACCCGGTAGCACAACGACGTCACGGTTACTATGATATCTCTAAGTCAATAAGTGGACAACCACTATATTGATATAGAGAGGGGGGACGACTATAGAGAGAGATGGAGAGATTTTAATTACTCTTGGGATTATGTATTAGAAAAGGCTACGGCTTGTCTTTCTTTTATACTAGTTGGATGCACATGGATCTCAATCCATGTGCTCTCTTAATCTACAATGTAGATTAAAAGTTTATTAATCAATTGTCATGATTTATTGCTCCAAAAATGCAAAAGAATTATCTTAATACAAATTAACTATATCCCTTTTCATGATAATAATTAATTTATTTTAAAATTAATCAATATACATAGATAATGTGAAGACCAAGTCCCTTTAGTAAAAATAAGATGGTTGTCTCCCCTCTTGAAAAAGTCAAGGTGGATGGCCACCATAAAGGGGATTAAGTCTTCCTTTATATATAAATTAATATGTAATAACAATTATTGCATTAAAAATTCACAAAATAATTTTTAAAATTAATCTTCTGAATTCAATCATGCCATTGGCTAATATGAATCATATTAATCATCTAACAAAATATGTAAATTGAATTTACAATTAATTGTCTAATGTGAATCCAATTCATAATAACATTTAATTTATAATTCTATTCACAATTATATATCTCCAATATATTGTAAATCATATGTATAATATCCATGATTATTATGGATAGTCATATCCACATTAATCAGACCAGAGTATTAAATCATATTTAATTATTTAAGGTAAATCTTCTCATTTGCCCAAATAATATGAATCATATTCAAAATATTTATGATAATTAAATCACATTTAATTATCTATTTTGCTTAGTGCTATTTTACAATATCAAGAAAGAAATTATTATTGAACTTTTTCAAAAAATAACGTGCCTTCTCTGCATATACTTAGATATACAGACATGGCGATTGGACATTCCACGTATAGTGACTTAAATTGAAATCATATTTCAAAATCTAGATCTCGGGGAACTCCCATAGATATTTGATTTAAATAAAAAGTCGTAAATCTGATCTTCTCATTACATCTGAATCACATTTAGATCACTATCAAATATTTGGACCAAGTCTAGACTACTTATCTATTGAGAGGAGTGATAAATCTCCGTTTCATCTTCTTTATTCTATCATTTTTTCCTTAAAAATCCTATTAAATGTGTGTAAATACCCTTAATTTAGGCATTTTAGCATTCATGCATCATTATGTAAATAGTATATAAAATGTGATTTTTAATGCCAAAATTATAGAATAAATAAAAGAAAAGAAAAATAATAAAACATTGAAAATATTTTAGGACCCTAAACCCGGAGACCTAGACATCTCGATGATAAGGTCGAGAAAGAATAAAGTAGGGGGAGATAAGAGCCACAATACAATACAAATCTCTATTTATTTTATTCATTTTTGGTATCTATTTTAGTTCTATTTTTTATACTTCAAATAAATAAATTTTGTACATAAAAGTTATATAAATTTAAATTTAAAAAAATAAAAAATTGATTTCATACAAAATTAATATACAGAGAAAAAGTTATACTTTAAATAAGTTTCTAAAATCCCAATTTTACAGACGTATATCTCTCAAATAAAAACTCAAAATATATCAACATCACTCTTTAATTGTATATAACTCTTAATAATCTATTTAATGAAGGTGGTTTCATATTTTTTGGAGTTACGTTGTGAAAGTTAGGTTTGGGACCCCTATTGTATTGTTATACCTATTAAAATATTCATTTTATCTATTATTCATTATTTTTATAATTTTATATTTGTATATTTCGTAAATATTATTTATAATATATGTGTATATTAAAACATTAATAAAATCATAAATAAATCATTAAATAAAATATGCATAGAAAATTCATAGGTGAAATACCTATAAGTACACCTATATAAATAAATACATCTATTTATTTAATTATATAGATTATATCAAAAATATATATTTAAGTGTATAAAATTAATTTTTAAATATATAAAATAATAATTAAAATAATAAAATACGAAATACAAAATAAAAGTAAAAATAAAATACTCAAACACATAGATGAATGTACCTATATATAGCCCTTAAAATGTAAATTGCAATTCTAAACTTCAAATAATAATAGTAATAAAAGTCTTTATAAAATAATAAATATTTTTTTATTTTATAATCTAAAATTAAAAAATTCATTTATTATTTTAAATTGAATTTCCTAATATTTTTATAGGGATTTTTTCTGATTGGTCCACGTAGACCAACCAGCTCATCCCATTCGTTGACCTCGGTCAACTCTTTGACTGAGGTCTGCCTCTTGTCAGACCTTATTTTTGTCTCTTCTTCTCAGATTTTTGCAAGCCCCATATTTCACCGAATCATGATGACTTCTTCATGACGTTTTCTCCTCAATTGATGACATTACACGCCCTATGCTTGCATCGAGGATTGGAGCATCGATTCGCTCGGTCTTCCTCGATCTTTGGAGCCTATCACCACTTTGAACAAAAAGCTTATCCTCTTCCTTCCTCCTTTGGAAACCTCTTTGACCTATCTTGGCTTCTTCTCTCTTGCGCTCCGGACCGGAGATGGTGACAGGGTCTCCTCCAGCTAGGAATGAGGTATCGAGCGTGGTCAAGGGGTAGTCTCCACCACCTTCTCCGGCCGCCAGCATTGAAGTCCCCCATCTCGTGGTCTTTGACCACTCGATGTCACTTATCTCGCATTTTAACTTAGTATTAACTCATGCGTTTGATTTATAGCCTTAGGTTAACTTTTCATCACAGGTTTATCGCCCACGCACTCCATTCAAAGTTCGCCCGAGCTCAGCTCCGACGAACCTCCACCGATACTCTCGCCTTATTTCTGTCGCCTAGAGGGTCACGACAGTTAGCCCGTGATCCTATTAACCTCTTCTTCAAGGTATTGGAGCAGCACACACACCTGGAGCCTTTTTGATCGCTTGTCGACGATACCTGGAGGGATTTTGCTCCTCCGACCTCGCGAGTGGACGCCGATTGCCCTCCAGCCATTTTACGTCTTCTAGGCGATTGAGGGGACCTACAGGAGTCATCTCAAACCTTTTGGGGCTTCAAAGAGCATCGGAGGAGGAGGCCATCGCCGGAGGAAGTTCGTTGCGGCGTACCTTCCTCCCCTTTCTTCCATGTCGCTTCCCTATTGTCTGATCCCACATTTTCTTAGAGACCATCCAACCATTATTGGATCAACATCACCATCAACCGTCAGATCCCATCAGCTGATCTAATCCGGGTCATTCGAAGCTGAACTGTCATCACCACTCCTCATTCCGCCACGTGGATAAGTGAAGGAGCTCACGCTGTTCAGTCGTGCCCACTGCTAGGGTATTTATACTTAAACTCCGATGCTTTTTGTTATTTATTTATTAACATCCAAACTTTCATCAGCCTTGTAATAACTTTTAGAACATTTACGATTAGCCCCAAGACTTTCGATTATTTCATTCCGATCTGCACTAGGTCACCTCACATGGGCATCTACGTGAGGTGACATTTTGTAGTTGACCCCCCTTTATGATTCTACCTACAGCTTTTTAATTTCGTTTATTATTTTTGTTAAAATTTCTCTTTATTCCTTGAGCTTTTTGCCATTTAGTTTTATATCTTTGTTGATTGTATTTATTTTAAATAGCATTTTAAATCGAAAAAAAAATCCAAAAAATAGCTCCGTCTTCTTGTTGTATTGCGCTTTCACGTGCGATTTTTATTTTGCATTTTTTTAAGAATTTAAATATCTATTAAAAAATAAAAAACTTACCTTTTTATCCCTGTTGCACTATAAAATACATAAAAATATAAAACCTTTTTTAAAAATTCTATAAAAAGATATTTCTTAGTTATTTACTTATTTTACAACTTAAAACCAAAATTACTAAAAAATATAAAACAAAGCTCTAAAAAAAAGAAAACCCTTAAATCATTATAAAAATATAAAAATTCTAAAAATCCAAAAATTGTATTTTATATTTCATATTTTCATTTATTTATTAACTTTTTTTAAAATTAAGTTGGAACAATTTTGATATTGTTTAGTATTTTTACCCACCATTTTAATTTTGGATATTTATTTAAACCTTATTTTGGGTATTTTTGACATTAAATATATATAAAAATTCGCAAAATGATATAAAAAATCACAAAAATAGAAATCAATATTCTGAAAGCAAAAAAAATTGATTTTCTTTATTTTGCTTATTTTTTTTGTTAATTTTTATATATACCCTAACCTCTCTTGTATATATATTTTTATATAGCTTTATATATATTTAAAAGAAAAATAAATTATAGAAAATATAAAATTTCAAAAGAAAATACAAAATTAGAAAATTAAAAATCAAAATACAAAAATATAAAATTAAAATAAAAAAAATTAAAACTAAAAACCCACAAAAAGGAACATATAGACACATACATCACATTCATTTTTATGCATTAATTTGCCCTATCTATCCTGCTTATTCCCTATGTTCGACACTTTATATACTTGCACCTATACACATCCTTGTTGTAGAGATATAATAAATTTTAACTCCTCAAATTTATACTTCATTGCTTGATTTATTTATTGTGGGTTAATTATTGATTGACCCGAGTTTCGTGAGTGGTCACCTCAGCAACATCTTGGTCTCGCCTTGTGTGGACTACTTTAGACCCTTGCAAAATTTGAGTTATCAAATGGCATCTTTACCGGGGAACAACAACACATAGATTGGGATTATTTGTGCTTGTGATTATTTGTCTATGTTTTTCGGCTTTATTTATTTGCTCTATTATTTGATATAATTGTCTGACATGTCTAATCACCCTCTCTTGTTTACTTTGTGTGTGGTACCGTGGATCAAGGGAGGTGCTCTACCCAAGGCGTCTGCGCTCCCACGTGAAGGCGGTGTGAGATTCTGACCTAGCATCAATGGAGGCTTGGAGGATTTGGAAAGACAGTCATATTTTAAGCATTTTTTGTGCATTTATTTAGTTGTGTAATTTTTAAGTGAGAGAGAGACTTTAAATTGTAATACTACAAATACTCTGGACTCTGTACTTCATGCCCAATTTCCAAGTATTTGTTCATTTGGGCGTTCACCGGAGTTTTTCATGTTTTCATCGCTTTTTACATTTGTTTCCTGATTTTGTTTTATTTCTTTTGTGTGATTAAGCCCTTAGCTTTAGGATTTGCTTGTCGATAGCATTATGTCCAAACACCTAATTATATTTTCCCGTGCCTATAGTCTACATTTGGATTTAGTGAAATATCAAACTGCTTCTCACTTAGTCTCGGAACCGCGCACCGTGAGAGTTCTCCATATAATGCTTATAGGACCCATTGTGGTGGGCACCGAGGAGACTTCAAGATCAGACTCTTAGGTTCCATTCCAAGTCATTAGCATCGGTTCTTCACGTAATAACAATTTATGAATCTAGGGCGATTTCATTGGCTTGCAATTGCATATAGTGTAGGTTTCAATTCTGCTGAACATCTTTGAATGTAGAGTGTTGGAGGCAAGATGAGCATTTACACTTTAGCATTCATCATCGTTTTTGCCGCTTGCATTGCTTTTCTGCCTCTCTACCTTTGATCACCTAAGTGCTAAGTAAAATTGATTCCTCGTTAGGTGCGTGCATTTCTCACTAAAAATAAAAAGTGATAACAAATAAAATCGAGGCTTCTAAAATTACTCGACCCTAAAAAAGATCAAAAAAGAAATATTTATCTCGGTGCGAGTGATCCCCTCATTGTCTTCGTTTTAATTGCTCGTGTACATGCTAAGGAGTAGAGCCCAAATCGTATCGAGCCTCCTAAGTGTTTGTACAATTTTGTGACTCTCACCTAACTCTAAAACAAACAAGATAAAAAGACCAATATTTCATGGTCTCTACTGAGTTGAGTATGTGAATTGAGGGGTTTGTTTTGTGTGAATTTATTTGTGTTTGTTTTGTATGCATTCTAGATCGCCTCTCCGCATTTGCGCCTTTCTTCTCACTTATCTTGAATTGACCATCGTGCTCTCTCGAATATTTTCCTTTTGTTTCGAGATGGCAGGTTGGAGCATTTTTTGTCCGGATTTTGCGGATCCCTCGTTCACTCCAGCTAGTCCACCTCTCTTTTTTCAGGAGAACTTTGTTCCTGATTTTTGTACATATCCGACCAACCCACTATTTCAGGAGTCGAACTTTGAACTTCACCAATCATTTCCACTACCATCTCCCACACATTTCGACAACCCGCTCTTCCTTGAGTATCCTGATTCAGAATGTGATTTTTGCCTGCAACCATCACCCTCATCTCATTCACCTGATCCTAATATTTTAGAGTTACCTTTCATGATGTCTACACCTGAGACCTTGAATCAGATAATGGAGCATATGAACTCATGGATGAGTGATCTTTTCATCAGAATAAGAACCATTATGTCGCTCCATTCTTTGAGGATATGGATTCATTTGAGGATTTCAATGAGAGCTTGCAATCGCCCAAAATACAAAAAATGAGAAAAAATTAAAAATACAAAAAGAGTTTAGGAGACACTTGGTCGATTCAGACTGTGAAGAGAGGGTCCACCTGACAGATCATGTGACCACACATTCACTCACATTTTGTTACACCTTTGACCTCGAGGATGCCACTGTACAAACTGCTCTTGGTATTCCTCGTGTATATGCTGATTTCGATCTCCTCCCATGTATAGGGGAGGTCCAAAAATTTTAAAAGTTATTGATTGAACCTGAAGTGGTGGCCACCATTCCTGAGTTCATTCATACCCCACTTCAACAGGCTATGAACCATTTATCTGCTCCTTAACCCAAGAAGAGAAAGCGGAGGAGCAGATCTGAACGTCATATATTAACCATGGCCACTTAGCCATCACACACCACCCTATCACTAATAAAAGGAACACTGTTACTCCTTTCATTAACTGCATCATCTCTGACCATACTTGTGATCACACTCTCCTTGAAGGCGGTGCTTTGATTAACATCATATCATTCTCACTGGTAACAGTCTCTTCATTTAGGGCCTCTCAAGAAAACTAGGATGATAGTTCATTTTGTTGATGGATTTATAAAGAGACCGAAGGGTATCCTTGAAAACACCATCATTTCGATTCAGGGCATGAGTTACAATATTAATTTTGTCGTATTGCCCATGGGGACCTCCACTGGGGAGCTCTCTCCAATCCTCCTGGGATGACCATTCCTCGCCTCTACGAGGGTTGTTATAGATTATGGATCAGGAGGGATTCGCTTCTGTCTTGTTGATGAGAATGAGGTGATCTTTACTACACCCATTGTCAATCAGAGACCTACACATGATGTGACAACACCTATCTTAGATGACCCTGAGGACTGTAACCTTGACGAGACTATTAGAGATTTTTTCTGTATGTTGGATTCTACTGAGACCCAAGAATTCCTCTCCAAGGAGGAAGACTCGGAAAGCATGGACCTCAGAGTTCCTTCTTCTGGTGTTTGGTGATGTGTTGATGACATTCATAGGATTTACATGATTGATACCATTGAGCGGAGGGTAGATATTGATGAGACCAATGTCAAATTTGATCATGTTGCTTTTATCTAGGAATTCATGTCTTTTCACGAGAATGACGATCCGGTTGAGACTGCTGAGGACGAACATGATTCGACTAATTCCACTAATGAGTTCGTTCCTTTTGGTTTTGACCTAGATGAGACCTTGCATGACGACACTGGCCTGACTTCTTATGATGATGATTTCATCCCTTTTCATGATGATATTTGCAAGATTCCCGAGGCTAGACCTAGACACACTACTTCCACTGACCTGTCTGTGCCTCCTCACCTTAGGACTAATGAGGATCTTTACCAGGTCGATCCTGATCGACTTCCGTCCATTGTGGACCCCGATATATACCTTCACCATATTAGATCTATTCCTCAGCGGTCCCATAAGGAGGTTTGATTTCAACCTTCTTGATCCTCTATATAACCACTTTATTGTATATTCACTTCCATTTACCTCTGTCCATCTCCTGTTTCGCTCATCCACCCCATTCTCGTGTGTGCCTTGCTTAGGATGTACTTTGTCCCAAGTATAGAGGTGGTGGACGAGCCAAGTCTTCTTTTGTCGTTTTGTTTTATCACTCATGTTGTTTCCTATACTTAGGGATTTTTTTACCATAAGTATAGGGGGAGTGATGTGTACATCCTCTTCTATATTTTTCCATCCTCAGATCTCTTTTCTTCTTTTCCTTTTCTATTTCTTTTTCTACCGAAAAGGTGTCGCCCTTTCTTGTCAGTCTTATATACTTAGGATGTACTTTGTCCTAAGTATAGGGGTGTGTGCACCATGAGTTCTCTCATTCTTTGATCTTCTCCATTGTCTGATTGAGTTTGATAATTGAACAAGTCTAAGTAAAATTCGAAGATTGGAGCTTGGTTGGACCTTAAAGCTACCTAATAATAGGAACCTTATAGGAACTAGAATTGGGGTACTTTAGGTCTAGTTGACTTAATTATTTGAGAATCACGAGACTTGGTTCAATGGATTCTTAACTGCCTAAGTAGAGTATTTCGTAGTACACACATGACTCTTGTTGATAATGACCTAACTCGGGCACCTACACCGTTCACTTGGCTCAACTCAGTTGGAGTGGTGAGATTGGATTTACCAGTATGAGACGCACACAAGTGGAAACATTTGTCCTCCTCTAGGGAGGGAAGTGCACCCCAACCCGTCTAGTGATGATGAAATTTGAAGACAGGAAAGTGTGGGTTGCAATAATACTTCAAAAGAGGGATATTCTATTGTCTCAAGAGGAAAAACTCCTTATGTAATTGCTACTATAAATATTATTTAAAAAAACAAAGCAAAAATAAACCTCCAAAAAAGGTGGACATGCCTGATTGAAAATAAAATGCCTACCAGAGTATATATATTTGTATACTTAATAAGAAAGCTTGAGCTTCAAAAGTCAAATCATGTGAGCCTGCAGCTAGATGACTTGGCTACATGGGTCTTGCATCCTAGGATAGGTAGCTACACTGGCTACCGTCCTTTCTTCTCTTCACTCCTTCCACTTGAGCTGGTTGTCACATGAACATAGAAGGGAATATCTCTCTCCTTGAGGAAGGAATTACTGGATTGAGGAATCGTTGGGTTGTTATATTGGAGAAGTAGTCTATTGTCATTTTTGTTGGGGAGAGCCACCATCACTTACACTATACGAGTCAGATTCATAGTCATAATGATTTGCGTATGAGTTGAAATATTTCTGATTTGGATATCCAGGAGGCTTGAGCAGAGTTTTGGGATTCTCAAAGGTGGTTGGATTTCAAATCCAATTCCCATTAAGATTCCACCCACACTAAAATTCCAAAGGTCAAACTTAAGATCCAAACTTTTATTTTGTGAAGACAAGTTTGATTATTAAACTTAATCCAATTTCTTTCTTTTTCTTTTTCTTTATTTTTATTTTCTGCACTTATTGCATAAGTGTTTTCTAGGGATTAGCAAAGGCAAGTATTCATCTTTATTATATTATTTTAGCCTTAAAATCCCTAGTAAATGTATATAAATACCCTTAATTTTGGCATATTAGCATTCATGCATCATTGTGTAAATTGTGTATAAAATAAGGTTTTTATTATCAAAATTATAGAATAAACAAAATAAAATAAAAATAATATAATATTAAAAATAATTTATGACCCTAAACCCCGGGACCAAGGTATCTCGATGACTAGGTCGATAAGGAATAAAGTTGGGGGAGATAAGGGCCAAAATACAAAAAATCCCTATTTATTTTATTCATTTTATTCATTTTTGAGACATATTTTTTTATTTCACCTTTTATACTTAAAATAAAGAAAATATAAATATAAAAAATACAAAATTGATTTCATACAAAATTAATATATAGAGAAAAAATTATACTCTAAATAAGTTTCTAAAATCCCAACTTCTCAGACCTATATCTCTCAAATGAAAACTCAAAATATATCAAAATTACCTTTAATTGTATATAACTTTTAATAAGCTATTTAATGAAGCTGGTTTCATATTTTTTGGAGTTACGGTGTGAAAGTTAAGTTTTGGACCCCTATTGTATAGCTATACTGATTAAAATATTTATTTTATTTATTATTCATTATTTTGATAATTTTATATTTTTTATAATTTTGTAAAAATTATTTATAATGGGAGCTGGGAGCCTACACCCAGGGTGCAGGTAACTACCTACACCCGTCTTTCTTTTTCATTATTTTTGGATTTTTTTGAAGGAAACCTTAGGGGGATTTGCTTAATATATTGTGGGGAATATGTGTTTCAAGTTTCATGCAAAACAACCTTTCCTAACACGTTCATATAAACAGGGTCGATTTCATCAATTCTGAGACCGTTGAAAATTGGTAGTCTTGATGGAGATGATAGAAGCCCCAAATTAACGTTAATCTGGAATGACATTATGGTGATATATGGTGATCTAATTCCCCAAAAGTTTCATTTCAAAAAAATCAAAAAATATTGAAAAAAAGAACCGAGTGTAGGTATTACACCCCCGGGTGAAGGATCCCTTTTCTCATTTATAATATATGTGCATATTAAAATAGGAATAAAAACATAAATAAATCATTAAATAAAATATGCATAAAAATTCATAGGTGAAATACCTATAAGTGTACCTATACAAATAAATACATCTATCTATTTAATTGTATACATTATATCAGGAAAATAAAATAAAAATATATTTAACTGTATAAAATTAAGTTATAAAAAAATATATATATATATATAATAAATTAAAATAATAAAATAAAAAATACAAAAAAATAAAATACTCGAACACATAGATGAATGTACCTATATATAGCATGTAATTCTAAACTTCAAAAAATAAATAAAAATCATAATAAAATTCTTCATAAAATAATAAATATTTTTTTATTTTATAACCTAAAATTATTAAATTCATTTACTATTTTAAATTGAATTTCCTAATATTTTTCCAAGGATTTTTTCTGGTTTGTCCACATGGACCGACCAGCTCATCCCGTTCGTTGACGTCGATCAACTCTCTGACCAGAGGTCTTGCTCTGGTCAGACCTTGTTTTGTCTCTTCTTCTCAGATTTTTGCAGCCCCTGTCTTTCACCGAATCACATTATTTCTTCACAACTTTTTCTCCTCGGTTGATGACCTTACACGCCCTATGTTTGCATCGGGGATTGGAGCATGGATTCATTCGTTCTTCTTCGATCATTGGAGCTTGTCACCATTTTGTATGAAAAAATCCATCCTCTTCCTTCCTCCTTTGGAACCCTCTTTGACCTATCTTCGATCTTTCTCTCTTGCGCTCCGGGCTGGAGACGGTGACAGGGTCTCCTCCAGTTAGGAAGGAGGTGTCGAGCATGGTCAAGGGGTGGTCTCCACCACCTTCGCCGGCCATTGGCATTGAGGTCCCCCATATCACTGTCTCTGGCCGCTCGAGGTCACTTTTCTCGCATTTTAACTCAGTTTTAACTCTTGCGTTTGATTTATAACCTTAGGTTAACTTTTCATTACATGTTTAATCGCCTACGCACTCCATTCGAAGTTCGCCGGAGTTGAGCTCCGACGAACCTCCATGACACTCCTGGCTAATTTCTGCCGCCTGGAGGGTCGCAATAGTTTTCCCGCGACCCTCTTGACCTCTTCTTGTAGGTATTGGAGCAACACACTCATCTGGAGCCTTTTTGACTGCTCACCGACGATACCTGGAGGGCTTTTGCTCCTCCAGCCTCGCAGGTGGATGCCGGTTGCCCTCTGGCCATTTTACAACTTCCAGGCAATTGAGCGAACCTACAAGAGTCAGCTCAGACCTTTTGAGGCTTCAAAGAATGTTTGAGGAGGAGGCCATCGTAGGAGGAAGTTCGATGCGTCGCACCTTCCTCCTCGTTCTTCCAAGTCGCTTCTGCTTCTTCCGATCGCACCTGTTCTTAAGTACCTTCCAGCCGTCGTTGGATCAACATCACCATCAGCCGTTGGATCCCATCAACTGACATAATCCAGGTCATTCAAAATCGAACCATCATCGCCGCTCTTCGTTGCGCCAGGTGGATTAGTGAAGGAGCTCCTATCATTCGATTGTGCCCACTGTTGGGGTATTTTACACTTAAACACCGACACTTTATTAACATATAAACTTTCATATGCCTTGTAATAACTTTTAGAACATTTACGATTGGCCCCCCAAATTTTCGATTATTACATTCTGGCCCATGCCAACTCATCTCATGTGGGCATCCACATGATGTGATATTTTGCAACTGCCCCCCTGGAGTTTTGGATATTTATGATTTGTCTCGAAACTTTTTCAATCTATTTATTATTTTTGCCAAAATTGCAGTTTGGCCCCTGAGATTTCTACTAACTACTTTTATACCCCTGTTAGTTGTGTAGTTTCTCTTTATTGACTATATTTATTATAAATAGCATTTTAACTTGAAAAAAATACAAAAAATATGTGACTTCCTATTGCATTGCACTTTCACATGCAATTTTTATTTTGCATTTTTGAAGTTTTTAAATATTTATTAAAAATAAAAAACATACTTTTTATTCTTGTGTGCACTATAAAATACAAAAAAATATAAAAACATTTTTGAAAAATTCAAAAAAAATTCTTTTTTATTTACTCATTTTACAACTTCAGACCGAAAACCACTAAAAAAATATAAAATGAACCTCAAAAAGTAGAAAAATCCCTAAAACCTTTATAAAAAATATAAAAATTCTTATAAAAATACAAACATTGTATTTTCTATTTCATATTTTTCTTATACTATTTTCTTTATTTAAAATTAATTTGGAACAATTTTGATACTATTTAGTATTTTTCCCATCCATTTTAATTTCAGATAATTATTTAAACCCTATTTTTGAGTATTTTTGACTTTAAAAAAAATAAAAAAATTAGCAAAATTAACTAAAAAAATCACAAAAACAATAACCATTATTTTAAAACCCAAAATTATTTTATTTCCTTTATTTTACTTATTTTTGTTAATTTTTATATATACTGTAGCCTCTCTTGTATATATACTTTTTATATAGATTTACATATATTTTAAAGAAAAGAAAAATAAAAATAAAAAAAATTACAAAATCATAAAAATCAAAATACAAAAATATAAAATTAAAATAAAAGATTTAAAAATAATAACCAACAAAAAAGAACATATTGACAAACACATCACATTCATTTTTGTGCATTAATTTGCCCGATCTATCCTGCTTGTTTTATGTGTTTGACACTCTACATACTTGCACCTATACACATCCTTGTTGTAGAGTTATAATAAGTTTTAACTCCGTACATTTATACTTCATTGCTTAATTTATGTATTATGGGTTAGTCCTTGATTGACCCGGGTTTCGTGAGCGATCGCCTCAGCGACATCGTGGTCTCGCATTGTGTGGACTACTTTAAACCCTTGCAAAACTCGAGTTGTCAAGGAGTCACTAAAATCCGGACCTATTTCATTACTCACTCGGAATAGAAGCGTCATAGTTATAAAATTGTTTATTGATGACTTCACCCTTAGGTATTCCTAATACTTGTATATCATGCATACTGGAAGACCTAGAATAAACCCAAAGTTTTAGATCTTATATAAATTGTCTCCTTCAGACTTTTATCATTAAGTTTCTCATTTGATCATTGGGAGTTGATATCAAACATATACCATCCAAAAGCACATACCCAATTGTTGATCATATACTTTCCAAAAGCATATATCAAGCCTACAAATTCTGTCAAGCTTCCAAAGCGAGATGACCTTGCACATAATTTGATCCCAATATTGTACGATTGAGCTCATATATTCTGGTTCAGTGTTGAACTTGTACGATCCCTTTGAGATATCATATTACTCATATGCCCTTCTATGCACACCAGCTTGCCGGTGAATAGACCTCGATTAGATCATTAATCTATCGATATGCCAAATGTACATACTGAAACATATAGTAATGCATGTCTCCGGTCAAAGGATGCGTGCCTATATCATGACAGTATACAATATAAGTCTTTGATTGTCTACATCCCTTTAAGTTATCTCTTTGACCTAACTTATGTAACACCTCTGAATTTCTATTCCTATGCAGAGGGCCCGCATCATGAGGTTATTTAGATATCAACCCGTTATAGAAAGGATTGACATCTCCTACTCACGATGGAAATCATCTCTGAATAATCAATTAATGATGCTTGATGAGTTCTCATTCCAACTGTTTAGATATCATATAAGCACCAACCTTTATGATTCAACAATTGAATGAATAGTGTATGATCATTAATGGGGTCATGGTACATAAGCCTAATTGTACTAAGGGACCTATTATGCAAATTAGCTATTCTTGATTTTATATCAGGGAATGATATTCGCAATAACATTTATTTCATAATAGCTCGTCGCGGGATCGTACGCTCAACAATCTCCCATTATCCCAAAGAGCCATTAATAGTCTAATCTTTAAACCCACATCATGTGACAATCATAAGCAATCTAGAAAAATAAGCTGACTAGTCACTCTGTTCTTGAGAGACTATGCCGAGTCCTTTTACGGTACTTGCATATCTCCAAGTAACAATGCCCGCATCCAATGCGAATGTTGCATCTTATGCAATTAATACTCAATCTTGTTAAAAAAAGTATAGTGTCTTTGACACTACAACTTATTAATTTTTATAACCAATATGTAATTTCTATTATCCTTATAAGAATACCCTTATTCCCAGAGATCTCTATCTCCTTAGACTAGGACCCCGTCTCAAGTCTTGTAAGGTATCTGTAGTTAAGAACTTTTGGATCACTATCTATACATTCTTAAGTTCTTGTAAATAAGATTATGAGATCATTATCTCAAAAAAATATTGTCATCTTTGACAGTGCTTTTATTACTGCAAATAAGTATTTTATCTCCATAGCAGGATTAGTAATAGTTTACTACTCCCACTGCATGGAAGACATATGACTTTTCAACACTTCTAGCATACACCAGGCTTCTCGTAATTGATGCATAAGGACGATTAGCTTTCACATCCTCAACTTTTTGAAGTGATATCCCTTTAGATAGGTCCGTACCTTATCTTATGGGAAAGAATCCTTTCTTGGATTTTCCAAAATAGAATATATCAAGATGTACCATTAATGTGACAGTCCCAATGCTCTCTTTTCTTTGCTTTTGATCATCTTCAGAACTAAGATCTAAAAGGTATCCTTGAGATCACATATCAATGTATGGAACAACCGGATTATAAAACACTTATTATCATCATTATATCATTCCAAATGATTAGGATTTTTCTACATTTAGCACGATAAACACAATGACACTTCCACTAAGCTTCACACGGTTCATCAAGATTTTGTACGAAATCATAACCTTTATAATTTCACAAATATGATGTTCTGATTACTAGAAGCTTATTTGAGTCCATTGAAGGAGTTGTAATCCTCAACTATGAAGCCATGTGGCTACTTCATATGAATATCCTCGGTGAGGAATTCATAGAGGAACGCAATCTTGACTTCCATCTTGTGGATATCATAGTCAAGTTGTGTAACTATAGTTAGCAATATTCTGATGGATTTAAGCATGGTCACAGAGGAGCAAGTCTCATCCCAAGCGATGTATTCTCTTTGTATGTCTTTCTTTTGAATATCCATTTACACCAAATAGGTGGATCCTCAAGGGTCCATATACAACATTTGTATATGAAGTCTATTTTAGACTTTATTGCTAACATCCATCTTTCCATGTCGTGATCCTCAGAAGCTTCGTCATATGAAGTCAGATCAATGTAAGATTTCTCTTACACATGGAATCCTCACCCTTTAGGTGGTCTTACCACTCTCAAACTGATTTGAAGAGGTATGAGTGTTTCATCTTTATTTGTCCTTTTAGTTTTCGATTTCAGGAGCCTCACTTTCTTCTCAGGAGTTAATGAGTCCCTTTACTTCATTTTTATCTCGATTCTCAAGAAAAGTCATCCTCTTAAAATCATATTCTTAAAGATGAAATCTTTCAAGAATCTCAAGGTTATAAAGTAGGTATCATTGCCATCCTTTATATTCCTAATGAAGTATCTCTCTAGTGCTAAATTCCACCTTACTTGCATCTATGACATGATTATGGACCAAGTTACCCTAGACCCACTAGTGTCCAACACAGGGCTAGGTTCCAAATCATGACTTGTGAGGATTTTCATGTTTAGATTTGCATGGAATCTTATTTGGGATATATATTGTAGTCTCTACTAGAATTACATACCTGGAAACTAAGAAGTAATTATGCTAATTTTCATTATTGATAGAATCATGTCAGACATGATCTGATTGCATCTCCCTACAACTCCATTGAGTTTAGGTGTATTAGGAGGAATGGGATAGAAATGATATTCTTTTCCCCATAAGGTATTCCTTGAATTTATCTAATAGGTAATTGCTACCTTGGTTAGATCAAATTCATTTCTTCTTCCTTCAAACTTTGGTTCTAAATCAAACTAGTGAAATCTTTGAACACTTCAAAGGTTTCTAAGGTGAATGGAATAAATCTCGTATCGTAAATAATCATTAATAGATATCACATGTCATTAATGTTCATTATGATATAGATGATCCACATAAATTAATATGTATGAGATCCTGAATACCTTGGCATCTAACACCATTCCCATAGAAGGGTGCATTGGATAATTTTATTTTGAATATAATAGTCACAAGTATGTAAGATTTGAAATTTATGACATTCTAAAGTTTCATCTCTTACTAGTCTATTGATCTCATCAACAGATATATGTCCAACGTTTTATGCCAGATCATTGACAAATGATCTTCATCCTCCTATTGATCTTTTAAAGTTTAAATTTCTAGTATTTAAAATTGTTAATGAGAAAATCATTAATTTTCTAATTTAGTAGAGTCCTTTAGATGCTAGATTACTATCTGAAATATATCCATCACAACTCTTTATGATAGACGTATTCCAGAGTTCATGTTTATTTCCAATATCTATTGAAAATATTTAGTTTATCTATCTAATAGAGATTGTTGCAACAATTGCATCAACATCCATGTGGATAACTATTAAACCTTAAGATCAAGTTTTTTTAGCCTTCTAAAACATATGCAACCAATTAGAAATGTTATTAGTAAAATGAGATACAATTATTAGACTTTAATCTTATCCAGTTAGCAAGTCAATTTCAATGATTATATGTAGATGTATAATATCTTGATGCACAATCTAGATCCTTCTCTAAGGATTTCAGATAGTTGAGGTAGTCATACTATCAATACATCAACTTGTTGTAGTATTGGAATTCATCCAACCATTTGGATGTCATATGTATGGAGGTTACAATATTACAATCAACTCTTAGACTTTCCTTCTAACTTGGGTCAGACCCATACTTCCACTACTCTTCCTTAATCTATAAACAACCATTGCTTAAGACAAAGGGTCTCTTATGTTGAACTCAGAAGATTCCAATATAAGAGTATTTCAACATTTATATATGCTTCATTTAATTCATATGATATAAATCTTATGAAGTTTCACTAATGACTTGAGTATAGACAGTAGAGTGATGACACTCATCATAGCAACATTCATCTTAACTTTTATAGGATTTGGTTCGGGCAGATACTCAAACACTTTGAGTACAACATCTCTTATCGAGCCACCATTCTGCATAATGCAGTGAACCATGTCATTCATGATTAAATGTTGAGAGCACATATGTCTGCCAAAACATCTTCTTAGATTTCATAAGGATTTTAGATAATTACGACCATCATCGACATGATACTTCCAAAACACATTCGATGAAAGATCAAGATTATAGAGACATACAGACCCAAGGTTGTTGTCCTTTTGTCTATTTAATAATCATTCCTCATTATTAAGAGGAAACTTGCACATTGAAACCACATACATTATGTGTCCAACTGCAAATAAAAATATTTTGATTGTGGATCCAATCCATGATATCTTACTGATTATTATTGATTATAGTTTTGAGTGGATTTCATTTAGGTTATATGAAATAAGAAATTTTACATAAATATATATTTTACTTTGATTAAGGATTTTATATCAAAGTTGTCTTGCCTTGTAAACTCTAAAAGTTCATTATCTTATTCACATTCAAAGCAAGAGACATACTTATCATTATATCTCAAGCAAGATCTGTGATACCCTTTCTTACCTGTATACATCTCAATAATATGAGAACTTGTATCTCGGATAAAAAGAAGCAGAAACTCATTCTGCCTTGAAAGTCCAACTTGCATTTCCTAATTCAATCTTTCACACCCAAGCCTACCACCCTGAAGGCAATGTTATTTTATCGTTAGTTGAACCAACCGTCAACAGGAATAACACTCTCTATGCGTAATCCAATATCACCCCAATAATACGGGGATTTGATATTAAGGTCACTATGCATAAGTCCTTACTCTTTCAAGAAAAAAAAGTCCGATCCATGTGCGCTTGTATGCATGAGTTGTCATTTGGACATGCATCTCCTACATACAATCCATGGCAATGGAACCCTTCACCTTGACGAGAGACCATAGATGTTACTTATGTGATCCGCCATAACACAGTTAAATTCTAATTAGTTACCGTAAATCATATTCACATAATTAATTATTCTAAAGAAAATACTACTGTTTCATCTTATAGAGTTTTAAATATATATAATTAATTTAATCATATTAAATTAATCCAATTCAGTCAACCAACAAACAATCTAGATTGTTACTTGAAGGATGGTATATTATCAAAATACGTATTACTCAAATTTTAATAATTAAAAAATACCTCATAATCATTTGAAGAATTTTCTTTTCCTTACCTGCTGTCATGGCCAATACATGCAGGGTGTGGGACAGACCACTTATAGAGCAACCTACTACCCCAACGATCCCCGACTAGACATCATATTTGTCTCAGGTCAGGATAATATGATATGAGCATATTGTATTTGAGATAATATTTGGTTTCAACTGAAGTTATATCATATAATATTTATCATAGTCATTTTAATTAATATTATAAGAATATGTGCTAAATAAATCCCCAATCCTATTCAAGTATCAATGCTTATTGGAAAGTTTTTGTAACAAAATCGATCAAGATCAATTATCTTATCATATTGGTTATGGTCATTCAAAATAATTATCTTTATTACATATTTCACAAATATTTAGTAGCTCATTATTCCAGGAGATTGATAATTAATTTTCATTAATTTTCATGAATTAGTTGAATGACAATCAAAATATTCTTGTTCAAGCAGTGACACATGTTTACTAAAACTAATAAATCTTGAGAAAATAAACTCCAAATCATGCAAACTTAATTTCCTTGATTTGTAAATTTGATTTGCAATAGAATCGTAACGATATACACATATTTCTTATCATTTAGAACTATGTAGTTATCTCTTGATTACGTTCTAAAGTACCATTCTGTAATAGTGGACATATGTCTACTGAAATGATCATAACTTGAGAAAACAGATTCCAAATCACGCAAACTCAAGTCCTGCGGTTTTCTAATAAGATAGCAAAATAATATAAGTGATGGAATCATGTTTTAATCCATTTAAACATGTCCAAACAAACACACAAAACAACATTGAGGGAATGAAATGTGATGAAAATTCATACAACCAAAAATACCCATGTCATATTAGGTTTATGGATCATATTTGAAACTTCCTACCAATGGCTCTGATATCACTTGAAGGTTATGGAGAAAATATTAAGAGCATCACAAAAGCGTGAATATCGCGTCATATAAGGTCAGAAGCGACTAGTCATACTAGTTGTTTAGGGTAGTGGAATTTAAAAATTTTAAAGTGATGAAACCAAATGATCCGAGAACACTTCTCAAATCATTTAATTTAAACCACAAATGAGTATTAGAGTTACTTCTTGAATCATGGTTGCGATCAGGTCTCTAAAGTAAGAGACTTCTTGTCTCAAGTCCGATCCAATAGAGGAGACGCTTGCGAGAGTGTTTATGAAATGTGTGGTTCTAGCCATCCAAGTTGATGATCCAAGCGGTGAATCTCCTGATCTTTCCCTCAAGATCTGACATCTTTGCCATGAGTGAAAGGCACCGAAGAAGGCAAAGATCCACAAGTAATCAATCCGGCAACACATTGGCATCGCAATGACTACGAGATTCTCTAAGTCAATAAGTCGACTACCACTGTATTGATAAAGAGAGGGGGGACAAATATATAGAGAGAGATGGAGAGATTTAAATTCCTATTGGAATTATGTATTAGAAAGGCTAGGTATACCCTTCCTTTTATACTATTTGGTTAGCACATGGATCTCAATCCATGTTCTCTCTTAATCTACGATGTAGATTAAAAGTTTATTAATCAGCGACCATGATTTCTTGCTCCAAAAATGCAACAAAATTAGTTTGAAACAAATTAACTATATCCTTTTTGTAGATAATAATTAATTCATTTAAATTTAATCAATATATATATATATATATTGTAATGTGAAGACCAAGTCCCTTTACTAAAAAAGGTTGACCATCCCCCCTCTTGAACAAGTCAAGATGGACGGCCATCATAAAGGGGATTAAATCTTCCTTCATATATATATATATAAACTAATATTAAATAACAATTATTACATCAAAAAATCACAAAATAATTTCAAAAATTAATCTTGTGAAAATTTCAATTATGCTATTGACTAATATGAATCATATTCGTACATTCAACAAAATGAGTAAATTGAATTTATAATTAGTTGTTTAATAAGAATCTAATTCACAATAACATTTAATTTACAACTCTATTTACAATTAAATCTCTCAAATATAATATAAATCATATTTTATAATATTCATTATTATTATGGATAGTGATATCCACATTAATCATATCTTTGATTATTAAATCATATTTAATTATCCAATATAACTCTTTTGATAAGTCCAAATAATATGAATCATATTCAAATTATTTATAATAATTAAATCATATTTGATTATTGATTTTTATTAATGCTTTGATATAATATCAACAATTAAATTATTCTTGAACTCTTTCAAGAATAATGCGCTTTCTCTGCGAATACTTGGAGATACGGACATGACGATTGTACGTTTCACATATAATGACTTGGATTGAGATCATATCTCAAAATCCAGATCTAGGAGACCTATCACAGATGTTTAATTTAAATAAAAAGCATAAATCTAATCTTTTCATTGCATCTGAACCACATTCGCATCACTGTACAATATTTGAACCAAAATTAGATTACTTCTCTATTGAGAGGAGTCACTAAAATCTAGATCTGTTTCGTCACTCCCTCAAAATGGAAGCATCATGATTTTATAATCATTTATTGATCACAACACCCTATGGTATTTCCAATATATGTACTTCATGCATATTGGAATACCTAGAATAATCCCGAAGTTTTAGATCTTATTTGGGCTCTCTCCTTCAGGGTTTTATCATTAAGTTTCTCATTTGATCATTGGGAGTTGGTATCGATTATATACTTTCCAAAAGCATATATCATACACATATATTGATCATATACTTTCCAAAATCATATATCGAACCTACAAATTCAATCAAGCTTCCAAAGAGAGACGATCATGCACGGAATATATCCCAATATCTTATGAGTGAGCTCATGTCTTTTGGTTCAGTAATGAACCTGTATGATCTCTTTGAGAGATTGTATTACTCATAAGCTTGTAGTTACACTATCTCGACAGTTTATAGACCTTGATTAGATCATCAACCTATTGGTCTACCAAATGTACATACTCAAATATATAATAATGCATCAGTCTTCGATCAGATGATACATGTATATATCATGACAGTATACGACATAGGTCTTTGATTATATCGATCTCGTTAAGTCAACTCTTTGACCTAACTTGTCTAACACCTCAGAATCTCTAGTCCTATGCAGAGGACCTGTATCATGAGGTCGCTTAGATATTAGCCCATTAGAGAAAGGATTGATATGTCCTACTCAGGCTGGAGATCATCTCTTAATAATCATTTGACGGTGCTTGATGAGTCCTCAATCTAACTCTCTTTAGATATTCATCCAAGCACCAGCCTCTATGATTCAACAATTGAATCAATAGCGTATGATCATTAAGGTGGCCATGATACATAACCCTAATTGTACTAAGGGAACTATTATGTAAATCAGTTATTGTTCATTTTAGATCAGGGAATGATATTTGCAATAATAATTATTACATAATGGCTAGCTGTGGGCTCGCATGTCCATTATGTTGAATATCCAATGGACTATAAATAGTAGGGAGAGAAAATATCATATAATATAGACCTACACTATTAAAAAACTGTACTACTACAACTATTCCTTTTTTTAACAAAATCATTTTATCATGTGGCTTTGAGGTTCATGAATATGAAAAGTGTGTACATTCCAAGGTGAAAGGCGATGAGTGTATTATCTTAAACATGTGTAGATGACATATTAATACTTGGACCTCGTATGGGTATCAATGAAATTAATATGGTTTTGAGTAGTAAGTTTGAGGTGAAGGAAATGTGTGTTGCTGATGTGATCTTGGGTCTCAAACTGATGAGGTCATTGATGCGATTGTAGCTTCTCAATCTCTCTATGTAAAGAAAATAATGGAGAAATTTTAGTATCAATATAGAAAGGTTGTGAGCATTCCCTTTGATTCATCCAAAATGCTTTGCAAGAATAAGAATATAGTTCCTATGTCTGAAGCATCTCATGTTAATGCGGTAAATATAATTTTGTTCTACATAAAGGATCATCAGGAAAAGATCTTATGTTCAAGAAACATTTCGAGGTCATTATTGAAGGATACACTGATGCTGACTGGTTTGCTCCATTGATGATTGAAGATACACCTCAAATCATGCAGTATATCTATGCGGAAATTTGGTTATTTGGATAAGCAAGAAGCAGAATGTGGTTTCAAGATCAAGTGTTGAAGCAGAATGTCGAGATCTTGCAAATGACATTACATAATTTGTTTGGCTAAAAGTTCTGCTCCAAGACTTGGGCATCAAAGTTAGTATGTCAGTGAAGATGTTTTGTGACAACAAGGCAACAATAAACATGTGCAAAAATCTTGTAAGGGATGAGATGGCAAAGCATTTGGAGATTGATGGATACTTCATCTGTAAGAAGATTGATGTTGGATTGTGGTGTCTTCCGTACTTAAAGTCTACCGATCAAATTGCTGATCTCTTCACCAAGGGGGTAGTTATCGTACAATTTGAGTTGAATGTAGGTAAATAGGGCATGATGGACATGTATGCCCAATTTAAGAGCGAGTGTTGAGTTACAATGCTTATATGGGTTAACAAATCTTTGGATGAAGGATCGTTTACCCATCTTTCTCTATATATTATACTCATTCCTCCACATTGGAGTTTTATCTTAGTGAAGAGTGCCTTAATCTCGAGTGAGGGAGATTAGGGATTGTGAGCCCCTATAATTTTTTCATCTCATTAGAGGTTTTCATGTAAATCTATGTCTCCATCTTCGTGTGTGCTTTACGTGTTTGATTCTAATAGACAAAGTGGGGAAGCAACTCCTAACTTTCTACTTTTATTGTTATTTTTTGGAGTTAAATTGATAGGGTGATGTAGAACATTATATTTGATAATTAAATCCTAAATATTGTCATTAAAATTTAAGTCTCTTCTTCCACATTAAATTTTGAATAGATTATATACTTAATTGCACAAATATTGAAATCTTTTTGACTTCTTTATTCTAGAGAAGCAACTTTTCAAAAATGGCCATCCAAATTACCCGAGTGTATTCCTTGATCTAAATCGAGTCTATTTTGTGATTAAAAAATAATGCAATTTAAAATTCATGAATAATATTTGTTTTTTTACAAATCTTTGAATAAATTTATTAACCCCTTTAAGTCTAAAATCCTGACTTCATCTCTGTCGTTTTGATACAAGGGATGTATGATGTAAAACATGAGGTCAACATACTTACCGATCATTGATGTTTCTTAAATGCTCTTTCGTGTTTTTTATTACGTAAGGAAAACTTTGAGCTCATTTCAAAGCATATATACACCAGTGTCAAAAACACTCCTGGTGCTCGTGTAGGTGCCCAAGCGAGGTGAGGCGAGTCCTTAGCAACTTGCCTCCCTCCAAGCAACACGTTTTCCCTAAGGCGCCGCTTGGTTTTGAGGTTCTGAATTCTCAAAATGAGTACGTGAGGCAAAAGTAAGGTTTTGTTCTATTTTTCTGATTTTTACCCGTGTTTAGGTATTTATCATGTGTGTGTGTCTATATATATATATTAGTTATAAGTACTGTTTACACACATACTTATACATATGCACACAAGTATGTGTAATTACACACACTTCCATTACAATTTTTTTTCTGATTTTTACCCATGTTTAGGTATCTATCAGATACATATTAGTTATAAGTATCATTTACGAACATACTTATGCACATGCACACAAATATGTGTAAATTACATACACACTTCCATTACAAACATGTATTTTACACACACATTCATATTTTAGCTCTAAGTATTAAATATACTTTTGACTCTATGTGTGTGTGTGTGTGTGTGTGTGCGTGCGTGCGTGCGTGCGTGCGTGCGTGCGTGCGTGCGTGCGTGCGTGGGTGGGTGGGTGCGTGCGTGCGTGCGTGCGTGCGTGCGTGCGTGCGTGCGCGCGCGCGCGCGTGCGCGCGTGCGTGCGTGCGTGCGTGCGCGCGTGCGTGCGCGCGTGCGTGCGTGCGTGCGTGCGTGTGTGTGCGTGTGTGTGTGCGTGTGTGTGTGTGTGTGTGTGTGTGTCTCGAATTAAGTTGAATTTTTAATGACACCATGGTGATATATAATGATCTAATTCCTCAAAAGTTTCATTTCAAAAAAATCAATAGATAATGAAAAAATGAGCCGGATGTAAGTAGTTACCTACACCCCTGGGTGTAGGCTCCCTTTTCCCATATATATATATTGTGTGAGAGAGAGAGATATACACTTCTACATTTGCATGTACATGTTAGTTTGAAGTACTATAAGTAGATACATACATATCCATATATATTAACAAAACACATATATGTTTATATTCTACTCCCATTTTAAATTGATCGTAGAGACATACTGATCCAATAAACCATGTCCAAAATTTTTAGAACCGGGGTGCTGCCTCCTGCAGCCCTTGCAAGGGGGGGCGCGCTTGCGCCCCCCAAGCACCCCCAAGTTCGTTGGCTAGGTTGTGAGACGCATGTGTTGGTAGGATATGGTACAAAAGGGGGGGTGCAGAAGACAATTATTCTAATATGTCCAGTATAACAAATGGTTGGGATTCAAGGTACATCAAACATAAACATACACATACATATACACATGCAATTATATACACACATGTACATACACCTACAAATGTTCTAAATTGTTATTAGATTGAAATTTAAGTTATACACACATATATTTATAATTACACATGCACACATGTGTGTATGTGCACATAGATATAAACTCACATATAATATATTTATTTTTATATATGGCTCCTTGCTTCTCTCGGACGAGCCCCTGGGAGACTGCTTAGTGCCTCGGGCGTTTTGTACCCTAAGTGCCTAGGGCCTCAACTGTTTTGGATTCCATGAAGTGCCTAGTACCTTGAAGTGCCTCTCGCCTTTAAAAACACTGATATACACAAATTCGGAAAACTGCAAACACAACTGAGGATTCTATTTCAAACACATCACATCAGTCAATAATGATTGTATAAGACTCCTCGTAACCAAAACAAAAGGAAAGAGAAATCTCTTGTCTTTCAAAATCCTCATTCATTGATCGGCAATTCTCAACAGTGTACTCATTACAATTTCCCATCATAAATTTCACCATGACAAAATTTCAAGAATTGTTGTTGAAGATAATCCTCAACCTTCAGAGTTGACTTATATGGAAACATATAATAAAAAAATTATCGAGGAACAATCCTATTGGTGTGGGTGGGGGGATCAACAAACGCATACTATTAACATGGGTTGTGTAACATATTCGAGGAAGAAAAATCAAAACTGGACTTCCACCGATCAAGCTTCTCTTAGTTCAAGCACCATTCTTTCTTTTCAGTAGTGCCATTTAATGGTATCAATGCCGTGATGCTGATCATATACAATGGATGCGATCATACACACTAACATGACGATGATCGTTACAAATATGAGCTTGAATGCCGTCTTGCACAGGGAGCGGCGTTTGGTTATTGCAGTTGTAGCACCAGTAGTAGTTGCCACCTGAGCAGTAGTAGCAGGACCTCTGTTCTTTCCTTCCCTTTTCAATGGAGCTGTTGCAACTGGTGCCAAACCTCTAGATTTTGCATCTACCTTATCTCTATTTTCTGTATCTGCAACTCTCACCTCCTATTTGATCATGAGCAGTGATAAAGGAATAAATATTGACGACAATGTTGCACTGCTTTGAGTAAAAACATGTAATTTATAAAAGTGGTGCATTCTTCATGAATTGTAAGAGGTAGAAAAGAAAGGGAATCTTACAACCAGTTGGTGAAGAAAAATGCATTGTTCAGGACTATCAATATTTACCTTGTTTGGACCTTTGCCATTTAAGAGTTGGAGCTCATGTTGAAGGTTGGCAGCCTTCTCTTCCAAAGCATTGGCTTGGCTTATCTTCTTCTTCATATTTTCAAGCTCCTCGTTGAAAAGGGCGGTTTTCTTGTTTGCTTCTTCCTCCAGCCAATCGCGCTGCGAGAACAAAAATGATATGGCATTACATTTACAAAAGGAATCTGTCTATAGAACTTGTTTCGAAACTTTCAGCTAAACTACAATTTTATGCTGCCAAGACATTGGTCTTCCTTAAAAGCATCCAGATGCCATCAGCGATCATACATGTTAACTGGAGTTTTTGTTATACAAAGGGAAGTTGGTATAAACCTATGCAATGCTGATTAAGTAGCATGGCACTCAAAACACCATCTTACCAACAAATATCTAATTATCCAAAACTGAGAAATAGTTGTTGCTGGACAATCCCAAGTCTCCTAATAACTTCCACTTTCAAGGCTTTAAACAAATTCAGCTTTGATATTATGCGATTGTGATATGTGCAGAACAGTTAGAACATCAGTGTGTTTAGCACATAAATGTGCAATTAAAAACATAGAAGTCCATAAGAAACAGATTGGAGAATATCATAACGCCACAGAACGGCAGGTTGTGAAATTAATTCATAATAGTAAATAAGCATATGAGGTCCTAAAAGCACCTGTTCATCCAGTGTAATTTGTGCTAGATGTAGCTCGTTTTGAAGTCGCACTAGTTGGTCGAGCAGGATGGCCTTCTCACTCAGTTCCCAACCTGATAGTGATGCATCTTCCTCCTCTTCGCCATCATCACTTCCTGATTTTTTCTTCTGAAATAATTGGAAATTTGTATATTATTGTCTAAAACGTTCACTTTCCATGTTGTTGAGGTATTTTGTTCTTTATACAGGTAACGGTCCCTCATCCAAGGATCCGTTTACCCATATAAAGAACCAAACACCTCAACATGGGGCCATATATAAACCCTAATCTCATCTTCAAGAGATTAGGGTTTTCTCTTGACACTGATTTCTTGAAATGAAGGGCGATGGGTACATTTATAGGAAGATGGATAAACGGTCCTTCATCCATCTACCCATATAAAGAACCAAACACCTCAACATATGTTATATACAGAAATGCAAATGGGGGGGGGGGGGGGGGGGGGGGGGATATGAATTCTTACCGCAGTTTCGTAGTTTTCTTCAACCCTTTGTAACTCCTCTTCGAGTTCCAATATCTTTGCATTCATTGCCAAAGTTACTTCATCCTCGACAATGGCACTTTCAATCTGATTAACGAGCGAACTTTCCACCTTATACTCTTCCAATTGCTCCTTTAGTTCAGCTATCAATGCCTTCAGCTTCTCAATCTCAGCTGCACCCACATTCTCCTCCTCCTTTAAATCTCCTGTTTGAATCTCTCTAGTCTTTTGCTGATTGGCACTTGCTCTGTCTATTAGCTCAGGTGATAGTTGCTTCTCATCAATTGCCATCTTTCCTTCTTTAATAGAAGACAAGGTCAACTGAAGCTCATCAATTTTAGTCCGATGCTCCTCGAGCTCTGATTGCAGCTTAGAATTTATCTCATCCATGGCCTCTTTTTCCGACATTAATTGATCGATTTTGTCTTCGGCTAGTTGAGCCTTGTTCCTGAGTTCAGCGATGATCTTCTCAAGCGAAGTTCTCCTTATAACACTTGCCATCAACTCTGCCTTCGCAGATGCCACCCCTGCAGCCGCTCCAGCTTCCCTGCCTTGATGATAGGCCACCTGTTCTTCAGCAGACTTGAGCTTTTCTTTCAATTCTATGACCTCCCTATCCTTTTTGGAAGTCTTTTCAAGAGCTTGTCGAAGTTTCTCGTTCAGTCCTTTGAGGGTGGACTCTCGCTTCTCAAGCGTCTCCATAGCATCTTGCATCTTGGCTTCAATCTCGTTAACGTGAAATTCTGCCTCATAGGAAGCAATGCGCTCCACAATAGCTGCTGCACCGTTCTCTTCTTTGATGGAACTGAGAAGTTGCTGAAGATTACTGAACTTGGTCTTCTGTGCTTCGATTTCCTTTGCCAGTTTGGAGTTTGCCTCGGCCATTGTCTCATTTTGCTCGAGCAAATGTTGGGTTTTGCCATCTGCTTCCTGAATCTTGATGTTGAGCTCATTTATCTGCTGCTCAAGAGATGTCCTCATCATGGAAACCTCTTCCATTTCCAGTGTTAGCAATGCCACCTTTGCTGCTGCTTCAGCTACCTCCTCTTGATTTGCTTCTAGATCAATGACCTTCTTCTGCAACTCCTCCACTTCGGAGCTCTTCCGGGATAACACTGAAATGGTTTCTCTGAGCTTCTCATTTAGAACTTGGGCTTCGGATTCACTTGCTTGAAGCTTGACTGTGGTATCTTCTAACTTGTCTTCAATTTCTTGTGCATGAGACTGCACCTTGGAATTCTGATCTTTAAGTACGACCACCGTAAGTGATTCAGAAGCAAGCTGCTCGGCAATGGCTTCCTTTTCAGCGATAATGGAATTCAGCTTCTGCTCTAGTTCATTGACTTTAACATGGTCTGATTCAATCTCATGCTTTAGCTTGGAGTTCATCTTTTCCAACTCTTCTTCCTCTTCCAATGTCTCCTCGACTTTGCTCTCCATTTCGAGGGCCTTCATTTTTAGCTCATTAAGAACATCCTCTAGTGACGCGTTTGCAGCAGAACTTGCTTCGAGCTCAGCCTTCAACAGTGCGATGCTTTTAGATGCATCTTGTTCAATGGACTCGAGTTTCTTGTGTAACTCCTTGATTTCGGTTTCTTTTGTGGATACCACCGCAATCACTTCATCAAGCTTCTCTCCTGAGATTTTTGACAGCGATTCCAAGGACCTGAGACTTTCCAATATCTCATTCTCCCTGACCTTAGATTCCTCAAGCTCTTTCTTGAGACATTGTAACTTGTTCTCCTTTTCTTCAAGTCTGCTCTCTTTCTCTGCAAGAAGATTTTCGAGCTCGCTTTCCTTTTTACATTCCTCTTCCAGAGCATGTTCGAGGGAAGCAGATCTTGCATTGAAGGATTCCAATTCTATTGTAAGTTTTTCTTCGGTACCACGATACTTCATCAACTCTTCTTGAGCTTCCATGCATTGGGTATAGCCAGTTCTCCATTCTTCTTCGAGTTCGTGCACTTTGCCTCTCATGGATTCCAGCTGAAGCTCCAATTCAGCTGCCCGATTTTCTGCCTCCGTGCGCTTCGAATCCGAGAGCATAACTAATTCCTTCATTTCCTGCGATTCACTGGCGTGCCTCAATTGTTCAGCAAATCTTTCTTCGAGTTCTTTCAGCTCTTGCTCAAGCTCAGAGATCCTTTCTATGGACATATTTAACGAGGAATCAAGACGCCTCTTTTCATCTTCAGACATCTGAAGCTGACTCTTGGTGAATTCTTTCTCCTCCTCCATCGTCTCTATAGTAGAGGTAAGCTCTGCTGTTTTCTTTTCGAGTTCCTCAATCTCAAGGAGTTTCTCATTACACTTCCGCTCTGAAAGAGTTAGCTGTTGCTGAAGATCCCCATTCTTTTGTTGCAAAGACACCAATTTGAGCTTGGCCATCACCAGCTGTGCTCTCACCTTTCCATCGCTTGTTGTGGATAACCGTCCCAATTCCTCGAACTTGAGATCTATTTCTCTAGAAGTCACACCCACCACACCACTTGCAACGAGTTCCTCAGTCGTCTTGAGCTTCTGTTGGAGCTCTACTTTCTCAGACAAGGCCTGTGAAAGAAGCATATCTGTCTGCTTGAATTTTATATCCATGCGGCCAAGTTTATCTTCCAGAAGAGCACACATATCATTAGCCTCGATCAAGTTTCTGTCAAGGTCTACACATGTCGCTTCGAGAGCTGTCTTTTCATCAATAACTGTATCCAGCTGCGCTTGGAGTTTCAAAATATGTGCTTCACTCCTTTTGGAGCTGGCAATAATCACCTCTTTTATCTTCAATTCTTTGTAATACTGAAGGGAGACATCTCGCAATCGAATGGACGTGGACTGGTGCTTCCCTTTCAAGTCAGAGAACTGACACTCCAATTCCTCTGCAACTTTTCTAGCTTGTTCCTCAGAAGCTTTGCATGATGTTAGCTCCTTGATGAGCGCCTCTATGGTGGATTCCTGGCCAGAAGCTTTCTCCTTAAGTGAAGCTATGATGGCTTCTTGGCACGCTACCTTCTCCTCGAGTGCTGCTATTATGGATTCTTGTCCAGCGAACTTCTTCTCAAGTGCCTCCATGCTGGAATCCCTGCAAGCAACATTCTCGTTAAGTGCCACCATGGCTGTTTCTTGGGTGGAAAACTTATCCATGAGTTCCTCGATAGCAGATTCTCGGTTGGCAAGTCTCTCCTTAAGTGCTGCTATAACAATTTCCTGCTCAGTAAATTTCTCCTTGAGTGCCTCCATGTTGGTTTCCTTGCAGGAAACTTTCTCATTAAGTGCCAGTATGGTGCTTTCTTTGCCAGCAACATTCTCGGTGAGCTCATTGATAGCGGATTCATGGCCCCAAAGTTTCTCCTTCAGTGCCTCGACGGTCGTTTCTTTGCTGGCAGTTTGCTCTCTTAATGCTCCTATCGTGATCTCTTTGCTTTCAATTTCCTCCTGAAGTTCCAATATGGTTTTTTCTTTGCAAGTAATTGTCTCCTTAAGTTCCATCATAGTGGCTTTCTGGAAAGCAATCTTCTCCATGAGGGAGTCTATTATGGTTCCCTTGCAAGCAACTTCTCCCTCCGGTTCTACAGTTTTTACAGGCGAAACACCACTAAACTCTTGAACCTCCACCGCAGTGCCTCCCGGAGCTGGAATCTCCGTGCAAATCTCTGCATCTCTTGTTTGCACCAACAAAGCGCCAACCTCATCTTTAGCTTCAGGAGTTTCTAGCGAATTACCTGAATGAACTAAATCTTCCACGACAACTTCAGTATGATCTGCAGCTTGTACCACGGTTGTGCTAAGACCTTCTTGACCTGGTATGTTTTCTGTAATAAGAAAGTCTATAATGTCTCCTTTGCCAGCAATTTCTCCTTCCAGTTCTGCAGTTTGTACAGGCAAAACACCACTTGGCTCTGGAACCACCACTGTGCCTCTAGGAGCTGGAATCTCTGTGCGAACCTCCATCTCCCTTGTTTGCATCAATAAAGCACCAACCACATCTTCAGCTTCAGGAGTTTCAGGCAAATTACCTGGAACTAAAGCCTCCATGATGGCTCCATCCTCATTATCTGCAGACTGTACCTCTGAAGAACAGTGATCTTCTTGACCTTGTGCGGTCTCTGTACTTTTTGGGAATGTGTCTGCAGCTTCAAGGAAATCATCTTTAATTCCCATCTCCTTCTTTTCTAAAACAGATGCATTCAACTCTTGAACAGCTGGCAAATCACGAGGTGTATCCTCTACAGAAACTTCTTGTGAATCAACATTCTCCTCTAGCTCCACTATCTCCTCACCCCCGACAGTTTGTTCAACTGGAATGGCGTCCTCCTCCGTGATGGTTACCTGGGATTCCACTTTTTTCTCATGTGCTGTAGATTGTTCCGTTCGACTATTTACCTCAGGTTTAGGTTCGGGGGAGCTGACTTCAGTATCCATCATTCCAGTTGATGTTATTAGAACATCCGGATCTTGGTCATTAGCTGAACGCTCCAATGTGGTAATTAAGCGAGTCAGATCCTCCTTATTGTCCACCTGGGATTCATCTTCTTTCTCTTGTAGTTTGGCTTGTTCAGTAAGAACATTCAACCCGTCCACTTCCAGCTCTGCTGTTTCTGAACGTGTAACATCCAGCTCTTTGTCATCGAACTTTTCCCATGCAGTACTGCCATTGGTTAAATCCTTTTTAATGGATAGCAAGGATTCAACTTCATACGCATGGCCTATATTTTGATCCCTATGTCCATTCAACTCAGTTGTGGATTCCTGGGAAACAACATCCTCTTCCGGCTCTGCAATTGCAATCTTTGGCACTTCGTTGCATTGTGTTATAGAATCTTGAGTTGAATAATCTGTGGGGGCTATCAAGGACTCAGCTTCTTTCTCCTGCTCTGCTGTCTGTTCCATTTGATTTTTCAGTTCAGCTGTAGCTTCTTGGGAAGCAAGTTCCTCAACCAGCTCTGCGGTTTGCGCAATTGGACTTTCCTCCTCTCCTTGGGCTGCCATAAGATCTACCAAGGACTCGTCTTCCTTCTGTTCGGCAGCTTCTTCCATGTGACCATTCACCGAACTTGCGTTTTCTTGGGAAGTGACCTCCATCTCCAATTCTGCAGATTGGTCTGTTTGAACTAACTCTGAACGTTCCGCCATTTTGTTGCTTCTCTTCAACGCTCTGTCACGAGCCTCTCGGTTCCTCCCCTTCATGAACCCATATTTATAACAACATTAGCAAGGCAAGAATTCGACAAGAAAGAACATATCATGCATACATGGAAATCGGTCTGTCAATTTCTATCGCTAGACGGAGTGCTTTGAAAATAAATCTTCTGTGCAATATGTATTGGAGGTTGCAACGTCATTGACTGTAGTTTATACCAATGAAATCTAACCAGAAAAAATGGGTTTGGAAGAGTTGAGATTTCCTTTGATAGGAAAACAACAAGTCATAGAGGTAGAGGAATTCATTGCGTACATTTTGTACATCTAGTACTAAAAAGTCTGGACCATGTTATAGCCTACAAAAGGTTATCAAGGGCTTGAAACAAGCACATCATACTTGGGGAGTAGCTGCTTGAACCGCTCGATCTTGACCGAGTGGTTCACACGAATTTGCACGGTTGGGGTCCACAAAATGTGCAAATTCATGCAAACCGCTCGATCTAAGGATCCACACTTTTACCACAGATGCAGTACTGCGGAAGATCCTCACTTCATACTTGGTATGACCATTTGCAAGGTTTTACCTTGAATTTTGATTTTCAGCCTTATTATATAATCCAACTCTCTTATAAAGAAAGGAAAAAAAATATTAGTTTAAATTTAGGTAGATGGCATATTTTTTTGGTGTTTGTAATGAGGGCCTTCATTAAAAAAATTTATAAAAAATATAAGATGATCTTAGAAATGAGCATGATGGAAGAACTAAAGTTCTTCCCGAGACTCAATTTTCAAGTAAATAATGAACATTCATAAACATATACAAGTGTACCAAATCACTTTTAAAGAAGTTTGGTTTGGACTCAACCGAAGAAAAAATAAACCTATGAGCGTATCTATACTCTTACATGCACAAGACTTGGGTAAATCAATAAGATCCAAAAGTCTATGGAGGGATATAAGTGGTTCTCCACCTGACTTAACTACATTTGGATTTAATATATTGCTTTCTACTACTTTATTATGCACCACTTTTAATTATCAACAAATAATCTCATATAATTACTATAAAAAGAATGTTTAGATACATGTTTGATATGCTTATTATGCTTCGTTTTTCCAAGAATGTAATTCTTCTGATTTATGTGCTTTTGGTAATGCAAAATTTGCTAGTACGAGGACAAGCTGCAAAAGTATAAGTACTACATGTCATTTCATTTGTATTGCATTACTCTTGTGTTCTCAAAGAAATAAAAAAGTGTCTCATTGTCAACTACTAAATAAAATTTCATTGTCGTTGGTTTATTGTGTTCTCAAATGTCATAGAAGAAGAAATCTATTTTACATTTTAGTATAAATTGCAATGATGTTAGAAAATCTTGTAATATTAAAAAAATATTATTATCCAAAAAATTTTCATATTCCACTCTCGAATTAAAGTATATATGTTGAATATCACATCTTAAAAGATAATGTGACTAGAAGGGAGATTTCATTAGATTTTTTCTATTGATGACTAGATATTTTTACAGAATATTTAATTTTAATATTTTATGCAAAAGACCTTCTATTTGTAAAATGGTTTATCTTAAATTTTCAAAATATTTTATAAATCAACAATTTTTTAAATAAACTAAGATGAAGGAGTTATCTTCACAGGAATGCAGACCCTAGTGTAGCACTTCAATGTGTCTAAAAAGGGATATCTAACACTTTTCTGTTATTAAACCGACACGTTTGTTAAAACTAAGACATCGTATGAGATATAAATATTTAAAAAACTTTATTAACCATAATGAGAAATGTTAACCTTTGGTAGAAAGGTTCAAATTCGATGCTAAAGTGGTCAAAGTTCAATCAACCCTGATTTAAACCATCCTCTTTCCGAACTCCTCTTTTACCTTCCTTCCCTAAGATCAAATCCAAAATCCAAAACCACAATCTCCTCTCACTTCAAGATATTTCCAAGAAGAATATCCAAGGACCCTCAACATAGAGTGTGTCTCACCTCTACTGGTACCTAGCTATATCATATATCCTTTACAATTCTCTGTTCATGTTTTTCTTGATCTTAGAACTTGCTAGGTTTATAAAAGATTTTAAATTTACTTCTTATTTGTATGTATGTTTCATTGTGCTTGCTTATAAATTCATTTTCCTTTTCACCCAAATACTTACAAAATCTAAAACCCATCTCATAACATCTTTCACACATTCCCCACACAGTCAAACAAAATGTATCGGTTTATCTCATTTGTGGACACGTATATTACGTTTAGCATATGTACTTTTGCTTTTAATTTAATGTACCAATATAACTTTCCATGCATTGATATGAAACCTCTCATTTACATTATTACATTTTTGAAATATACCAGTTCAATAATTGCATGTTACTTTTTCTGTGATGCATCCCCATTCTAAAAATGTTGATAGTGCTTGAAGAGCTTTGTCCCGAGTGTTAAAATTATTCGATCCTCATTTGTAGTTTGACAAAATGAGAGCATTGTCAATGATATTTTCTTAAATTTCACGAGATATTCGAATTTCAAATCCCATGACCTTTTTTTAGCGGTTCCACTTTATTCTAATGGGGTTCTCCAAGAAACTACTATCATGTTCTATACTAATATCCATGAACAAGAAATCCACATTCTCATCTCTAACGTCAATGATAAATGCATCAATCATTGAGTCTCTTCGTTAGAGACCATCTAGATTGCTCTTATACTTCGTTAGATAACATCTAGATTGCTCTTATAAGGTCTCTCTCTCTCTACACCCATACACAATAAGCATTTGTGTGTATGTCTATGTATATATGTGCCACCTCAATATCAAATATATCGTTAGAAAGACCTTATTTGTCTTGTCTCACTCCACCAAACCAACACAACTTCTCTAGTCCATTTCACTTTTCTTGTGTGAACAAATGCAAAAAAATACTTTATTGCATGCTTGGTTGGTTAGAACTTTATCTCTCATGAAAGTAGCTTTGGATAATTCTTGCCAAGACTTTGACATTGTCATCTTTGTCTATTAAGGTGTGCTAGAGTTAATTAGGCGCATTAAATTTCTAACTGTTGAGATATTAGCCATCTTTCATGTCTTTTATGTATTATTTATTCCCTTTATCTTCTTTATAAAATTTATCCAACAAGTTACTTTCTTGTATAAGAGAACTCTAAGGCTTCATGAATACATAATTTTCATTCTTTTCTCTTTACATGGTATCAGAACAATGATCCTAGACCAGAGTTCTTGAACCACATGCCCTAACCCTACCAGTCACCCTATTTCTTTCAAGCGGACACTACCGTCACCGCATCCACACGCAACAGTGGCAGTCCCTGCTGCCCATGCTATGCTGCCACACGATGATGGCCCAATGCCGCTGCAATACCCTTGTAGCCCCTTGTGACTCTTTTGTAGTCCCTCACACAACCCGACACTGTATCCGATCTCCGGAGCTGATTCATTCTCTCTCTAAGGTCGAACTGCAGTATGAAACAATATGATTTTGATAAAAAATGTGATTTCAGACCTATATATCATGTTTTCCACCCTTGCATGGCTCAAAGATTGATGAGGATAGTTGTATGAGTCTACACGTATAACCGATACTCCATATGATTGTGAGGACTAGCTCAAATAGGTCTACTTACTCAGTCGAGTTCTATTTTCGACCGTTTTTTCTATCATGTCAGAAAACAGGGGTGATATAATTTCTTCATATGATACCTTCAAGGGCTCGGCTCCCATCATGAAGATCGATGGGACCACCAATGAGTTGCAATCCATGTAGATTCTAATGGTTATGTAGTGAAAAAATAAAGAGCACATTCTGACGAAGCTATAGCTGACACATAAGACTGGGGGCAATGCTTCGTGGAAGCAAGATGATGCTTATGCACGTACTCGACTCTCTGGAACCCTCACCACAAAGATAGCTAACGATATTGTTAATCATCCTACTGCCAAGACAATGTGGGATATCTTACATCCACTTATGTCCAAGCGAAGAACGATGCCAAGATTCTTCCGCTTCGATTTGACATAAACATGGCAAAGCATAATGAACATCCACTACACACGTTCTATTCCTCGCTTCATGGCATGTTCGAGAAGCTTCAAAAATCTTCATACCGATTATGACCTCTACATAGCAGCATATGGCATACAGGAACTCCACAATGGTTGTTGTTTTCTTGGATGCGCTTGACCTGGAGTATGAGGCAACATGAACACAACTTCTTACTGGGGAGACCATACCTTCCATGGAGGAGGCTTTCAGTCATCTCAATAGGCTTCTTATTCCACATGTTGCCATCACACTACCTACCTCAATGATGGCTTCTCCTTACGCCAGAGGAGGTTCTACTTAGTTTTGAGGACGTAGTCCCCATGATAGAAGTGGTGGACATCAGTGTGACCCCTGCACCTACTGTCATCGTCCAGGACACTCTGAGCACACATGCTATAAAAAGCATGGATATCCCACATCTGCTTGCATGGCGGATTAAATCGAGCCTTCAGACACTACAACTCCTCACATAGATGCATGCCTTGATGACATAGTCTCTCGTATATGGGAGATCATGACTCTCGTGATCGGTACTATCACTATTGGATCCATAGATATTGTAGTTGCATCTAGAGCCTCTTCGAACTCCTCACATATCGCATACGCTTTTACTAGTTGTAGCAGTACAGATATGACGTAGTGGATCGTGGTACATGTCTATACCTTCTGGTAGATGTGTTGTCATTCTGAATGGTGTTCACTTACCCATCACATGACAAGGGAAGGTGCATTAGATACCATCCATTTGCATGTATAATGTTTTATATGCTCTTGATTTTTAGATGAACGTGCTATTAGTGAGAGTACAAAGGATATGCATTGTCGTGTCATTTTGACCCCTCTTCTTTTGTGTTTCAGCACATGCTCACAGGTAGGGAGATTGGACGCAGTTGTGAGCAGTGGGAACTCTACAGACTGGTCCAACCTCCTCGTGCTGGTGCATCTACTATTCCTACTGGACCAATCTCACTATACTTGTGACACCATCATTTTAGCCACCTTCCTTTGTAGAAGACGTGTCATGTCCTCACATAAATCTCCACACGACCTTCCTTCTAGGGAGGCTTTCTATCTTGGGAAGAATCACTATTCTCCATTTCCATCTCATCAGAGTAAGAGCAGCTCTCAATTGTTTGAGCTCATTCACTTAGATATTTGAGGTTCGAGTCGTGTCCCTGATCACTAGGGACACCATTTTATCTGATTGTTGCTGATGACTATTCTAAATTTTCTTGGGTATTCTTGTTAAAGAATAAGCCTAAGGCTGGGGATGTCATTGAATCATTTATTGATGAGATATATAATATATTTCTTCTACTATCAAGTATTTGCATTCCGATAATGCCTTAGAGTTTTCACTTTACAGATATTCGAGTTTCTCCGATCATTTGGCGTTGTACACCAGACCTCGTGTGCCTATACATTTCAACCGAACAATGTTGCCGAGTGCAAACATCATCAGTTACTCAATGTGACTTGGAACCCTTCTGATTCATAGTTGTGCTCCTCACTCTTTATTGGATCAATGTGGTTCTTGTTGACTACTACTTAGGGAATCGTATGTCATCCTCTGTTTTGGAAGAAACAATTTTTTTATTGATTGCATTTCTCGAGAAGGATCTATTCTCCCTTACACCATGTGCATTTGGATCAGTGGACTTTGTCCACAATCTTTCACCTGATTGTGACAAGCTCTTCCCCATAGCTATCAAGTGTGTCTCAATTGGATATTCTTGTACCACGAAAGGGTATTATGCTTTGATCCGCTTTGGCAGAAATACTTTGTCAGTGTTTATGTTACTTTCTTTGAGTCTATTTTGTATTTCTCTCCTATAGGTGACATACTAGTCCCATCTGACTCTGATGAGTAAGTCTACATGCCTCCACTTCCTATATCTCTACCACCTTCTGCACCTGCTCTACCACCTCCATCACCTCCCTCACCACCACCAGCACTACTGCCTCATGCACCACCTCCAGTACCTACACTTGTTGTTGTGGTTGCCCTTGGACCACCACCCTCCTTGACTCAATTTTTGCCACGTATGTTTACTCATAGATCTCACTCTGTTCCCCTACTCACGGGTTTTCCCCATCATCCAACATACCTCATGTATGTAATGAGCACCTTATTTCTAATGATGACAATACTGAGTTGTCTATGCAGTATGATTCCTTACAAGATGAGAAGATACCCTCTCGACAAGGAAAGTTACAGGTTTAAAAGATGACATATGATCTTGATATGCCTATTGCTCTGTGAAAGTAGAGACATACTTGTGTTTCATATCCTCTCGCAACCCAAGTTTCTTTGAACAGTCTTTTAGAAGAATTCGGGAGATTTTCCATGGAACTGTCAACTGTGGAGATACCATGGACATATCAAGAGGCCATTTAGGACAGTCAGAGGCATCTTGCCATGGAGTAGGAGATGGCCACACTCCATTCATGTGGCAGTTAGAGCCTTGTTTCAGCTCCAATTGGTGCACCTGTTGTTGGGTGCAAGTAGTGTTCAAGGTGAAACACCAAGAAGAAGGCACCGTAGATCACCACAAGGGGAGACTTGTGGCACGTAGGTTCACTCAGGCATATGGGGTGGACTATCATCATATATTATCTCTAGTGTCCAGGCATTCTACTCTATGTATACTTCTATCTATTGCAGTAACACATGATTGGCCCCTCTATCAGCTTGATGTGATGAATGCTTTTTTCTATGGTGACCTACAGGAGGAGGTTTACATGCAGCAACCACCTGGGCTCACTATTGAGGGGGAGTGTCAGAAGGTTTGTAGGCTTCACAAGGCGATCTATGTCCTTAACCAGAGTCCAAGAGCTTGATTACAGAAGCTCTCATACTTGATAGAGCAACATGGGTTTGCGAGATCGACTGCCGATCATTCATTATTTGTCAGAGGACATAGAGAGGTACACTTGCCATATTTATGTTGATGATATCATTGTTACAGGGGATGGCGAGCAGGACATCAAGGCTACTAAGGATTTCCTAGGTCAGCAGTTTGCGACCAAGGACCATGGTAGAATATGTTACTTCCTTGGGCTAGAGTTCGTTAGGAATCATCAAGGTATTGTAATGACCCCGAGGAAGTATGTTACAAATCATCTCTTTGAAACAAGCATGACAGATTGCAATCCTACCACTACTCCTATGGACCCGATCATGAAGCTTTATGATGATGAAACTGATGAGGCCAATAAGAGGAGGTACATGGAGCTTGTTGGGAAGCTAATTTATGTGACTATCACCTGACCAGATATATCCTTTGCAATAAGCAAAGTGAGTCAGTTTATGGAGCAATCTAGACATACACATATGGATGCAAGCCATATGATTCTGAGGCATCTAAGGGCCTCACCTAACATTAGTTTTCTATTTAGCAGAGGTACCTCCTTTGCAGTTACAACTTGTGCAGATGCAGATTATGCGGGGTGTCTCGAGGACAGGAAGTCTGCTTCTGGCTTTGCAGTGTTAATATGAAATTCCTTGGTGTCATGAAGAGTAAGAAGCAGACTGTGGTTGCAAGATCTAGTGTAGAATCAAAATACATGGCCATGGCGCAAGCTAGTACAGACATTATATGGGTCAGATATGTTCTTACTGACCAGACTATTGATGTGCCTCTTTCATGCACTTCCAATATGACAATCGTGCTACTCTCTTCATTACAAACAACTCAGCCTTTCTTGAGAGGACCAAGCACATCGAGATGGGTTGTCACTACACATTAGATGATACACAAGGGTCTCACCTCCACTACTCATGTCACCTATGGAGATCAAATAACGGATGTACTTACCAAGGCCCTAGCCAGAAAGCTTTACCAGATATGCTGCTCCAAGTTGAGCCTAATAAATATCTATGCTCTAGCTTGAGGGGGAGTATTGAGATATTAGTTTCTTTCATTTCTTTTATGTATTATTATTTACTTTGTCTTCTTTATGTAATTTTCCCAACATGTTACTCTTTTATATAGGAGAACTCTAGGGCTTCATGACTAAATAATTTCCATTCCTTTCTCTCCACACTAACTTATCAAACTCATGCTGCGCCCCCTATCTACCCCTATCCATTGTGGTTAGGTATGCAAACGGATGCGGTTATATCCGTATTCGTTCGTATTTGTATTCGTTTTTAAGAGGATATGGTTCTTGTTTTTCTAAAACTGGCGAATATGAATACGAATATTCGAAACGATTTTTTTGCAGATATGAATACGAATCCTTAGTTAACGAATGCGAATACGAATACGAAAAAAATTGCGGATACGGTTACGAATACGAATATTCGTACTATATATTTAATAGTTTAAATTACATTAGGGTTAATATCCCCCAACTCCCATACCCCGACGCCCCCAACCCATATACCCCCGATGACCTCTATCTTCCCCGCCAGGCCGCCACCCCCGCCTCCCATGACCTCCTCCTCTTCCTGGCTGTTGCCCACTGCCTCCCCCAGCCAACCTCCGTCCCCCCATGCATCCTCTGCCTCCCCTGTGCGCCCTCCGCTCCCTGTACTCTCCACCTCCTCTGCCACCCTCGCCTCCCCCGATGCCCTCCGCCTCCCCCTGCCGCCCCACCTCCCCTCGCGTCCCCCATGCCACCTCGCCTTCCCTTGCGGCCCTCCGCCTCCCCCTACTGCCTCGCCTCCCCCCGCACCCTACACCTCCCTCTGCCATCTCGCCTCCCCCCATGCCCTCGATCTCCCCCTGTCGCCCCGCTGCCCCATGCGGCCCTCCGCCTCCTCCCATCCTCCGCCCCTACGACCTCCGCCTCCCCCTGACGACCTCCACCTTTCCCTGACCCCGCCCCCCACCCAATCTCCCTCCGCCCCCTCGCCCTCTGATGCAGCCACTACCTCGCCTCCCCTGCCCTCCTCCCTCCGTTGTAGCCGACCACCCTCGCCTCCCCCACCCTATGCCGCAACCGCTACCTCGCCTCCCCTGCCCTCCGTCGCAGCCGCAATCAACCTTCCCCACCCTCCCTTGCAGCCGCAGCCAACCTCCCTCATCTCCCTCGCCCTCCCTCGCAGTTGCGGCCACCCTCCCTCACCTCTCTCATACTCCCTCGCAGCCACAGACAGGCGCCTCCCGCGTCTCCGTCGCTCTTTCTCGTAGTTGTAGCAGATCTGGTATATAATCTTAATCTTCCAATGTTCATTCCATTCTACCATTTTATTATATGATTGCACAAGAGGATATCTTATTTTATGGTATATAATGTAGATATTATGCACCATATGCAGCTCGTTTGAAACATGGAATTTGGTTAAACAAAAAATGAAAGTTATGCAGAAGTGGTCACCAAATAATCTAGGTAATTTTTTATTTATAGTTAATATTCATGTTAAAGTTAACATTCGTTTGTATATTCGTATTCGTTCGTAAAAGATTCGTTTCGTATTTGTATTCGTATTTTGAGGATATGGATCTTGATTTTTTACTTTCGTGTAACATTCGTATTCGTATTCGTAAAATAATATGTATATGGTTATGGTTTGACCTGAGTTCGCATTCATATTCGTTCGTTTGCATCCCTAATTGTGGTTTCTCGCATTCTACTTATCCCATGTTGATCATTCTAAAGAGCCTAAGTTTCTCTTTATCAACTATTTTGACAAAACCTCGTTCAAAAATGAAGTTACCTGAAATCATCCCTTGCGACACATATTTAGAACACAAATTTTGTCCTCCCCTAATGAAGAACCTCCTCTATATCAACAACCTCTATATCCTGATTCTAAAAAGGACACTCCTTCCATCCTCTTACTTTTGAATATAAATGATCATGACTATAATTTATCACCATGTATCCCTTTTCCACCACCTTTCGTACTTCATCTAATCAATGTATTAGAATCCTCCACCTTAATACATAACAACTAACCATATCCTCATTAGGATAGTTAAGTGAAGGAACATTCATTTTGAATCATTGGTAGGGAATGTTTAGAGAGATAAAAAAGATGAAAGAGAGAAGAGAATAAGAAATGGTTGCACAAAGAATAATTGAGGGAAATAATAGGGCATTCTTTAGACAAAGATCTAAATGCATGTCCTATCTTGAAGAAGCAAACATCCACTTTAAACCTTATTTCAATTTGGACGATCTATTGAGTACTTCCAGATTTAAACACATTCTTAAACATGCTCATTAACTTATCAATTTCGGGACCAATGGCCAAGTATGTAAAAACTTTATTTAATTTTGAATTCTTTTAAGATTTCTGTTATGATAAATTTTGGTGGCTTCATGATACATATAGATTCTTTCAATCTCCTTTCACTTCTTTACTTGTAAAAAGGGAGAGCTAGTGTCATATTTTCTTAGATTTGAATGCAAGTTAAAAATTCTCTATTAAACTTTTCTTGTTAGACTCATGCTTGCTATGCATGCATTTAATGGAGCTTATCAAGCTTACTGTTGTTTAATTTGTTCAATTTTATCATTATTAAAATTGAAGAGATTGTTAGAGTTCTTATTTTGGTAATAGCAGAACAATAGTGATAAATTCTTCACCTCTTGAGACTAACATTTCATAATCTGTATGACCAACTACTAGAAGTTGTGCATACTTGTAAAACAATAGGTCCTTACAACTTAAGGTTGAAATAAGTGGACGACACAAGATTACCACGATAAGAACAATCTTGTAACAAGTATGAATGTTATTGGGTCATAATTAGGCAACTCAAATCTAATTAACCAAAGGATCGACTAAGTTCACTAAACTCTAAATAAATAGAGTTTTAATTCAAGAACCAAACTTGTTAATTTATTTATAAAGATAATACAAGTTGTGTAAGTTGTGTAAATTTAGGTTTAGTAAAATTGAGATGTGAAATTCGTACACCTAATTACATATCGGATTTTTATTACAAAAAATCAGAAGTCACTTGGTTGATTGGAATGCTAGTTAAATAATAGTATGGATTTAATTAGATGGGCTAATGTGGAGGTTTATAGGTGTCGGCTAATTATGTTGGAGGAATTTTGAATTTCAAATAGAAATTGAATTTCTAGATTAAGAAATTAAGAGGGCATAAAACAAAAAATAATTGGAAAAAATTAAGAAGACCAACTGCCTTATATAAATATGACGTTGTTAGCCTTAACATAATTTCAAAATTTACCATTCTCTGTCCCAACCTCTCAAATGCACATCTGACCTCCACATCAAGATGCCATGGTGTAGGAAGATGCTTCAAGGTTCGATGCATGATTAGAGTGGTCAAGGGAAAGAACGAGGCACCTAAAGGTCACACATCCCACATCCCTCCTCTTGCACTCCTTTTTGTTATGTTTGAGCCATATTAAATGATGATTGCATTTAATGTGTTTTTGATTATCAAGTCAATCCACGACTTCAACTTGAAGCAATATGAATATCAATTGCATAAATAAAATGAGCTACTGAGGAAAATGTACCCATCTTGCCAGATCTCTCCTCGAGAATTGGCTTATGTAAGTTTACCACTTTAATATATTTTGAGGTGGGAACTATTTGTGTATGTTTTCCCCATTTTGAATAAAAAAACTTGTATGGATGTAACTACTTAGGTATGGGATTGTTGTTTTGCTTCTTAGATGGTGTAGACACTTCTTAATGTGATTACATCAATCTTGAGTACATATATTTTTATTATTAGGTGATAGCTCATGATGTATATAGGTAGATTGGATCTCAATTGATCTAAACAGATTGATATGTGTAGATTTAGTCTAGAATGGCTTTGATTAGTTTTGTACACATATCATATTGGATTTTGGGCTTTATAATTTCGGTTGTTGGATTTTAAGAGTTGGTAATCTTATATGTACTAATATATGAGCTATGTCTATGTCTAGTATTTGAGATGAATTGAGTATGATTTGATCGGATTGTGACACATGGAATTAAAACTATGTTTCGAAAATTGTTCTAGTAAATTCAACAATTATATTTTAAATCCAAGTCTATAGTTGCATAGATCTTTGAGTCAGTAATCTATGTTTAAAATTTCGTGACAATAAAAAGTCATTTGAATGATTAGATATTTGTTGCATGACGATTGTACAATATGGAATCAAAAATGAAATTGATAGCAAATGCTATTGTTTCCACAAGGGATCTACACGAAGCACCAATGGTTGCACACCACATGGCATGCACAACAACATGGGGAGGGAGACATGTAGTTAGGGGACCTTTTCTAAGTTACACCTATGTCCATTTAGATTTCCTATTTACGATTAAGTCAAACAATCCCAAGTAAAAAGAAAGATAAATTAAGTTGGGTAAATTGTGATGATGTTCAATCATGGAAAAGATATAAAATTATTATAAATGTTTGGTCAAGTTTTGAATTTGTTTATGTAGTTTTGGAAATAGTTTGTAATGCATGTAATGTTGCACATATGGCCATGGATTTCTGCTTTTCATATATATATTAATGGTATGATGTGAAATCAATTTTGGAATCTCATATAATCATGAAAAATATATTTCAAGTTTTTAAAACTTTTGAGTATTTTAGAGAGAAGGATTTTTTTCTACTAAATTAGGCTTCAACTCTATTTTGTGCATATTTAATTCTTCCAAAGGATGTCTTAGCACTAATTGATTCTTGAAATTGCATCTCTAAGATGTTTTACTTTTCAAGTTATGTAATTAATAATACTAATGCATATTGGAGTCGATATGTGTTGCTTAATACTTACTAGAACCTCTTTTTAACATGGTTTGCATGAAGAGGGTGTTAATGCTTGATTAATGATCGAAATTGACTTTGCCACTCTATCATTACGAAATGAATGATGTGCCTTGTTCTATCTTTGTGAATATAGAACATGACCTCGATGGATGATATATTTAGCATGCTAGTGATGTATAATGTAAAATTAAATGTGTTAAATAGTAAATTGGTAAATGTCATAGATTACTTAAAGAATGTCTTTATGCCCCCATAAACTTCTAAACATTGTGCTAAAATTGACGCTTATACTTGTAGAAGTAACTCATACCCAAGTTAGTGATATTAGGCTAAAATCAAGAAGGACAATTGAGTACTTAATTATTTATCATAATCGATGCACACATGACATCTATCTCTGATTCATGACATGTTTCAGAGTCGAGTCACTTAAACTAAGTTAAGATGCAAGCTAATCTTATACCATGAATACTAAGGGAAATTGAGAGATCGTAAGAAGTGAATATTAAACTGGGCCTGGTTACTACATAAGAATACTTGGGCTAATTAGAGAAAATAACGTAAAGGAGTCATGAACCTACAAGGCTTTAGGCAGATTGGGTGGTGGTTCATCTTGATCTTATAAGAAAAAGGAAAAGACTTAGGTTGTACTATGAAGGTCTAACACTACATGATATGCCAAATATGTGTTGTCTACATGTGATAAAGGTTTCTTAGTCACCATGTGTAGCCTCGAATTGACAAGCAATACCTTACAATCATATTTTTATAATCTTAGTATGGAAATAAATTCAAGAGTAGCCACTCATTCACATGTAGCGATGAATCCATTATATTTAACAAAATTTGAATATGAACATAAATAAAATCCTTGAGAATAACTCTAAAATAAAATTAAAGGATTGAACTGCTCTGATACCATGTTGAAATAAATAATGTAGAAGCAGAATCGATAATAAAGAAACAATAATACAGTCAAGATTCAAGATCTTACGTGGAAGCATATTATGTGAGGAGCATGATGAAACCACGGGAGAAGGCCTTTAAGGTCAGATCTTCTATTGTGAATCTCTCAATGAATATAGATAGTGTGGAGAATCTTTTGTATTCCATAGATAGAATAGAATCCCATGTATAAATGATGTGGGACTAAAACAAGAGAGTATGTTGATTGGATCTTAGAGAGATCCAACTACCCATCTATTACATACTCTAACATCATCTATCAATAACCTTGTATTGATTTTAGTTCCTCAAGAAAATACGTCAAACCCCCTAAACTTCTTATTTTTATAGTTTAACTTTGCAAGAAAATAATAAAAATTCAGAAAACCAAAGAAAGAGAAGCGTGTACCTATATAGACTAACACAAAATAAGAAAAACACAAGGTGCCAATCCAATTTATTTCATATACTATGAGAGACTAGGCAGCCCGACCAGGTTAACAAACAATGAGAAGAAATTCATCAAGAATATCCCCAAAACAGAGTTATACATGTACATACTCACACACATATATGCTTCACAAAGCTTCATAGATCTTTAGTAAGTTCATGATAGCTCCAAATAAGATGAAACCATATCTGTACATAATATTAATCTCAATTCATGAAAAATCCTTTAAAATACTATGTCTTTAGTGAATAAAACCAAACCATAGTTTGACTCTACATTTTTTTGATTTTGTCTTACATATAGACATATATGAAACTTTTCTTATCTTTGAAATAGTATACTTTTAAATATATTTAAAATAAGACTAGTTTTAAGGGAATCAGAGTCCACATGTGAAACCTCGATTTGCAGGCTTCATTGTATATTGTAAAAATATTCTCTTGAGCATAGTTAATGTACACATTTATTTTTTTATTCTGAATTTTTTGGTTTTGTTTCTTTATTTTATAATCTAACTAACTGCAAAACAATTAATTAAAAAAATCAAAAAATACATGAAGATTACAAAAGTATTCATATATGTATATATTTATAAATAACATTATATATTTTATATATTTATTTCCCCTTAATTATTAAAGATAAAAATGTAGATAAATGTATAAGTGACATTGTATTATTATATGAAAATATAATATTTATATATTATTAAGCAGAATACAAAGAAAAAATACAAAGCTGCTAGAAATAGGTGTCTTATACCTATAAAATACCTCAAAAATATGTCTCTATACATATATTACTTTATTTTCTTTTGAGGTCTTTATGAACGTTGGAGATCTCAATGAGATCTCCAACTTTAATTATAACAATTTTTAATTTGAGTTTATTTTCTATTTCTATTTTATTTTTCTTTGGTTTTAGTCTTTTTCAATTTTCTCCATACGCCATGTGGCACATCAACCCTCTAGTCAAAGCACCACACATGCTTCTCGATTGGTTTGCATCTGATTCCTCTTGCCATGCATAAATGGCTTGTCTCCTCATCCATATGAAACTTCCCAGTTGTTGTACCCATCCACGTCTTCATCTTGAGTGTTGACCTGAGTTAGATGCTCATTCTCCATGTATACGAGCACCTCCTTCGCTTTCCACCTCGACCCACCGGTGCTTTACCACAATGACCTCTGATGTTATTCTCTTTATCCTCAAATCTATAACAACCTCAATGAAACCATCTACATATAAATTTTTAATGGCCACTTTTTCTTCATATCCTCCAGTTCTTTTGGAAAGCTTTGCTCCAACTTTGGGCACCACAAGGGTGATAGCCTTGCCGAATGAATATGTGTTGATCTAGCATGGTCTTTGGAGTTGGATGTCCATCATAGAATCATGTCTAAGATGTGTTTCTTCAAGCACAACTTCAAGCGATGAAATAGATTTCCACGTTGTATCCATTCTAGGTGATCTCCATTTTACCTTCTCTTTTTTTTCTCCATCATCTTGTTCTTTTTCTCTCATATTCGTCTTCTTCATTTCCTCCTCTATCGATTCATTATCTTCCTTAGTCTCTCTTCCTCCTCTAAATCCTTCTACTTCAATCTATTCGACCGACCAGTACCTCGCTTCCTAATCCTTTGAATTCATTACTTGTTTAACTTGGTCTCTTCCACCTGCGACCACACACAATGTTCGAAACTTGCACCTATGCCTTCACCATTTTGAGGAGCACCATCACCACACCTTTGATTTTCATATCACCTAACCAATCTCTTGCATGTCTTAACCTCCATCTTAACACCTTGGTTCTTAAGCCTCATTCCCATTGAGATAGAACCTCTAGATTATCAGCAATAGATTTTCCTTTATCTGAGTTGCGCTATTATGCTACTTAGGTTAAAGGAGGAAGGTGCGATTGAGGGAGGAGGGGGGGGGGGGTAGATCATAGATCGACCTTATCCCCTTCGATCTCCATCTTTCAAGTGATACAATTTAGCTAACATCACCTAAGATTCACCGCTTCTAGTGGTGTCAGATGGCTATCTCCATGCTTCTAGTGGTGTCACATGGCTATCTCCACACCGCATGATCGAGGCATCAACAACGCTCCTCGTTGTGCAACAAAACATCTTTTCCACTATCAAATTAGGTGCATGCTCGCACATCTAGTTTGTCTCGTGCACATGAGACATCACGTGAACCAGCCTACGTGACTGGTACAATTGCAGAAGCACCCTGGGATCTCTCTGAAATCATTTAAGAGACCAGCCATTGAATGACATTCATGACTAACTTCTACACTGGAAATTTATGCAAGGTCCCCCTTCGTATTTTCCATTTCGGCGATAAGTCCTACAAGCATCTTTATGATTTATTTATGTTGTAAAAATTACAAATAAACTTTCCACTTAGGGCTCAATTATCTATCAATCCTCAATTATCTATCAATCCATTATCTATATCGACTTGATTTTTTTGGATTATGCAATTTATGATATAATTTAATACCATCTGAGTCAATTTGGAGCTTCATTGAAATATCTTTGATTTTTAGTAAAATAGGCAATTTTGGCTTATTTATTCATTATAAAATCATTATTATTGGATTTGTTTAAATTATTTGGTGGAATGATAGCTTGAATATGTAACTCCATTCCTACAAAAGAGTTTTAAAATTTATTGAAAAATAAAGCATGTAGTAGTTCGTGTGTAACTTTGTTGTATGCTTTAATTTGATATCATATTGCAATGACTTGAAAATCTTAAAATATGTGAGATACCACTCTACTAATTCTACATTTGATGATTTATTGAGGATTTTTAGCTATTTTTGATACTTATAAAATTCAACAATATATTTTCCAAATCCCATCTTATATTATTTTTATTTAATTATCTGTTTCTCTAACAAATCAAAAAAATTAGGGTGTATCCCTCTATTCCACTGGTATAACCTATAATTTTCTCATTAATAATTATTACAATTACATCCTAACATTAAAAAAACATTTAAAAAAACAAAAAAACCATATATTATAAAAGTGTGCAAAACAAATAGTATTCATGAATCTTTATAATATGTACATTATAGAAAAACATGCATATATTTTACAAGGTCCATTCTGCCTACTCTATCCTTAAATCTCCCATTCTTATATTCTCTCTATTTTAAAAAATCATCGAAAACTCTAAAAATATAAAAACCTTTTTTTATTATATGTTTATCATATATATACATATATATTACAACACTTTCTTTTTCCATTTTATATATAGATTAAATATTTCTTTTTTCTTTTTTATACGACCAAAGTTACTTAAAAATTAAAATATTTAAATTTGGACATCAAAATTTAAACATAAAAATAACATATAATACATATATCTGTAACTATTTATGTGTTTAAAAATGAAAAAATGAATTACAAAGTTATAAACATAGTAGAAAACGAACAAAATATAACAACCACACAAAACACATGCACACATACATACACACTTAGGATTGAGTTTATGACCTAAGTTTCATTGGTCTGTTACACATCGCCGAGTTTGACCTTCGTAAACTTATATTGATAAAAACACAAATTTTCTATATAATGAGGCTTAACTGAGTACTACCATGGATACTTATTAAAGATTGGTCAAGCCAATTTGTCATGCAGTAAGGGAGTTTAAGAGTATCTTTAGATGCTTTCTACGATACGCGCCTAGTTGTACATTTTGTTACTATCTTAGCATTTAATAATCATAAAGAGTATGTTTATATTTGTTTGTGGAGTCTGACTAACTTTTGAGGTTGATGGAAAATTGATGACAATGCACTAAAGCATAAGATGGACTTTAGAAACTATCAAGGAAAAAAAAACAAATCCCAAAGTCGAAAGCTCAAAGAATCATCATCTCAAAAGCTTAAAACTTGAAATGCCTAAATCTTAAAGACTTATAGAATGAAGAATTGATGTATTGGAAGATAGTGAATAAGCAAAAGACAAGCAAGAGTGATTTATAGAAACTGAGGAGTTAGATTATTTACATGGTTTTTGTTTTTGCCAAAATCATGTCCTAGGGTTTTTTTATATATTCTTAGTATATTGGCCAAAATAAGTCAAAATCAAATCAATCGACTAGTCAATTGTTTCAGTCAATTGAATCCACGTTTAGACGAATATTGAGTTTTTCAATCGACTATCCAAGAAATCTAAAATCAGCATTCTGAATTTTGATTTTTATTAGAATAACTACATTTTCCTCAGTTGACAAAAATATTCAATAGTCAACCAAATTAAAACCATAATCTCTTAATATCTATTATAGTAATTGTGCTTACTACTTCATTAGTTGACTAACTTAAAATCATAATAGACTAATATTCAATCTAAAAAAATGCTTAATATCTCTTTCACTCGGTCACATACCTAAAATATCTAGCTCGCTATTTTTTTTTGTCAACTTTCATTTTTAGAATGTCAGTCCCAATGTTCCAAATCATTAAAATATATAATCAGCTAACTTTTTACACCAATTAAATAATCTTTATTTCAGTAAACTGATAATTCCTTTCAGTTGACTAATTTATTTTGTGAATAAATATTTGTACTAGTTGTTAGTGATCTTTTTATAAGAATTTTTATTTACACTTCTAATTGAATTGCAAGTTATATTGCACTCAACTATGTATGCCAAAAGTATAGTGATTTAGCTTAAAAATATCTCAAGTCCTCAATTGGGTTCTTAGTAGCTCTCATGCTCTCAATTTTTCATCATCTTTATCGAGCATATTAAGCCTTATTGTAATTCACCTTAGCTCAAGTAAGCTTGCGTATTTAGATGACATAAGAAAAATTGAATTTTATTTTTCTTAGCTTATTGTATATAACACCTGGATTGTGGGTTTCTTTTTCTCCAAGAGATAAAATCTTCTTTCGAATTTATCTAACGAAAGAACATGTGTAAGTGAGTTTGCCCTACCCTCGATCCTAAATAACATGATATTGGAAGCAAGCTTCGCTAAGAGAGCAAAGGAGAAATCCTATAATAATAAGTTTTCGATGATGATTGTTACTATTGTGAGTTTTCACATTAAAAATACCGTAAATTACACAAAAGTCCCTGAACTATGCACGTGATTTCAATGTCTAGTTGAACATTAAATGGTAAGAATCTGGTACCCAATCTTCAAGATTCGTCTTAATCTGATCCTTGACTATTGAAATTTAGTTTATTGTTTGTCTTTCTAACATTAAATCACAACAACTCAAAATCACATCGGGACAATTTAAAGATCATGCACCACATTGTTCAAGTATCACATTGAAATCAGTTGTATAGTTCAGCAACATGTGTGTAATTTACTCATAAAAATAATTTGAACTCTTTTATGGTTTATAATTTATAATTTGCAATTATTGGTTGGACTATTTATATATGGCATAATTCACCACCCATCTTGTGACGAATTCATATATTCTTCTCTCTTGCATTATTAGCAACTTTTGAATGAAGAAAATGATAAAATGAAATTTTTGTATTTTTTAGCATATTTTGAATGAAGAAAATGATTAAATGAAATTTTTGTATTTTTTTAGCATATTTTAATTTGTTTTATGCTTGTAAACTTAGTGATAGTATGTAGACGCTTAATCTTTCATGTGGAGTAACTGCCATAACATCGACTAGTTATAGACTCATGTATCACCTATTGTCTGCCTTCTTTACTTGCAAATAAAATTGATATAGATGTGTGTTGACTTTTAGATGTAAATATATTAAAATAAACATTTGTTAGAGACATTTATTGAAATTCGATCTTTACTTGACACTATATTAAATTATCATTATATATGTATATAATACTTTGCCCAAGGGATTTTTGACGGGAGACACTTAATAACCATTTAAAGTACTAGTTACTTAAGATCTAAAAGGTGGTTCATTGCCTTTTACTTTCTTAGCATAATTTGCTTTTGTTATATTTTTATGTTTGACGACATGTAACAAAAAGCATTTTTGTTATTCCTTTTCCTTTGAGACTTTGAGATATTATGTATCATGCTATCTTGTTTCATGTTATATATAAATCCTTTAACTCTTAATAGAACTGATTATGGTTGGTCATGTGATTGTCTAATTTTTCATGTTGGATTGATGGATGTAATAAATCATGAATAGGGATATTTAATATGATTTGGATCTACCTTGGGCAAGATTTTACAATGTCGGATGAACTTTCCTAATCAAAAGTCCATCAGGAAGGTTATACTTTATTTGTAATAAAATGTAACTTAGATTTTATAAAACCTTTAAACCTATTAAACCCAATATTGGGAGTGGTTGTTAGTATATATACTCATACTAGTACATAAGAGTTAATGCACCGATACACATGATATATACCACACATGACATCTAGTCCTACATTGAAAATTATTAAATGTCTAAGATCATATGTTGGTACACCATAACTTACATTGTATCTATATTCCAAAAGTTCAAACTTAGATTTTGTCTATTTGATGCACTGGTACACCATTGTGTACATCGACAAACCTCTTATATGTCGGTACACCTTGTAGGTATTATCTGTTAAACTTTGTAATCATTCACTTTTCTATTTTTGTTAATCCAATTTATGTATGTTGTTTTACATATACCTATATTGTTAAACCAACTATTGTTGGCGATGTATACATGTTATATATGATGGGGCTACCACATGGGTAGCCAAGTTAGTTATTCTCACCGTTATTTTTTATTTTTTTGTAATTTTTTAACAACAAATGGGGAATTAAGTTAAATTAATAAGAATAATACGTGTTTCAAATTTCATGAAAAACAAGCATTTCAAGCTCGTCCATCTGGAAAGCAGCAATTCAACAATTCTGATAACGTTAAATTTTGATAGCCTTGATATAGTTGAATTTTGATGATGATGATGATTATACTATGTGATCTCAATTCCCCCAAGTGTCATTAAAAATATCATAAAAAAGAAGTGCGGATGTGGCTAACTTAGCTACCCCACATGGGCAACCACATTTTCCCATATATATATATATATATATATATATATAAGTAAATATAAGGAATATAAATAATTGTTCATTAGTTATTTATCCTTATTATCTTGGGACTTTACTATATCTGAAAGGTCACCTACATATAGAAAAGGAACCCAAGATATCCAAAACTTAACTACTAGAATCACTTAAATTTCGAGATATTCTTGAGGGACTTCACAATTAAAACTACATCATTGTTAAATTTTTTTGCAAAATTGTGATTTAATACGTAACTATCTTCATTCAATCTTCATCTCTTATTAATTCAATTTGCACATTTAATTTGCTTTATGTTTTTGAAGGCTTTATATGAGTCTAGGTATTTAAACTCTATTTTATCTGTGAGGCATTATTCTTGATAGCCTTTCTGCATAAGTGAAAGAAACTACTTGTAGATTTGAATGTTGTGTGGTAATATGATTGGGGGCTGTAGTGGAAATGATAATAATAATAAGAATTTATAAGTTCAAAATAGATTGAACTTAGGTTTAGGTGTAGCCCTTTTGTAGGACAAACCTTTAACAATCTATGCATTGTATGTTTTGTGCTTGATTTTATTTGTATTTACTTATTGTAATCTAAATATGTTATGATTACCAAAAATCAGTGTTTACTCCCTAATATATTTTCGATAATATCGCTTGTTGATAGTAAAGTTCGCAAAAAAATGATATATCGCTCTCTTTGCATCCTTTAAAAAAAGGAATATGCTCATATCAAAGCGACTTGCAAAAGCTCTTCGTGCAGTACAGAAGAAAATGAAGAAAATAAATGATAAATATTGGAAGGAGATGCTGAAAAATATGACAATGACACAATTATTCTTTCAATACATCATTCTTTGTAAAATTTGGCTGACAGAAGTTTATAAGAATCTTGAGGGATATTTTAGATCTAAGTTTCTAAGAAAAATGATTTTGCTTCAGAAGAAATTGTATGTTTTAAGGATGATTGATGAATCAGGAGGTGCACTTCAACAAGCTAAAAAATGCTCCAATGAGAACATAAATACTTACAGAGAAGACTTAAACAAGAGAGTTGATCTTTCAACAGAATGCGATTTAATATTTTTGAACTCGATTCCATTTCATATGATCACATTTTGACAATGTTATTGTAGATAAGGAGACCATGGCATTGGACATAATGGTTGTCTCATTACTTATAAATGAGTCAAAAGGAGGTTGACATATGAGGTAACAACCAATTAAATCCTTGTGGTAGCAGTGAACAAAGGTTCCATATCAAGAGAGATAAGGGTAAAGGTTGATCCAAGTTGCGAGTCCTTGAAAAAGAAGAAAGAGATGACTAATAATGGTAGTAGTGATATACACGATTTAGAGCCAGACTCACCACAATTTGTGAGGGGGTAATTAACATGATGAAAATACTAGAATCCATATTTAAGATGGTGTCTAGACTTTGACATTTTGTTCACATATGTTTAACTGAGTAGTTAGGATAGAGAAAGCATGTGATGATGACACAACTCGTATGACAAGTAGAGGTTCATCTTGTCATAGGAGTTGAATGGAGCGATTCTACATGCTTGAGTGGAGTATGCAAAGTCTCAAAAAGATGTACTTATTCATAACAACTTTTTCCAATAGTCATGAGAAGGAATCGTATATATTCATATCACGTGCCTTCCCTATACACATGCTTTCATTGTAGTTGACTATGTGCATCGATCACAACAAAGTCCTATTGATATACAAATGCTTGGGTGATGTAGCTCATCCTTTGAGACCACATGATTATGTGATGTAAGGGGTTTTTTGATACCACATTGGCATTTTAACAAAATTATATGTTGTTAAGACATTACATAAATAGACAAATCATAGCGTTCTATATCATTCTCACACATATGCTAAAAGATATTTGTTCAAAAGTTGGAATCCTTGGTTATATTGGACATGCTAATTTATATGCAAACTCGTCCTTGTTTTCCCTTAAAACTTGGACATTCTTCTCACCCTCCCAATGTGATTTTCTTCGAGGTAGAGGGACCACTGCATTCAATGTCACATCCAAAATTATCTTCCATTGGAATGAGAATAAGGTGAAAGCTATTGTTATGAAAATCGATTAAATGGAGGCCTTCGACACCCATAGATGGATCATCATATACAAAGCCCTCACCATATTTGGTTGTCTTGATAAGTTTACTGAATGAATTCTTGTAACACCCAAACCATCGCCATATCCCTAAAGATGAATAATTCTACCTCAAGGTTTTTTTAAGACATCTTGTGGTGTGCATCACCATCAACATTCCAGTTGATATGCTCTAGAATTTGGCAAGAATAAGACAAATTGAAGGATATAAAATCCCTAGAGGAGACCATGTAATCGTAAAAATGCTCTTGGTTGATGACATCCTTGTATTCTTAAAGTTGTCATTTGCTGCTTGAAGTTACCTTATGTTCTTTTCGGAAATTTCAGGAGTATACATCAACACTGATAAATCCTCCATCCACTAAATCAACCTTTCATACGACGAGCATGACTTAGCCATGGGCATCATTGGGATAGAAGAAAGAAAACTTTCTGAACAACTACCTTTGCCTCACCCTAGCCCCTAAAACACTCAGAAGGGCTAACGAGCAAGACATCATTGAGAAATTTAAAAAGAAACTCCAACTATAGAAATCTAAGATGTTGTCCCTTCCATTCTGTGTGCCCTACTTGACTAATCTCTTACACTACGTGTCAATCATATGTTGTCCTTACTAAAATTACCGAAGTATTGAAGGAAAGGGCATGGAAGCATGGCAATCACATCTTATTTGATCTAGGTCAAATAGTCGTACTAGTCATAAGGGGTAGCGGGAATCAAAAAAATCTGAAGAACAACATGGCATGAGAACCATTCCATTGTTGTTTCATCTTGATCACAAACAAGTATTTGGTTTACCTCTTGTAGCATGATCGTAATCTTTATATCTCTAAATGAAGAGGCCTCCTGTCTAAAGTAAAATCCAATAGAGTAAGCACTTGGGGGGTGTGGATGAGATGCATGCTTCCCACAATCCAAGTAGATGATCTGAGCACGGGACATCCTGATTTCGTCTGACGAAATCTGTGATCTTCCTCACGAGCACGGGGCATTGAAGAAAATAGAAATCCATGAGCAGTCTATCCCATATCACAACGACAATGCGGTGATGGAAAAACTCTCACAAAACCCTATAGTGGGCGACCACTAGGGTTTGAAGGAGAGAGATATTAGAAGTGTATGAGAATGAGTTTTGTTGCTTTGACTTGTGTGTAGGGACGTCTCTTCTGTTAAAAAAAAATTGATGGCTAGGATGCACTCATAATTGAAATCAATGGTCTATATTTTGTTGCAATAATTTGCAATAATAATTGATTTATTTAAAATAAATAGTTATGTTAAAGAAATTCTCCAATAATTTTTATTTGTATTAAATCAGTTAAATTTGAAATAATAAGGAAGGAGAAGAGCCTTCTTCTTAATTAGGGTGACTGACCACCATGGAGTCTCTCTCCATATCATAGTCCTCTCCTTAATGAGATTCTCAAATACCATCATATTTTCCACATGTTTGTAACAACTTTTTTTTCTTGAATTTCACTAAATAATTTCAAATTATTTTGTGACAATTTCAATCATGCCATTGAGTACGAATCATATTCTTCTGTCTAATTTTAAATGTAAATCCAATTTACATTTAAATGTACAATATGAATCTAATTCACATTTAATTGTATAGTGTGAATCCCATTTACATTAACTTAAGAAATTGTAAACCATATTTACAATTCAACTCTCTATGATATTATGAATCATATTTACAATACAAATATAATTATTATGGATAGTTGACCAGAAGTAAATTGGCAATAATAATATATATTTGTTTTAATATAACCATTGTCAGTTAGAACCAAATCAAATAATCTTCGCAAAGAAGATTTGACTTTAATTTATCCTAAGCAAGTCCATGGTCGAACATCGAGACATAAGAATTTAATCAAATTAATCTAGGAATTAAATATTTACTGTAGCAATTTAATGGTGATCTAAGTCAAACAATAATAGACAATGCAACGCATGATTTTTTAGATGTTTATGCAATTATATTAAATGATCAAGTAATGATGCAAATGCAATATACATAATATGCAAAACACTCAACAAATCTTTTGATTAATTAATTAAAATAACTTGTGAAACTAATTAAGATTTCGTAAGATTTAGAGTACCAATGTATCACTCAACCACATTCAAGGTTAAATAGACATGTTTTACAATCTGAAAGTTAACGTGTGAATAATACATCAAATCGTTAAATCAATCACAAAATCAAGAAGAGCATAAAATTATCTTTCAAATGACAATATTTTCATTAATTCTAGATATATGGTTCAAACATATTAACTAAGCAATATAGGGTCATACATGTAATAAAACTTAATTAAAATATTTAAAACTCTTACAAATAGGCCCAAAATCGAGGTTTAATTGTAATAGCTATAACTACCTTGGCATACATGAAAATTTCACAAGTGGCGAGACTTATATGCAAATACAAGAAATTAAAGGGTACGCATACAAAATTTCCCACCTCACATGCCTCACGTGCATGATGTGTAGGCTTGGGAGAAATGCGAGGCTCGGTACATGTGGCAACATGTCGTTCTTCGGCTCTTGTTCGAACCGCTTCAAGATTGAGGTTCCAAAGCATTGCTTTGGGTGCACGACATGGCAACTTTAACACTTTTAGATCACACCAAAGAAGATGGATCGGAGGGTTGCCTCTTCTTGAGTTCTTCCCTTTCTTCCTCGGATGATGAAAGATGGGTGAAGCTCCAGTAGTGCTATACTTGCTCCTCCATGATCGTCTATGACTCCTGAAGGTTACGGAAGCTTCTCTAGGCCCCCACGATGGTGTTGAAGGTGTGTTGGAGAGCTAACATGACCTGGAACTTCATGGTGGTGAAGGATTGTCGAAGTTGATGCTTGATATCAGAGCTCAATGAATATTTCTGATCAATCAAGGAATCAATAACCTGTAGGAGTTAGTAAAATAGCCGAAGCTCACATACTCTATTGGGAAATGAATGAGGGAGAAATGAAGGATCGATCGAAGTGCTGGAGTTTGAGACTGATGGGTTCTTCCTCTATTCAAGAGGAATAAAGGGGCATTGTAATCACGAGTATGGAGAAGCGAGTCGAGAGCACAAAGATATACACATGAATCTGTGGAGTGATGCAAAAGTCTTGAATTCTTAAATGATGAATCAAGTGCGTAGATACATGTGAATACAATAGAGAACTAAGAAAGAAACAAAGATTATGGAACTTACCTGAAGTTTGAATGAAGAATGTAATGGAATCAACTCTGAATCTTGGCCAAAATTGGAGCTTCAATGGCATCGGATCATCACTTAAGGTTCTTGGGTAATGAACCAAGATCAAGTAAGCACAATTGTGCTGCAACACGTCAAAAATGATGTTGACCTTACCAGAGTAATTCCCTCTATCTCTGTTCTGCATCTCTCTCAATCTCTGTTAAAGAAGGAGGGTAGAGTTGAGGGTTACTCATTAGAAGGGCAGATAACAGTTGTGAGCGACAGAGTTGGGGTTTTAAGGTTGTAGAGTTTGCGAGGTTAACGAACCCATGCGGTGATTTCGACCATCTCTTGTTGCTGAGGTAGTTAGGGTTAGAGGGAGTTAGAAGTTGGGAGAATTTAAGCAGTTTCTCAACTAATGAAATTAAGGGATGAACATGCGTGAGATGTAAGATGATTGACCGTTGGATGAAGATCAAATGACCTAGATTTGGGTGTGAATGGAGGAAACACGACCACTTGCTCAACTGATTAAACAAATGCTGAAGAGGTAGATGTAAACAACTAAGATCATCAGATGAAGATGGATCTGAGGGTGGGAAATAATAGATGGGAAAGAAAGAAGAGTTGATTCATGGTTAAGAAGAGAGAAAAAAGTAAAAAATGAAAATAAATAAATAGAAATCGAATTAGAGAAAATGTTCAACATTAAAGTTGTAGATTTCCGTGAGATCTACAATTTTCATTTATAACTTAAAGAGAGAATACTACATAGTATATTTTTATAACTATTTTTAATGTATTAAAATACTTGTTTTATTTTATTTTTCTTATTATTTTTTGTATTTTTTATTTATGTTTAATGTTAAATTTATTAAGTACAATATTAACCTAATTTTAATGAATTTTATTAATAAAGAAACATATACAATAATAGAACAACATCGGGATAAATGTATAACATAGAGATAAGTTATTAAGAAAAGAATAATTAATGTTAATTGTTTATAGAGAATTATTTGTTAGTTAAGGTTAATTGATTATTAATTAGATGAAAGAGATCAAGCTAAAGAGGTAATAATCAATAAATAACCTGATAAATTAGGGATTTATCGCCCCTATACATAAAGCTTTGCTCGTCCTCGAGAAAATAAATAAAGAACGAATTAGTGAGTTACTTAATTCCTTGACATGTGCATGTGTAGATACAATGCATAATCAATCTAGAACACTTGATTTTTAGAAATCCTAAAACTCCAAGCTCAACAATTCTTACTTAAAATGATTTCAACTTCTCTAAGCATTGGACTCTCATAATATACATATATAAGGTGTATGCCTTTATGTGTTGATTGCATTCATAAGAGTTGAGTCAAGATTTCACTCAAGGTTCCTATACAAGAGATTATCCTAGGGATATCATCCTCAACACTAGGGATTAAGTATATTCTTGCATCAATTCACCGTCTCATTAGTTTGTCGAACTTAAAGAAATGTGGATAACAGGACAATTGATGGAAGCGTTCAGGTTTGTATCATTTCTTCTCTCCCTCTCATTGTAACAAGGGTTCTCTCAAATGCCTAATTAACTCAACACATATATTTTTGATGCTAATTAGTGTGTGCATCAAAAGAGGTTGAGCCGTTTGTACTTTTTTCTCGGGAATGCACTGGGATGTATCTCTTTTGATATCTAAGATACCTTCGATACCCAGACTTGTATGACTATATGGTACATAGCCCTTTTTGGGTACTAGAATGACTCATAATAATCCTAAGATTTTGGTCCAAGTGACACTTAAAAGTTTGGGAGCACTCACCACTGGTGTAATCTATTTGATTTGACTTTGTAATGCATGAGATTTTTTCTATTTTTTTCTTTTATTTTCCCTAGATACATTGCTTTTACCAAGAATTAGCGTACACTGATCAACATCTTATTTTCATTTTATCACACCTTGGCACTGAGGTCAAATTCAAGAGATTAGTATAAAAGCCAATTTCTCATACTATCTTATATTGCTGATACTCAGGTTTCATGCAGTCTTTATTAATTTTATCCCATCCTTGAACAGCATAAGATCAAGTCCAAACTCAAATCTCAAATCCCAAGCCCTCAAGTGAAAACTCATCTCATCATAAACGTAGTCGTGCATGTGAGTGTTGGTCATATTCTTTTAAGAACAAGATTGGGCATGCAATATATCGCACAAATCTTTCTAACCAGAGAAGTATGAATTATTATGTCTAAGATCCTAATGATTAATACATGTTGACTCTGAATTTCTGGACCACATAAACGAAGTGTTATGAATTTCAACAAGTCTTATTGTGAAATGTGAAAGCGTCAGGGAAACACCAATTGATTAGTTAGAAAGTTAATGGGTTAGAGATTTTTATTTGAAGAATTTTATTAACAAAAACTATAGAAACCATTAGATAGAACACAATAAAAAGGAATCGATACACATTACAAGAATATCACATGGGTACCAACATAACACTACCAAACTTTAACCTCTCAACCTCAAGCATCAACTTGAAACCACGAGGTTTGAAACCACAAACAATCTTATGATTCACTTGCTTCCTCCTCACAGAGTAAACCTCAGAATCATAATAGGAAAGATCTTCATTGACTTGAAAAATGAAGCGCCTCAAATGTCCTCAAAACTAATATGCATATCAATATGGGAAGACTTAAAGTTTTCTAAAATAGAAGGAAGATGAATCAAATCCTTATTTTCTACAATAGACCTATGGGTTTGTCTTAAAAGCGAAAAGTTGTACTTATGAGGATGACCTAACTTATAAGAGACATGATCTTCAAGCTCTTGAATATCCTCAAGGAAAGGTGTGCAAGCTCCTCCATATCCAATTCTTCCGATAACAAATTATCTTCCTTAATAGATGTAACTCTTTTTAAAGAACTATTTATCAGCTTGATCTTTCATAATAGAGTTCACATATAAACTCTCTTCCATGTTTTACTCTATAAGGGACTAATATTAGACAATCTTTTATAACCTAAAGACTCTAAAGGTTCAAAAAGTAACCGCTACACTAAAGGCAACCCTTCAAAAATTGAAATTCTATTGAAAAATTGAAATAATGTTTAATATTTTTTATGAATTTGTAAATATATACAGAACAAGAATGTATTATATTGTTAAAACAATTTGTAATTTTTTCAAAATAATTTGTAATATATTTTGCAAAGCATGTATAATAGATAATGTTTTCAAATCTCGTATCCATAGCCCATGATAAATATTTAAAATATATGAAAGTGCGAGCTATGAATAAAAGTATATATACAATATACTCATCCCCATACTTAGATTGTGCTATGTCCTATAGTAAAAAGTGAAATGAAAGACATATCTCCTACTAAGCATAAAGATGAAAAATACGACAAGTTATAAAAATCGGTCAGACCCTCTATACTTAGGCTTTAAATAGCCTAAGTGTAGGGCTGAAGGACATAGAAATTGGGTATAGAGAATATAAATAGGTAAACTAAGAAGAACATGAAATCGATCCCATCATACTTAGGCTCTAAATGGCCTGATTTAGGAGTAAGAAACTAAAAAGGGAAGAAACCAAACCCGAAAAGAATAGTTCAAGTATTAGTAAAAAAAATAGATGAATCTGCAAGATGCTGAATCTGTCAGATCTGAATCGTCAAGTTGTGGTTTCATGCTATATCTGAAATAGCTACAAGAGACTCAATCGTCATGAAGTCAATTACTTCAACTATAATTAAGCATTATTTAGATTCTACAAAGTAATTCAACAATTATCTATTGACCAGGAAAGAACATGCACCATCTATGAGATCAACAATCTCTATACTTCCATTATTATGCACTTCTTTCACTATATAGGGATCGGTCAATTTTGACTTTAATTTCCTGTAGAAAATCTTTACCTTAGAATTAAACAACCATACCTTTAATCCCAAGATAAAGTTCTTGCATCGAATATTAAAGTCATGTCACTTCTTACCTTTGTCATTATAGAGCTCATTGAGGTTTAAGTCTCTACAAAGTTTCCATAGGCGACACCTCCAATTTATTTTCTTTATTTCCCACTCAGATTTGTAAATCAATTCAGTGGGAAAATAGCATGGCTTGCCATAAATCATTCTAAATAGTGAAATACCACATGGAGTGTCCTATATGTCCATAGAACTTGGTCCAATAGCTGGGATCAATTCTTCCTATCAGGATGGACTAACTTCTGTATAATACTCTTCACCTCCCTATTTGAAACCTCTGTCATGTCATTTGACTGCGGGTCGTAAGGACTAGTAACTTTGTGCTCAAACTTGTTAGCGTTAACTAAAATTTCATCTCTCTATTTGTAAAGTGGCTACCTTCATTTGAAATCAAAACCTTAGGTGCCCTGAATCTTGAAATGATGTGATCTTAATAAACTTACAAATAGTCCTACTGTTTATGGCTTAGGTTGAGATGGACTCCACCCACCTTGAAAGATAATCAACCATTAATAATATGTACTCAGATCCATTGCTATTGAGAAAGAGACCAACGAAATTAATACCCCATGCGTCAAAAAAATCACATAAAATCATTGGCTGCATGGACCTATCATCCCTATAAAAGACTGTCTCTCCCATCATTTGACAAATAGGGTATGATCGTACAAAATCCATAGCATCTTGAAATAATGCCAGCCAATAAAGTCCACATTGAAGTACTTTAGGAGCATATCTTTTTCCCGAATGGTGTCCTCCACCTTATAATGAATGATAATATGCGAGGACATTATGGTATTCCTCCTAATGAATACACCTTCTCCAGACATAGTTCAGTCCTTCAAAGAAAAAGATTGTATCCTCCCAGTGGTATCTCCTCGAATCCAACTTCAGACAATCAATAGTGCTCTTAGTCCAACCATAGGGAACTTGCTTGGAGACAAGATAGTTCACCATGTTGGCTTACCATGGAAGCAAATTGACAACACAAATCTACTCATCTAGGAAAGTTTCTCTTATCGGCTCCGAGTTAGGGGAATCCTTCAACACCAAATGGGACAAATGATCAGCCACTACGTTCTTAACCTAATGTTTTCCTTATCTCCAAATAAAACCCTTGTAGTAAAAGAATGCACCTAAGAAAACACGCCTTTATGTCTTTCTTTTCCATGAGATATCTAAATGGTTGTATGATCTAATTAGATAGTCATGTTAGAGCACAAAATTAAATACATAAACTTCTCAAAGGACTAAACTACTATAAGCATTTCATTTTCGGTAGTTATAATTTTTTGTGTTTGATCTACAACTTTGCACGTGAGGTGAATTGCAAATGGTATCCCTTATTGTTGTTGACCTAATATAGCTCTTGTAGCATAATCCAAAGCATCATTCATGATCTCAAGGGAAGAGACCAATCAAGAGCTTGCAAAACCGATGAGTCACAAATATTTCTTTTTAAGAGCTCAACAGTCTTAAAACATCCATGATCTAAAACTAACTCGGTGTCTTTTCCTAAGAGCTCAATTAGTGGTTGGGCAATGTTAGAGAAATCTTGAATAAATATTCTATAAAATCAAATATGCCCCAGAAATGACCTAACTAACTTGATGTTAGTTGGTGGATCAAGTTTGTTGATCACATCCACCTTGGCAGGGCCAACCTTCATTCCCTTCATGGAGACGACGTACCCCAACATGATACCCTCCTTAACCATAAAATGACTCTTTTCCTAGGAGAGTACCGGCTTCACTAGCCAACACTTCTAAAGCACTTGATCCAACTACGCTAAACATGAATCAAATGAATCACCATGGAATGAGGAATCGTCAATGAAGACCTCCAGGAAATCCCCCACCATTTCGACAATGCCACCATCTGATTAGACGTAAATTGGCAATAATAACATGTATTCATTATAATATGACCAATCAACACTCAGTTATAACTAAAGCGAATGATCTCTACAAAGAGTATTTGATTTTAGTTTATCTTGGACAAGTCTATGGTCGAACACATGGATACGATCAATTAATCAATTTAGCATAAGAATTAAATATTTACTACAACAATTTAATGGTGATCTAAGTCCAACGACAATAGAGAATAAACTGCATGATATTTTAAAGAGATTTTTATGCAATTATATTAAATGATCAAGTAATGTTGCAAATGTAATATACGAAATATACACATTAGTCAACAATGCATCTGATTAATTAATAAAATTAACTTGCGAAACTAATTAAGACTTCATGAGAATCGGGGTATCAATGTGTCAATTAACTATTAAATAATTCAATTTTAGTTTAATTTCAAGGTTGAATAGATAAGTTTTACAATCTGAAATTCAATGCCTGAAAAATAGATCAAATCATTAAATCATTCACACAATCAGGAAGAGCGCAAAATTATCTTTCAAAAGACAATAAATTTCTTTATTCTGTATGTATGATTCAGAAGATATTAACTAAGCAATATAAGGGCATACATGTAGTAAAACTTAATTAAAAATATTTAAAACTCTTACAAATAGGTCCGAAGCAAGGGTTTAGTTGCAATAACTAAAGTCTCCTGAGCATATATGTAAATTTTATGAAGTGAAAGGTCTTATCTGCAAATGTAAGAAATTGAAGGCCACACCTACAAAATTTCCCGCTTCATGTCACTCACGTGCGTGACAGCTAGATCGGGAGAAATGGGAGTCTCGAGACACGTGGTGGCACGCTATGCCTTGACTCATGTTTGACCACTCCAAGGATGAGGTTCTGAAGTGTTACTTCGGGTGTGCGATACGGAAGCTTCAACACTGTTATATTACACCAACGACGATGGATCGGAGGGTTGCTACTTATTGAGTTTTTCTCTCTCCACCTCTGACAACGGTAGACGAGCAGAGTTCTGGTGGTACTATACTTCCTCCTCCACAATATTCTACGAATCCTGAAGGTTGGGGAAGCTTCTCTAGGCCCCGACGAGGATGCTGAAGGTGTGTTGAAGATCTACCATGGCTTGGAGCTTCATGGCGACGAAGGATTGTCAGAGTCGATGCTCGAGATTGGATCTCAATGAATATTTCCAATCATTTAAGGAATCAATCACCTATAGGAGTTAGGGAAATAGTTGAAGCCTTATAGGCTCTACTGGGAAGTGGATGCGAGTGAAATGAAGGCTCGATCAAAGTGTTGGAGTGTGAGCCTGATAGGTTCTTTCTCCATTGATGAGGAAGAAAGGGGTGTTGTAATCACAAGGATGGAGAAGCAAGTAAAGAGCACGAATATATACATGTGAATCAATGGAGTGGGGCAAAGATATAAAATATGTAGATACATGTGAATAAAATAGAGAAACAAGAAGGAAACAAAGATTACAGAACTTATATGGAGTTTGAATGGAGAAGATGATGGAATCATCTCTTAGACTTGGTCAAAATTAGAGATTCAATATCCCTAGGTCATCGCTCAAGAATCTTTTCTAAAGAACCAAGCTCAAGCAATCACAACTGTGTTGAAACACCTCAAAAAAGATGTGGATCTCGCTGGAGTAATTCTCTCCATCTCTGCGCTCTATCTCTCTCACTCTCTATCATAGAAGGAGGGTCGAGGTTGAGGGTTACTCACTGGGATGGTGGATAATGGTTGCGAGTGCCGAAGTTGGGGTTTTGAGGTGGCAGAGGTCGGGAGGTTGACGAACTCAAGGGTAGTTTTGACCACCGAACATGCTGAGGTAGTTAGAGTTAGAGGGAGTTAGATAGTTAGCATGGATGGAGGAGGTTAGAGGAAAAAGTTAGCAAAGTAATCGAGGAGGTGGTGGCTGGAGAAGTCAAGGAATTAGGGAGAAGTTAAGTGGTTACTAAACTAGTGAAGTTGAGGGACGAACATGCACGAGGTGGAAGATATGATCCTTGGATAGTTGGATGAAGAACAAATGGCCTAGATTTGGGCGTGAATGGAGGAAACAAGGCCGCTTGATCAACTTATCAAATGGTTGCTAAAGAGACAGATATGAACAGCTAAGTCAGCAGATGAATATAGATCTGCCAGTGAGAAATAATCGACGGTAAAGAAAGAAGAGTTGATGCGTGACTGAAGGAGATTGGGCCATGTGGCCCAATCAGAAACTAAGAAAGGAGAAAAAAAGTAAAAAAAATTAATATAAATAAATAGGAATCAAATCAGAAAAATGTTTATTTTATTTTTCTTATTATTTTTTGTATTTTCATTTATGTTTAATGTTAAATTAATTAAGAATAATATTAACCTAATTTTTATTAATAAAGAACCACATACAATAATGAAACAACATTGAGATAAATATACAACATAGAGACAAGTTATTAAAAAACTAATAATTAATGTTAATTATTTAGAGAGAGTTATTTGTTAATTAAGGTTAACTAATTATTAATTTGATGAAAAAGATCATGTTAAAGAGGTAATACTCAATAAATAACCTGATAAATTAGAGATTTAATAATAGTACTATCTGCATTAATCCTATCAATGATAAATAAATCCTATTTAATTATCTTAGATGTCTGTTTATATGCATTCAAATAATGTGAATCATATCGACATTATTAATGATAATTAAATCATATTTTATAATGATTAATCCAATGCTTAGATATTATCAATAATAGACTTATTCTCGAACTCTTTTCAAGAACAATGTACTTTCTCTGTGGTTACATGGAGATTAGGACATGACGACTATATATTCTATGTATAGTGACTTGGATACTAAGATCTAATCTCATATATATATATATATATATATATATATAAGACCACTCAAAGATGTCCATTAAAGTCAGACAGGATATCTAATCTTTTCGTTGCTTCTGAATCTATTCAGATCAATGTCCAACATTTGGACTAAGATTGGATAATCAATCTACCAATGAAGTCATTAAAATTCAAACCCATTTCATTACTCCCTCGGAATGGACACATCATCGTTATACAATCATTTAAGATCGCATCACCCCTCGAGTAATCCTAATTCCCGTACATCGTGCATACTGAAAGACCTAGAGTAAACTCGAAGTTTTTAATAACTTTTGACTATCTTTTTTTGAATTTTACCATTATGTTTCTCGGTCTCTTATTGGGAGTGGGTATAGATCATATGCTTTCCAAATCATATATCATACCTACAAATCCTATCATGTAACCAATGCAGGATGACCATCGATGGGATTTGGTTGGACCCAATGTCTCATGAGTGAGCTCATATCTTCCGATTCAGTAATGAACATGTATGATGCTGTTGAGGGATCATATTACTCATATGTCCTCGTATTCTCACCAACTTGCTGGTATATAGACCTTGTTTAGGTCATCAACCAAATGGCTTGCCTAATGTACATACTCAGACATATAGTAACACATTTGTCTCCGATCAGAGGATGCGCGACTGTATCATGACAACATATGATATAGATCTTTGTTATCTTGATCTCATTAAGTCAACTCTTTGACCTAGATTATCCGACACCTTTGAATCTATATTCTTATGCAGAGGACCCATATCAAGAGGTCAATTAAATATCATCATTTGAAGTAAGGATTGGCATCTCCTTCACAGTCTAGAGATCCTTTCTTAATAATCATTTGATGGTGCTAGATGAGTCCTCAATCTAACTCTTTAGATATCATTCAAGAACCAACCTTTATGATTCAACCATTGAATCAACAACTCAATGATTATCAATATGATCATAGTACAAAACTTTAATTGTACTAAGGGATCTTATAAGTGCATTCACTCATTAATCGTAGATAGGAAGTGAACATTAATAACTTTTATTGATATATAAAAAGGATTACAATAGCATTTATTTTAGAAATGGTTCCACCTGGATGACTATCTCCATCCTCAAGCTTTCTGGTTCCCTGAAATAGATGCAACAAATTGCATACATGAACAAAAGCAGTGGAATTAATGACCCAACTACCTTTTCATCCTATGAGAGGATTGGTTTCAATGATGAAAATATATTTTATACTTGTAGAAGCCTTACCCTTTTCTATGGTTTCCAGGTAACATGAAAAATTTCTCTTCTAGTGCTTTGACTTCTTACAATGATGACAAACTGTAACGGATGGCGATTTCTTCCAGCCATATTTCCTTATAATTCCACAATCAATACCATGTAATTATTTATGGATTTAATGGGGCATTAGTGACTCATTGATTGCCTCATTGGGAGGTACAAAACTCCAATAAGTCTCCATTCCCTCCCCTCACGTCGGGCACTTTTGCAAGAGAGAGAGAGAGAGAAGGAGAGAGGGAGAGTTAGAGAGAGATCTCATCAAGGGTCATTCTCGTCGCAGAGAGCGCCGGCATCGGTACATTGGAGGAGAACGTCGGCTCGGGAGCATGGACGGGGCTGACATAGCAATCCATTAGACAATCCATCGGACTCGAGGTATGTGTCGATCACTTAGGAATAATATATGATGAATCGATATATGCCTCCCGTCATTAGGTATGATAAGTAATTACTTAGTTGCACAAAATACAACCTCCGAACATATGATCGGCTCATGTTTTATCCGTATGAACACAGATCGAATCCGGATTATGCTTTATAAATGTATGTGCTGTTAGATTTTCGTATAAATAACGATCATCTACATGTATGTGTCGATCCCTTAGGAATAATATATGATGAATCAACTTATGCCTTCCAACAATAATCGCGATAAGTATTTAATTAGTTCGCACAAAATACGATCTTGAAATGCATGTGTCTATAGTCGAAGCCGTAAGACTCGTGCAAACATAGCATGTCATATTGAGTCTTTTTTCTTAGATTTTTATTGCATAAGATGGCGAAGCAATTCGGGTTAGTCGTCAAAACAATTCTATCATCCATGGCCAACTGACTTGATAGAACTGCACAATACATGTAAACGGTTTCCGCAAGTTGTATGCTGATCCAACCATGTGCTAACTAGGAATTAGATGTGCTGATCTTGTTAATTAGAATATTATATTATTTGATCACATCAATCAAAATGCGTAGAACTTACCTCTTTTTATCACATCTTTTTAATTGGCACTACCATGGTCGGTGTTCATAGATATATGGAAATTCATTAGAGGTCACGTTAGCGTGGAGATATTGGCTCATTTAAAATCTTAAGAGTTTTTTTTTGACACAAATCACGGTTATTAAGCCTTCACAACCCGTGAACGTTGTTTCCAAAATTTGCATATGTTTCTGTCAAACTATCTCCCTACGTTCTCATCCTAAATAGGCATGCACATTATTCACCAAGATATTATATATTAAATTCCTAAATAGGCAAGCATAATATCCACCAAAGTATTATATATATCATTAAGTTCACGTAACAGCACCATGTTATACTTTTATAGTATTGTCCATGACCTAAGTAATGATAATAACCACCATTAAAGTGCATATAGGATCTCTTATGATCACGCACATCCTCACTCATTACATGTTGTACACTATACATATCGGTTCCGGTAACTATTATATATACAATACGTTTTACGAACTCAACTTCACAGTATTCATGGTAAGGAATATAATGTTTGAGGTTCAAAGGAGTACCAGGATACCGGTGTCCAATAAAGATTTATGTATATTAAAAAGAAATCTATATACAATAATCTGAGATCTCTTAGTACCAACTGAGATTAAGGAGAGTTATTCTTAACCTTATGAAAAAAGGGATCTGTAGGTGGAAGGGAAAGAAAGTGCATGTATATATATATGACAATTATTTATTTTTCTACAATGAAGACTTCCTTGTTTAATGAAAAGGGAATGTTCACACGAACCACTATTGTACGAAAAGGGAAAAGGAAGTAAAGAAAATTGAATTTCTCATTAACAAGAGTAATGGCACGATAACGATAAGCGGAGCTAAGTGCTACACCTAATGGTGGGAGCCACCTCTAGAGTCCAATTATCGTAGGCCTAAAAAGGGGCCAACGCCTTCCGGGGGCGTACGGTTCAAGGAACCATTTGAGGCGAAAGATAAGTCCTCTACAGTTGTAGCTACACTGTCAAGTATATCATGTTCATGGACCGCTTGTGCCAGCGGAAAAGCCATCAAAGCCAGCAAAGCCACCAAAGCCATTAAGGATTAACAATTAAGACAACTTTAACCACTAAAGAAACCAATGGTATGTATACAGTTTCTGAAATTGCTAAGGCACATGTGTGCAACTATGGCCAAGTAATGGCATTATGCAAGTGTTATGATTATGCCGGGGCATATATGCAACTACAAAAAAATTCTGAGGGCATAAGTGAAAATGGTAAGGCGTATATGCAAATATGGCAAACTTTAAGAGTACATATGAAATTGTTGCTTTAATGGATGGATCCGGAAGGAGTTCCCATTGTATGCATGTTTAATTGAATTATGAGTCTCATAGTGATGGTATATGAGAACAAGTTAGTATCTTATGCAATAAGATAATTATGCAAATCGTATAGTTGTGTTGATAATTGATTGTATAGAAGAGATTAAGATGTAATGGTTTAAAGCTAGTATAGGGAGACTTGTTTGCCACGCTAGCCGGCTTGACCCCAACTCAGCACATACTGAGCGTTAGCTCATAACATGTGATGCTATTTTTTTCAGGAGAGCACAAATCGTGATATAATTTCTACTTCAAGGAGAACTATTGTCACGTGAAGTTGAATCGGTACGGACCATTTATGGATCATTTACGGAAGGATGTCTTTATACCCACTGGAACTTTGAATTGCTAGTTTTGTTGTTGGTCCTTTTTCAATGTTACTCATGTTGAACTTGTAATAAGAGAACTTTCATGTTGACTGGACTTTAGTCAAATATTGTATCTCTATGCTTATTGAATACCATGCAAATTTCTGGTAACGGTTCGGTCGGGTGACTCAATGTTTTATGCTTCCGCCGGTCAGCTCGACCCGTTCCGTTACAAATGGTATTAGAGCTAGAGTTCCTCTGGGCATAGGATATCCACAATAGATAATGACCCAAGACTGACATGAATAGAGTCAAACCTACGTATTACATGCAACTAGTTCCCCTTTGACTTTTAAAAGAGGATCTGTCATTATGGACTTAAGGTGACATGAGAGTGCGAGTCATCATTGAATAATGAGATTGCTAAGTACACATGTCAATAATTACTAGAGTTGATAACAATTATGACTCAGTAATGAAAGTATCATGCATAAAGCTTTGGTGGATTTATACTGAAGGTCTTTATTCTCAACAATCCATTCATCCTATAGGGTAGACATGGTATGGAAAAGTTAAGCATTGGATTGATGCATTCAATGGAGACGACTTTTGAAATTACATACTACCATAAGGAGAAGAATAATTGGGATATTTTATCTAAAGGATATGGCAAAAGACTAATCGACTGAGCATAATAGAATCTACTTTTCGGAGATATTCATTGATTGAAGTTATTTTACTTTAGATGTGGTAATAACATGATCAAAGAGTATGCGATAAAGTTACAGAGTTGGAGAAGAATGAGAATATGATAAGAGAAAATGAGAAGCCAATGAACTATAGTTAATCATGGCACCAGATACCCAATTAGCTCCTAGTACATGGTCATCTTGATTACATCATCAAACTTCCAATGTTTCAGATTTCTTTTGGACGCCTTTCCGGATTATCATTCTATCACATCATGAGGATTCTCCACTGTTGTTATCACATGGATTGCATTAACTTTGAAAAGTCCTTATTGAATGACACCTATTGAATTCAAAGAGAAACGATCGCAATAACAATTGGATAAGGGATTTTGTGATTTGATGGTTTTCCACATGGAATATTTTTTTTCACCTTGTGAATAAGGAAAGTTAGGTCACATATTATCTGCATTGATTATTGAACTATGAATATGGTAATTTTGAGGGATTGATACCTGCTTTCTTGGATAAATGATTTTTTCATTGATTATGGAGAGAAAAGATATTTTCTGTAATAAATATGTTTCCAGGTTACCATATAAGTGGAAGAAAAAAGAAGGACATTCTAGAAATAGCTTCTAGACTAAGGATTAGCCATTGTGAAATATTTTATCATGCATTTTGATCTCACAAGTACTCTTATAGGGATTTTCGAGAAGATCATGATCATAATTATGAATGACAAGGTTATATACTTTGGTGATCAGGAGAAATACCAATTACATCTCAACATTGTATTTATAATCTTTTGTCATCATTAGCTCTATGAAAAGTGCTACAAATGTAACATTGGAGTGAACAAAATCACATTCCTTAGTATCGTCTTATGTAATGATTGATGACATTGAAGATGGTGAATTAGGATGAAAGCTATATTACCTTGGAGTTTGTTGAGAAATATTTTAGTGATTCATGGATCTCTAGGGTGACAAGGTATATTGGTGATTCATGTAGAACTTTCTTATACATTACTAGAATGATGACAAGCTTCATTAGAAAGGATGCAAAGTTTATACATTTTGTAGGATCATGATTGAAATTTTCAAAAAAAAGGAGTAAATGTTGACCATGACCCGGACATGAAGTTTACTATTATGCATTAGAGTTTCGTAGTTCACATTGATATATCTGACAAAGAAAGTAGGTATACTTTATGAAAAGGTATTGATTATGCATCAAGCCAACTAAGAGCATAAGAGAGTAACTATCCAACTTTCCACTTGGAGTATCCTATTCAAGACTTCGAGTTAGTAGTGATAATATTTTCTCTAATAGATGGGTGAAATTATTGATACAACGAGAAATTTTTCAGGTAATCTAATCTGAAGGATCAAAGTAGCATAAAGGATGCGGATCTTTCAAAAATAATTGAAACACTTAAAAAGGAATAATATGATTTTATTAATGGAATCAATGATGATTTAATATACTGTTAAAGATTTTGGATTCTTGATGACAATAAGTTAAAGTAGGAGACATTATATGAATCTCAGAGATCGATGTACACTATTCATCCAAACTTGATAAAAATGTCTAAAGATATCGAATGATCTTACTAGTGGACAACAATTAAGATAGAGATTGTAGAATTTGTTTCCAAAATCCTAATATGCCAATAGGTTGAGACTGAACATCCGAAAACAACAAGCCATGTTCAACCTTTGGATATAGTAGATTGAAATTGGATCATATCACATTAATTTTGTTATTGATTTATCTAAGACAAGGATGTATCATTATGATACCATCAGAGTGATTATAGACAATATTGTCTCAATTATTGCATTCGCTTTGATCGATCGATCATGGGTTTGGATGAACTATAAGTAGCTGAGAAGCATCGTCATGACACCATATGGGTGATTGTTGATCGATTAATCAAATCAACACATTTCTCACCTATCCGCCAAGATCAATCGATAGACAGTCTAGCTGAATTATACGTAAATGAAATCGCTAGCTTACATGGCATCCCTACACCAATTGTATCAGACTGGGACACCAGATTTATGTTTCGTTTGTGGAAAAATTTTCAAGATGTTATGGGAACTCAATTGAAGTTTAGTACTTCATTTCATTCGCAGAATGATGGTCAATCAGAAAGGATCATCTAGACGGTGGAAGACATGTTGAAAGCTTGTGCTTTGGATTTTGCAGGTAGCTGGGATAGACATCTCCCATTAGTAGAAGTTTGATTATAATAACAGTTATCATTCGAGCATCAAGATGGCTCCCTATGAATCATTGTGTGGGAGACCTTGCAGACCACCCTCATGTTGGAGTGATGTTGGTGAGAAGCATATTTTGGACCGGAGCTAATTCGGATAAACAAGTAAAGTGTTGAACTAATCAAGAAGAGAATGTTGGCAGTTCAAAGTAGGCAGAGGTCTTATGCAGACTGTCACATAAGGGAAATGAGTTTCGCACTTAGAGAGCATGTGTTTCTAAATATTTCCCCAACCAAGGGTGTATTGTGATTCGAATGGTAAACTTACTCCTAGATACATATGACCTTATGAGATTCTGCAACGAATTGGAGAGGTGGTGTATCCTATCATTTTACCATCTCTATATTTGAAGTTGCATGATGTAACATGTGTCTATGTTTAGGAAGTACACTCCTGATCCTTCGCATGTGATCGAGCCTGAGTTTCATGATATTGAGCCCAATCTTACCTTCGAGGAGAAACCTGTCCGCATAGTCGATCGTAGAGACCATCAGCTTCGTCGACATATAGTTCTGATGGTCAAGGTCCTCTGGCAGCATCACCAGTAGGAGTAGGCCACTTGGGAGCAGGAAAGTAAAATACGGGAGAAGCATCCACAACTTTTTGGTATGACCCGTCGCTAAGAAATTTCGAGGACGAAATTTTTTAAGGGTGGTAGAATGTATCGGATGGCGATTTCTTCCAGCCATATTTCCTTATAATTCCACAATCAATACCATGTAATTATTTATGGATTTAATGGGGCATTAGTGACCCATTGATTGCCTCATTGGGAGGTACAAAACTCCAATAAATTTCCATTCCCTCCCTTCACGTCAGGCACTATTGCAAGAGAGAGAGAGAAGGAGAGAGGGAGAGTTAGAGAGAGATCTCATCAAGGGTCATTCTCGTCACAGAGAGCGCCAGCATCGGTACATTGGAGGAGAACGTCGGCTCGGGAGCATGGACGGGGCCGACATAGCAATCCATTAGACAATCCATCGGACTCGAGGTATGTGTCAATCACTTAGGAATAATATATGATGAATCGATATATGCCTCCCGTCATTAGGTATGATAAGTAATTACTTAGTTGCACAAAATACAACCTCCGAACGTATGATCGGCTCATGTTTTATCCGTATGAACACAGATCGAATCCGGATTATGCTTTATAAATGTATGTTCTGTTTAGATTTTCGTATAAATAACGATCATCTACATGTATGTGTCGATCCCTTAGGAATACTATATGATGAATCAACTTATGCCTTCCAACAATAATCGCGATAAGTATTTAATTAGTTCGCACAAAATATGATCTTGAAATGCATGTGTCTATAGTCGAAGTCGTAAGACTCGTGCAAACATAGCATGTCATATTGAGTCTTTTTTCTTAGATTTTTATTGAATAAGATGGCGAGGCAATTCGGGTTAGTCGTCAAAACAATTCTATCATCCATGGCCAACTGACTTGATAGAACTGCACAATTCATGTAAACGGTTTCCGCAAGTTGTATGCTGATCCAACCATGTGCTAACTAGGAATTAGATGTGCTGATCTTGTTAATTAGAATATTATATTATTTGATCACATCAATCAAAATGCGTAGAAGAACTTACCTCTTTTTATCACATCTTTTTAATTGGCACTACCATGGTCGGTGTTCATAGATATATGGAAATTCATTAGAGGTCACGTTAGCGTGGAGATATTGGCTCATTTAAAATCTTAAGAGTTTTTTTTTGACACAAATCACGGTTATTAAGCCTTCACAACCCGTGAACATTGTTTCCAAAATTTGCATATGTTTCTGTCAAACTATCTCCCTACGTTCTCATCCTAAATAGGCATGCACATTATTCACCAAGATAGTATATATTAAATTCTTAAAAAGGCAAGCATAATATCCACCAAAGTATTATATATATCATTAAGTTCACGTAACAGCACCATGTTATACTTTTATAGTATTGTCCATGACCTAAGTAATGATAATAACCACCATTAAAGTGCATATAGGATCTCTTATGATCACGCACATCCTCACTCATTACATGTTGTACACTATACATATCGGTTCCGGTAACTATTATATATACAATACGTTATACAAACTCAACTTCACAGTATTCATGGTAAGGAATATAATGTTTGAGGTTCAAAGGAGTACCATGATACCAGTGTCCAATAAAGATTTATGTATATTAAAAAGAAATCTATATACAATAATCTGAGATCTCTTAGTACCAACTGAGATTAAGGAGAGTTATTCTTAACCTTATGAAAAAAAGGGATCTGTAGGTGGAAGGGAAAGAAAGTGCTGGTGTGTGTGTATATATATATATATATATATATATATGACAATTATTTATTTTCCTACAATGAAGACTTCCTTATTTAATGAAAAGGGAATGTTCACACGAACCACTATTGTACGAAAAGGGAAAAGGAAGTAAAGAAAATTGAATTTCTCATTAACAAGAGTAATGGCACGATAACGATAAGCGGAGCTAAGTGCTACACCTAATGGTGGGAGCCACCTCTAGAGTCCAATTATCGTAGGCCTAAAAAGGGGCCAACGCCTTCCGGGGGCGTACGGTTCAAGGAACCGTTTGAGGCGAAAGATAAGTCCTCTACAGTTGTAGCTACACTGTCAAGTATATCATGTTCATGGACCGCTTGTGCCAGCGGAAAAACCATCAAAGCCAGCAAAGCCACCAAAGCCATTAAGGATTAACAATTAAGACAACTTTAACCACTAAACAAACCAATGGTATGTATACAGTTTCTGAAATTGCTAAGGCACATGTGGGCAACTATGGCCAAGTAATGGCATTATGCAAGTGTTAAGATTATGCCGGGGCATATATGCAACTACAGAAAAAATCTGAGGGCATAAGTGAAAATTATGAAAATGGTATGGCGTATATGCAAATATGACAAACTTTAAGAGTACATACGAAATTGTTGCTTTAATGGATGGATCCGGAAGGAGTTCCCATTGTATGCATGTTTAATTGAATTACATAGTGATAGTATATGAGGACAAGTTAGTATCTTATGCAATAAGATAATTATGCAAATCGTATAGTTGTGTTGATAATTGATTGTATAGAAGAGATTATGATGTAATGATTTAAAGCTAGTATAGAGAGACTTGTTTGCCACGCAAGCCGGCTTGACCCCAACTCGGCACATACTGAGCGTTAGCTCATAACATGTGATGTTATTTTTTTCAGGAGAGCACAAGTCGTGATATAATTTCTAGTTCAAGGAGAACTATTGTCACGTGAAGTTGAACCGGTACGGACCATTGATGGATTATCTACGGAAGGATGTCTTTATGCCCACTGGAACTTTGAATTGCTAGTTTTGTTGTTGGTCCTTTTTCAATGTTACTCATGTTGAACTTGTAATAAGAGAACTTTCATGTTGACTGGACTTTAGTCAAATATTGTATCTCTATGCTTATTGAATACCATGCAAATTTCTGGTAACGGTTCGGTCGGGTGACTCAATGTTTTATGCTTCCGCCGGTCAGCTTGACCCGTTCCGTTACACAAACATAAACTTTCTTTGATGTTATCAATGTGTAAGCTTGAGAGGTTGAGCCAACAACGAGACCCTTGCTTCTAACCGTGCTTTTCTCTTGACATGTGTAACCTTTGCATTGCTAGTGGGATTCTCTTTCTTCAAGACGTCCTCAATGAACTTCAATGAAGATATCAATTCAACATTCGTCAACCTCAACTTACTCATGTGGTAGGTTACCACAAATTTGTTGAAAGACTTAGGAAAAGATATCAGAATGAAGTCGTATTGCTTGTACACATCCATCTATGTCGTGGGTATTTAGTTTAGAGAGGTAACCAAACATTTTGATTACATGCTCTCTAACTGTTGTCCCTTCCTACTTCACTACAGGCGGGTGGGTCTAAGGGGACGGTCAAAGACCGTCCTCTTTGTCTGTATAACCGTCCCCTTTGCTCAAAGAGGACGGTTTTTAAACCGTCCCTTCAGCCACCGTCTCATTTGACTAAAAGGGACGTTTCTGACAACCATCTCATTTAATTAACCATTGGGGACGGTTGGAACCGTCCCTTACACGATTACTATCAGGGACGGGTGCAACCGTCCCTACTACTTATTGTATTAGCGAGGTTAACAACCGTCCCCAATGGTCAACAACATTTTGAGACGGCCACAGAAAACTTTTGGGGACGGTTATCACCGTCGCATACGGTTGTATGTAGGGATGGTTGGAACCGTCCCTTCTACTCTTCAGATCTTTTGCGACGCCAACAGAAGCCTGGAAGATTCTATAACAAAGACTATTAGGGACGGTTGTAACCGTCCCCTCTTCTAGTAGCGTCTATAGCGACACCAACAGAAGGGTATACGGGACGGTTTCCTGATCGGCGATTCAAACTTAAACGACGTCCAAACGACTGTCCATCGAACTTGTAATTATTTTCACTTCTTAACCATCTATGACTGACCGGTAAGAAACGACGATGTCCCAAATAACAATGTTTCATACTCGCACTTAGCCATGTCGAATGTGTTTTATCCATACAAATCGGACATGCGAGTTTACCTTTCGTACTCCATCATGATAAATTGGCATATGCTGGAAAATTATTAATTGTCCACAATAAAGAAGCACGCATTGTAAAGAATTCTTTCTTTACCGCGTCATACGTACTCACTCCAGAATTCCACAAAATCTTTAGTTTGTCAATCAAAGGTTGTATGTATGTATCTATCGCATTACCTGGCCCCTTAGGACCAGGTATCAATAACGACATCATCATAAAGGAAGATGCCATTGACATCCGTGGTGGCAGATTATATGTAACAAGTATCACATGCCAAATAGAGTAACTCGTACTCATATTTCCGAATGGATTAAAGCCGTCAGAAGCAAGACCCAATCGTACATTTCTTACTTCTTCAGAAAACGATGGATACATTTCATCAAACTTGCTCCACTTCTCTGTATCTGATGGATGTCGCATAACACCGGTTACATCTTTCTTTTTGATATTACTGTGCCATATCATCATTTTAGCTGTTCTTTCGTATGAATACAATCGTCGTAATCGGGGAATCAAAGGAAAGAACCGTAAAATCTTCTCCGATTTTTTCCTCTTCGAATCATTATCATTATTCTTATATCTGCTACCTTTGTAGTCAGGACATGTATCTAACTTTGAGTAATCCTTCCAATATAAAATGCAGTCGTTCGGACATGCGTCAATTTTCTCGTAATTCAGTCCAAGTGCACGAAATCTAAACTTAACGTCCTTCCAGTCCTTTGGAAAGTTTTCTAGATTATTTAATAATGTCCTAATCAAAAGTAAGACATCTGTCATCATAACCGCTGTACACCGATTCTTAACTTTTATCTTAAACATCTCCAGAAGAAACGTAATCGAGACATTTTGACTCCTGAGCAAAATGGCTTCTCTGCATCTTGTATTTTTTCAAGCAACGTATCTGGAAGCGAATCCATCATTTCATCGGTGTCATGTCCTCGAATGTTATCTACCATCTCAAATATAGCATCACGGTCTTGTATTTCTGAGACATCTCTTTCAATATCACCGTGTACATTACTATCTTCTTCTAAATTAACTCCTTCACCATGATATTTCCAATTCGTATAATGTAGCCAAAATCTATTTAATATCAAATGCTCGTAAACTGTGGCTCGATTTTGGGTCAAAGTATTTTTGCATCTTATGCAAGGACAATGTATCTTATCTCCTTCACCTCCTACAATATGATAGTGCGATTCATATCGAAAAGCCCAGTCTATGAATCCGATAACTCCTTTATTATATGTCCGGTAGTCATCGAATCTTTTGTTCATCCAACTTTTGTCCATTGCCTAAAGGTAAGATCCAAAGTTAATTTCAAAAATGTTTGGTAATGTTCATAAAAACAACATGACATCATTATTAACTAGGGTAGCTAACAGGTTTTAGAACCTTACTAAATATTATGTGGCACACTTGACCTTCGATCCAAAGAGTTCGGTCTTGGTCTACCCCTCCTCCTCCCGACAAATCGGGTTCAGGAGCAGCGCTTGGCAGGACAGGCTGCGGCACGTAGGCTCGAAGGAAAATGAATCAGCTATACACAAATATCTCACATTTGCAACCCTCACATATACATCTACTTAATGAATAAATATACATCATACACTTTTACACTCGCATCATACCTCTACACGTTCACACCATAAACCTTCACATTGACATCATACCTCTACACATTCAGAGCATACAACCTCTCATTCACATCATACATCTACACCTTTTGGTGTTTGTATAACAATGAACATGGTTTATCCATCATACCACCGCATCTATACATACTACCCTTAAACTCAAATCTGTACACCTTCACTTACTATCATCACATTCACATCTATACACCATCATTCCCAACAATTTTACATTCACATCATATGCATGCACTTTCATATATTATACTTACATTTAAATTTATGCACCTTAAAATATCTTCATATTCACATCATAAGCAATCCATCATAACATCTATACAACTTTATTTTTATTAAAATATAATACATTCGTGTTAACTATAAACAATAAACAATAAACAATGCTTTTACAAATCTATACATCCAAAATAAGATTGTGAAATTAAAGCAAGCATAATATATTAATAAATTACCAAAAAGTTTAAAAGAACTTACATCCAAATGAGGAGGTGGAGGCCGGGGCCGGAGGCTGGAGGGCCGAGGAGGAGGACGGAGGGCGGACGCTGGAGGGCGGAGGAGGAGGTGGAGGCTGAAGGTCGGACGCCGGAGGGCAAGGGGCGAGAGGGCGGACACCGGAGGGTGGAGGCGGAGGCCGGAGGGAAGGGGCGAGAGGATGGACGCCGGAGGGTGGAGGAGGAGGCCGGAGGGTGGCGGAGGAGGCCAGAGTGAGGATGAAGAGGCCGGAGACGATTTGAGGGAGATGGGGGTCGAATGGAGGAATGAGGAAGATGGGTTCGCCGGGGATGAATATATAACCATCGAGGAGACCGTCCCCTATGGTTACAGAAATTTTCCACAGCGCGCCATTTACAGAGATTTTAGGGAAGTTTATGCAACTGTCCCATAAAATTAACTATATGGGACGGTTGTAACCGTCCCCGTTACTTTCCATTATATGCGACGGCCACAGTGAAGTAACGGGGACGGTTTTGACCGTCCCCTAAAGGCGGTACCGGGGACGGTCATGTAACCGCCCCTAATTGTCATGTAAAAGGGGGCGGTCATAACCAACCATCGCTAAAACTTTACAGAGGGGACGGGCAGCAAACAACCGTCCCCTAAATTTGTATAGGGGATGGTTGCTCCGTGACCGTCCCCAATAACCGTCCCCAAAGGCTGTCCAGTTTGTAGTGCTTGCAACGAATGGATTCTTTTAAGAGGTTGTAAAGCTGAGTGCAGTTCACATCATAGAACATCTCCTTAAGAATCAACATTATATTCTGGGCAGTATCCATGTCCACAGGTTGCTTCTGAAGAACATTGTATACAAACCCAAAAATATAACAACGAGCCAATTATTGATCTTCATCATATTTTTCATTGTAGTTTAGTTCTTCCAATGATGTAGTGTTTGCATGCTTATTCTTGGTGATAAAAAAGCCAATGCGCTTAAACAAGAGAACAATTTACAAATTTCAAGACCAGTCTGAATAATTTGGTCGGGTCATTTGGTTGAACTCCAGAAGATTGCTGAGAGGGTTCATGGGTTTCATATTTGAGATTAAGAAGTAAACTTATTAGAATATATAAATAATTACATATTCAAAATTTAATTCCTTGATTAAGGAATTTTAAATCAAAGTTGTCTTGTCTTTTAATACTTTAAAAGTCCATTTCCTTATTAAACTTTCAAAGCAAGAGATATACTTACCACTATATCTCCATCAATATCTAGGATCTCCTTCTACCTTTTTACACCATAATAAAATGAGAAAATGTAACTTGGGTAGAGGAAGCGAGAACTTATTCTGCCTTGCAAGTCCAACTTATATTTTCTAATTTGATCTTTAATACCTGAGCCCATCACCCTAAGATGATGTTGACTCATTGTTAATTGAACCAACCATCAATAGGAATAGTACTCGTTATGCACAATCCAGTACCACCTCAATTATACGAGGAACAATATTGGAGTCAATATGCATACATTCTATCTCTTTTGAGAACCAAAGAGCTTTAATCATGTGTGTTTGTATGTCAGAGCTATGACTTTGCATAAGCATCTCTACCATACAATACATGATGACAGAACCATTTGCCTTGATGGGAGACCATGGATGTCATCTTATGATTCTTCATATCCGGTTCAAATTTTAATTAATCATTTTGAATTTAATTCTTATGATTAATTCATCCAAGGGAATTACATCTATATTAATAATAGACTTTTTATTTTAATTATATTAAAGTAGTTTAATAATATTAAATTATTTATCAATCCCATGTAATCAACAAACAATTTAGTTTTCTTGATACTATATAATATACTCCCTTACATAGTAAAATTTTTTATTCCAATTAATTGTTAGAGTACGCTTTAACACACGTCACGTTAAACTTCCTTGAAATAGATTCGATCAGATGCTCAATTCATATTGGGAGGGGGCATTTCTTGACATGTAAGGTGCTAATTAAGGAACCAAGTCAGCATATCCGATCTAGACACCATCTCCATTCTTATTTAGGATAACACAATTGGATTTATTTGTACCAAGAGATTTTATCGATCGTTTGCTCTTGATGATGGCATGATACTATAAAATAATTTCTTAGAAGTTTCGACTTCTTAAAATATTTTTAATGATCCTAAATTTCCAACCATATCAATCAAACAAGGTTGGTTTTTTTTGCATACGAAAGTCAAACTACAAATATTGTATTTTGAACTAGGGTTTTTATCTTGAAACATTCATTCAATGGAGGTTGATGATTATCAAAATATTTATACATATGAAACATCATTTACTCAAGGTAAATTCATAATTTTCATGATTATAATTGAATAATGAATGCATTAAAAAATATTCTTGAGATGATCCACTATCTTCCGTCCCATCTCCACTAAATATCACATATTTAGGGCAAACAGAGTCGGAATAACATAAATAAATTCGACCAGTTTGCTAGTTTAATTCTTTATTTGTTTAATGTGTTTATAATGTATTCATGACAAGAAAACAATAATAAAAAAATGCTTGGTTATAGATCCGAGTTTACATACTAAACTACAATCTTATAGGAACATTTGATTTTTAAAATGATGCTCGTTCAATAGCAACCATTGGTGAATCTTTTGGGTAAATGTGCAGATATATAAAAATATTTAAGTATCCAAAAATTCATTCAAACATTGCATAAATAGTAGCTTTTTCATATGAGAAAAAAACTATACGAAAAAACATCTATGCAAAAACAACAAGTCATCACGCATATGATATCCAAAACCTTGTTCTCATAGACCTTCAACCAAGGATATGATACCACATGAAGGTGAGGGTATTCACCTCATGCATCATGAAAGAGTGAAGATCACATCTTATGTGATCAAGGTCGACTAGTAGCACTAGTCATAGGGGGGAACAAAAATTAAAAGATTTTCGATGAAACTACATGACATGGGAATCATTACCATGTCATTTAATATTAATCACAAACAAGTATTAAATTTACCTCTTGTAGCATGATCACGATCCTTGTGTATCTAAACAAAGAGACCTCTGGTTTCAAGTCCGATCCAATGAAGCGAGCACTTGAGAGTATGGATGAGATGCGTGCTTCCCACAATCCAAGTTGATAATCCAAGTACGTAATCTCCTAATTTCATCTCACGAAATCTGTGCTCTTCCTCACGAGCATGGGTCACCAAAGAAGACAAAGATCCATGAGTAGTCGATCTGAAAGCACAACGGTGGTACGACAACGACGAAGCTCTCATGAAATCCTCGAGTGGATGGTCATTAGGTTTTAAGAGAGAGAGAGATTAGACATGTCTGAGAGAGAGAGTTTTGTTGCTTCAACTTGTGTGTAGAAAAGTCTAGGTTGACTCTTCTTTTATACAAAATTGGATGGATATGATATACTCCTAATTGACATCACTGGTCTAGATTTTATTACAATAATGTGCAATAACAATTTATTTATTTAAAAGAAATTGATAAATTGACAAAATTCTCTAATAAATTTAATTCTCGTTAAATAAATTAAATGCATAAATAAGGAACAAGGAGAGCCTCCTTCCTAATTAGGATGGATGGCAACCATAGAGTCTCTCTCCATGGGGCATCCACTCCTTAATATGAATGGATGGTTCCTCTTTTCTTATTGATGAGATTATTGAATATCACCATATTTTCTACATGTTTGCAGCAACTTTTGTTGCTTGAATTTTCATCAAAATAATTCCAAATTACTTTGTGACAACTTCAATCATGCTATTTATAATTATGAATCATATTCATCCATTCAATATTAAATGTAAATCACATTTAAATTTATTTGCACAGTGTGAATCAAATTCACATTTAATCGTATAATGTGAATTCAATTCGCATTAACTTCATAAATTATAAATCATATTTATAATTAAACTATTTGTGATATTACGAATCTTGACAATGATAACTAAATCTAATTTAATTATCTTAGATGTCTCTCTATATGTGTCTAAATAATATGAATTATATCCCTGTTATTAGTGATAATTAAATAATATTAATTGTCATTATTCCAATGCTTAGATATTATCAATAATAGAATTATTCTTGAACTCTTTCAAGAATAATGTGCTTTCTTCACGAATACTCGGAGATAAGGATAAGACGATTGCATATTCCATGTATAGTGACTTGGATACTGAGGTCTAATCTCATGATCTGTTATAGGAGACTGCTCAGAGATGTCTGATCAAGTCAGACAAAGTATATAATCTCCTCATTCTCTTTGAATCATATTCAGATCAACATCCAATATTTGGACTAAGATTTCGTAATCAATCTACTGAGTGGAGTCATTGAAATCCAAACCTATTTCATCACTCCCTCAGAATGGAAGCGTCATTTTTATATAAACTATTAAAATAGCATCACCCTTGAGTATTCCTAATATCCATACATCTTCCATACTAAAAGATCTAGAATAAACCGAATGTTCTGATCACTTTTGAATTGTGCTCTTTAGGGTTTTATCATTAAGTTTCTCATTCAGTCATTGAGAATTGATATCGATCTTATGCTTTCCAAAAGCATATACCATACCTACAAATCTTATCATGCTTTCAAAGCAAGACGACCATCGATGGAATTTGATTGGATCCAATATCTCATGAGTGAGCTCATGTCTTCCTGTTCTTTAGCGAACATGTATGATCCCTTTGAGAGATCATATTACTCATATGCCATTATATGCATACCGACTCACTGATGTATAGACCATGATTAGGTCGTCAACCTAATGGTATGACTAATGTACATACACAGATGCATAGTAACACATCTATTCTGGTCAGAGGATGTGTGCTTGTATCATGACAACTTACGATATAGGTCTTTGTTATCTCAATCTCGTTATGTCAACTGTTTGACCTAGCTTATCCGATACCTCCGAATCTATATCCCTATGTAGAGGACCTAGATCAAGAGGTTTATTGAATATCAAGATTTGAAGTAAGGATTGTCATCTCCTTCTCAGGCTAAAGATCCTTTCTCAACAATCATTTGATGGTGCTAGATGGATCCTCAATCTAACTCTGTAGATATCATCCAAACACCATCCTCGATGATTCAACCATTGAATCAATAGTTGTATGATTGTCAAGATGGCCATGGTACATATCCCTATGTGCACTAAGGGACCTTATAAGTACATTCGTTTATTAATCTCATATAGAAAGTGAACACCAATAGTATTCATTAATATATAAAAAAGGATTACAATAACTTTATTATAGAAATGGTTTCCCATGGGCTCACATGACCAACAAGCATGCCTTACTAGATATTGATAAGATATGACATTCATTTTTATGGCAAAGTAACCCGGAGGGTAAATAGAGACATGAAGCTCGATGGGAGAATATATGTAGGCCCAAAGCAAATGATGGCTCGGGGATTCTCAACTTTGAAAACTTCAAACATGTAAAGTTGTCCAAAGCTTGGATTAAGCTCTAGGAAAATCTCACATCCCTAATTTATAAGATTTTTAGAGGCTGATTTTATCACTCTTACCCCTTTGTAAACTCGCCAAAAAGGGATGACTCTAATTGTCGGAGAGCCATTACAGCCGACCCGTCCGCCATTAGGAGTGCTGCATCCAAAGTTGTGGAATCATGGAAATAAAGTTCCATATGCATTAACTTAGATAGCCCCTTGGAAAAACACTTCCTGACCCATTGGGATGCCATGAGAAACAAGAATACCACAATAGTTCAGGCCACGAACGTGTTCGCTGCCAAACAAATTTGACTGATAGCTCATGGGAGGAGAACCAACGCGTCAACTAAGATCTGCAGGATAAAGCATCACCTCGAAGGTTTAAACTTATCTCCAGACTCCCCGAACACTTCCCTGTTCCAAGCAAAACTTCTACAACAAACACCATGAAACAAATTTGCGTATTGCTGTCCAATGGGGGTGTGGCCCAGAAACTTCACCATAAATTTCGATCAAACCCTTTTCACCCAAGGGTGTCCTTTCTATGGTGGCTAAGTCGCTCCAAACTAGTTACCCAGGATAAACTATACATATTTAACAACCAAACTATTAATATGTGTCCCCTTCGTATCTCCGACACTGAAACCCTTTCCCACTTATCCCTTACCTGTCCATTCACTAAGAAGGTCCTAACCCTTCTTGATATAATGATTTTGATGAGAGCTTAGAAAGATTTTTTTAAAATATATCATTCATTCCCAAACTCATCCCATTGGCAATAACCGGGAACTGGGAAGCAAGCATCAACATGGTGGTTGATTTGAAAAGAGCATTGTAGAGGATGTTGTAGGGTCCTTCCCATACACCCTCACTAATTGTGAAGGAGACGATGTTTATATATTTGACCACCTATCCTGGAACTTTCTGATATCCCATGGCATACACAAGCAGGAGACTTTCTTCTCAAATAAAATTGTTATTTTCTATTGTTTTCACGCCATGATACGATGGATTCAATGTTTCAAAGGGGAAGTGATGGAGGATATAACCACCGCCAAAAATAAATTACTCTAGTGGCGATTAAGTGGCGACGACTAAAGAATAACTACGAAACTTTTTCGGGCAGAAAACTTTTTTTCATCGTAAGCTCAAAGGTGTTATAGCTACACAATTTCGATCGCCTGTATTTTAACAAATTTGGAAAAGTATTTCCATTGCAACAAAAGTAGCCTCTAGCAATAAATGGCTTAAATATTCATTGTTATATTTCCGGTGTAAAATATGTGATAATGAATTTTATTTGTTATAAAATTATATTTTGTTGTAATTCATAATAAAATATCATGTTCATTGTTTAAGTTAATACAACACTATAATAAAATTGACATGACAAAAAATAATTTCAATATTCCTTACCATAACGTCTAATGTTAAAGATACAACAAGAAATATTATTTTCTGATAAATTATCTTCTACTATGGTAATTAGCAACGAATATCATATCCGTTATTAAATAATCAGACAAAGATGATTTATTCATTGACCTATTCGTTAAAATTTCTATAATCATTGTTAAATTTAACAACAATAAGAAGAAAAAGTCAACGAGTAATCGTTATTATATTCCTGGTTAGGAATAGAGCAACGAATACGAAATTCATTGTGAAATTTAAAAAAATCAAGTTTCGAATAATATTTATCACTATATCTACTTAACTACATATGATATGATAAGAAGATACAACAATGAATATTAAATTTTTCATTGTCTGATACAAATTTCTTGTAGTGCAATGATGTTTCATTAACATGTTCACCATAAATTTTACCAAAGTTGTGAATTTAGCTCCAACAGTACTAAATTGTGGGGGGAAAGACTTTTTTCTTATTGTTTTTTTGAAAGGAAAAAGGGTGCAAAGCCGTAGAGGCAAGCACCCAAAAAACTTTATATTCACTGGTTAAAGGTCATAAATACAAAGACCAAGAATCCCGAAGGATTTTGGCATGATGTACAACATTCTCCACATAAAATCTCTCTCTCCTATATAATGCCCCATTCCTCGCGAGCCATATCGCCCAGAGTGTTGCGGCCTTTAGAACATTTACTGGTGTTTGTTCATTTCCCGATGTCTCAACAGAGTTCCAGAAAGACTGAACATTTGCCGTTGCGACTCCCCTGAGAGTTAACTCCCTCCAAACTTCTATTGACATTGGACATCCAAAGAAAAGATGGTCAATATCCTCCACAGCTTCAGAACAACGCTGGCATAGTATATCAGAACTTTGGAACAATCTGGCTCTCCTAGCACAAGTCATCAGTCTCTCTCTTCCCATCAACCACATGAAGATTTTGACTCGTCGCGGGATTCTCCATCTCCAAATATGTCTCAAAGTTTGCATAGCAATCCCTGGATCAAAAACAAAGGATGTGTATAAAACTTTATAAGCTTTCCTAACCAAGAATCGACCCTCTGACCAAGCCCAATGGTCACGTCCATCAGATGGAATTTTCGCCTGAGAAAGCATTTCTCTCAAACACTGTAAATCTGAAAGACTCTCATTTGATAATTATGAACGGAAAGGAGGTGACCAAGTATTCCCAATCCAAGCCTCGCACACCCGTAATCTTCGATTTTGAGCCACCCCAAACAACCTTGGAAAAAGGTCACAAAGATTCCCAAGGCCTGACCAGTCATCTGTCCAAAAAAGAAAAGCTTCGCCATTACCTAGGCATGGCCGCATAGATGAAGAAATCTGAGGAAGGATGGAGCAATTCCCCCTCCAAAAATTAGAAGGCATCGATACATGGTTAGGTCTCCATGAGAGGGCACCTCCAACCCCATATATTTTCCGCAACAAAGAGCAAAGGAGGTCCGAGTCACTGCCCCAAATACGGACTACCCATTTCGATAGAAGAGCCATGTTCATCGCTTCAAGATCAAGAACACCTAGACCACCATCGTCCTCAGAATGGACTACTGCCTTCCATGCAACCAGGGGTACTCCCTTGGAATCTCCAGTTCCAGCTCAGAAGAAGCGACACATCAAAGACTCCAACCGCTTACGAATCCCCACCGGAAGGAGCCTAGATGACATGAAGAAGACTGGGATGGCAGATAAGACTGCCTTCAAAAGGACCAGACGCCCCCCCCTCGAAAGGCAAGAGGCTCGCCATCCGGCAAGTTTTCGCTCCATTCGCTCCACCAAGGGCATCCAATCAGATTGTCGAAGTCATCCATACACTAACGGTAAGCCCAGATAGTTGATAGGAAGTGCCCCATGCTGGGACTGCAATGAAAGTCCACATTCCACTACCTCCTCCTCTGCCATATTAAAATGGATGAAAACAGACTTTTCACCATTAATCCTAAGGCCTGAGATCTCACCAAATAGATTCAACACAGTAGCGATCCCCTTAGCCTCCCGAGCAGCCCCCTCCACAAAGAAAATTGTATCGTCTGCATACTGAAGGATTGGTATCGAAATGCCATCCAATTGATACCCTGCACAGAAGTTCCCATCCACTGCTTTAGACATCATTCTTGACAGTGCATCAGCCACTAATACAAAGAGTAAGGGAGCAAGAGGGCACCCCTGCCTGACTCCTCTTTGAGGTTGGAAGAAACCACCCTCCTGCTGCCCATTCACCAAGACTGAGAAAGAGCTAGTAGTAACGCATCTTTTCATCCATTTAAACCATTCATCTGGGAATCTCCGCCTCGAAAGAGATGACCAGATGAACTTCCAACTGACACAATCATAAGCCTTGGAGAAGTCAACTTTCGAAAGCATCCCCTTTCTCTTCTTTCGCTTCCAATCTGCAATAATCTCCGAAGCAGTGACTATCCCATCCATCATATACCTTCCAGGAATGAAAGCAGTTTGTGAATCCGCAATGACTGAATCCAGCACCTCCCGTAGTCTGTTAGCGAGTACCTTAGCCACTATGAGATAAATGGCATTTGATAGGGCAATTGGTCGAAAATCCTCAATAGAACAAGCTACATCCCTCTTTGGAAGCATAAAGATAAGTGAACGATTCAACCGTTCAAAACCCCCGTTCTCCCTCCTCAGCTCCTCCACCATAGCCAACACATCTTGCCCTACCAGATCCCAAAACTCACGGAAAAAGAAGACTGGAAAATCATCTGGTCCTGGTGACCCATCTGCATTAAGATCAAAAGTAGCAGCTCGAACCTCTGCAAGTGTAAATGTGCGAACTAAACTGGCAGACTGGACGTCAGAAAGAACAGGAATATCCCTATCCACCTATCGCATGCCACCATTTTGAATTCTCCTACTTCTCTCATGATAGTGGTCAACCACGACAGACCCAATTGCACGCTCCCCTTCTACCTGAATGCCTCCCACCTCAATTGCTCTAATAAGGTTACGCCGCCTCCTTCCACTAGCAACAGCATGAAAGAAGCGTGTATTCGCATCTCCTTCCCTCAACCACGTTTGCCTTGATCTCTGACTCCATTCCACCTCCCGTTTGTGATCTTCCTCCATCAGAATCTTCTGGTTTACTTCCCTTAAACATCCCTCCTCAGCCAATAATTCACGAGAGTCCTCCAATGCATCTAATCTTACCACCTCCGCCTGGGCTGAGGTCCTCCTCTCTTCCCGAAGTATCCGAACCTCACGACGGAAAGACATCAACATACACCTCAGGGCTTTGAGGCGAGATGCCATGTCGCGAGATGCACAACTAGTAGTCGGGACCTCCTGCCAGCAATTGATAACACGATCCCGAAACCCCTCCTCCAAAAGCCAAGCCTACTCAAATCGAAATATGCTACGGGGACGGGTAGCCTCTCCAGAGTTCCAGCAAATAGGAGTGTGATCCGAATGCGAGCGCGGCAGCGAGGTCACCGAAGCAAATGGGAATAAGTCCAAAAGCTCCAACGAACCGAGGAAGCGATCTAGGCGAGAGCGAGAAGAGGTGTTCCTCCACGTGTAGCGAGAGTTCGATGCATCCAGAACCTCCAGCGCAGAGCCATTCACGAATTCAAGAAAGTCCTGCGAGCCCGGGTCCAAACCTCCCCTCTCACGAGGCCTGTCCGCCGCTAAAAGAGTGACATTGAAGTCACCGCCAATGAGCCAAGGAAGATCAGGGTGCGAAGACCTCGTCGAATCAAGCTCTATCCAAAGGGGCGAGCCAACACCAGTACCAGTGGGGCCATACACTGCTGAGAGCATAAACTGAGCACTGTCAATCCTGCGCTGAAGCACGACGGACAATGAATAGTGCGCCTCAACCATGTCAACCATCTCCAGCAAGTCACCATTCCACCCTACCAAGATGCCTCCGAAAGCCCCGCTTGATGGGACCGCTCTAAAATCTGATAATCTGCCCCCAGAAACCATTCTCCACATAATTGTGTCCCATACCTCTATCTTTGTTTCCTGTAGGAAAACTATATCTGCATGCCATTCGCTAAGGAGTGACTCCACAACTCTTCTTTTCTCTGGTTGTCCGAGCCCCCGAACATTCCAAGAAACAACCTTCATTCAGAAACAAAGGGGGATGCCCCCGCCAATTCCACACCTACACATCTAGCTATCCCTTCTCTAAGAGATCCCAGGCCCTGTGTATCCCCTTCGGAGGGGGCATCTCCGCCCCAGATGTTGGCATCTAGCTATCCTTTCTTATTGTTGTTATGTTGCTAATTTATTTAGGATAAGAATAACAAGTCAAACATATATTTAGTATATGACTTGTAGCTTGCAACGTAGCAACGAATATATATTCCTTGCCAAATTAAAATGCAAACTAATAATATTTGTTATTATACATTTAACTAAGAAAGACATATTGTCAATTTAAATGTTGCCACAGTTATAGAATTGATTGCCACAAATCTTCATTAATATGTACTTTTTAAAAATATTGTATAATTTTATTAAGATTTTTTTGTCTGTTCAATAATAACATTATCTTAGATTAAAGTATTTATTCCTTAAGCCATTCAATCTATAATCAACTTATTTTTAAAAGAAAAGTTTTGACCAACTCGAGAGGATCAAATTTGCATTGTCAAAAGTTAGATAGTCTGTAGGCACAAAAGGTATATTTTGTACAGATCATAGACATGGTGACAACACACCATGTACTGGGCGAGCGGATCCTCTGCAGTACTACAGAGATCTGCTATAAAACTCTCGGCCGCCCGAGCCGCTCGATGATGATCGAGCGGTTCACACAAAATCGATGTTTTTGTTGGTCCTTACCGTGAGAATTCGTGCGAACCGCTCGATCAAGATAGAGTGGGTGAAGCTTGGTCGCGGTTTACTCTCCACGTGCCTGCATTATAATCCTAATCCTGGGTGCTCTGCAGAACACGTAGACGCACCACGAACGATCACCTTCTTATCATGGAACTACTAACATCTGACTTAAATTCAAACCCATCACACCGAAACATAGATCAACTTAATTCAGGAGGATCTAATAAGCAAGGTAAAGCAGTAACAGAAGGCTCACCGATGGAGATTTTGATCGAAGATGAAGACTTGTTGATCAACAATGTCAACGTGATGGGCGATCGCGGTCGAGCCCTCCTCCTCCTCCTTCAAGATCCCCTCTCGATCGTCTTCAACGCGAGAAGAGAGAGACGCGGAAATGGTCAAATATATCTATATGTATATATACATGTGTCCATAGGAATGTGATGCGCATCGGGATGTCGGAGTATTCCTAAATAACCTTCCGACTGGAAGTTAATTACCAGGATTGCCATGGTTCGTGCACAGGGGAACGTCCACAGGGAGGGGCGCGTGCGTGGACATGCATGCACGTCCATGACATCAATATTCATTCTTTCCATTATCATGATCGAGTTTTTAAAGGCTTGTAAATATATAGCGCATTGCTTAAAATATATTTTATCTCTCAGCTCTATGCCACAAATATAACAATTCATAGTTTAAATAATAAGTAAATTACACAAAAAAAATCATGAAAAATGTAAAAATACGATATCCGATCTCTAATATTTGCCTTAACGTGGTTTTGAGCCGGTGTGATCTAATGTTATAAAAATAAAATTACAAACTAAATTTCAATAGTCAAGGATCGTATTAAGATGAATCTTAAAGATCTTGCACTACATTCTTACATTTTAAAGTTTAATCATGACATTGGAATCATGTGTATACATCTGGGTTTTTTTAGGTAGTTTACTCTTAAAGATATTTTGTAGAGGGATATTGAGAAGTCAAATACATGGATCTATACAACATCATTGTTCATTAGAGGAAACACTTCACGTGTAGACATACATGTTTACTAGGCATACAAATCCATGAGGAGTTCTCTATATATAATATAAATGGCACTTAAATACTTACACTGCAATAAAAAAACACTGTTGCAACTAACTTAGTGATGGAAATTTATCTCGTGAGAACGAATCACAGCTATTAACGCTGCCATTAATTGTTGCCAAAAACTTACTAGCTACAGTCTTATTTCAATTAATAATATTTTGCCATCAATTGTTGCAAGAAAATTCAGTGACAATTTTAGTTTATGCTTCAGCGATTGAATTTTCATTGGCAAAAAATATATGATTGTTGGATAATTCAATCACTAGAGCTTGATTGCCACAAGAGTGCTTCATTTTAGTTTTATTATAAAAAAATACATATGTGCGTGCGTTATAAATTGTAAACATATAGTATGTAAGTAGAAAATCCAGTATAAAAATTGCATGGAATATTAAATCTTAGTTGCACCATAAACTATTTATTAATTGGGCATATACACAATATTTATTTTAACTGAGATTAAAACACAATGATATAATTGGTGGTTTTTGTGTAACAAAACTTCCTAAAATGGGATGAAAGATTAAATTAATGCTTACTTAATACAATTCATGTCATTGAACTTTCTATATCTAGACAAATACGAGGAGTGCACATAGTATTTTTCAGAAATATATGATGGAATAAATGTTTACTTTTTGAAATAATTGTTATCAATTTACAAAAGATTGATATGTTTTACAAATTACAATCATGTGTTGTAAATTATTAAAATTATAACCATCGATGTACGAAAAATAGCCCAAATTCGACAAAAAAAGGTGTGTCCTGTGTAGATGTGTGTTCCTAAATATATGGTGCTTTTAATGACACAACTAATTGATGTACATGTGAATAATATTCCTACACTGATGAGAATTTTGTTGCAACTATATTTCCTAAAATATTAGATGTGGTAAATTACGAACGTATTATATATTCTACATGTCATATGCATATTATTTTTAGTAGGCTTAAATATGGAGTGTAATTTTTTTATTCTCAAATTATAAAAATATACATCGTAGTACATGCTAAACCTTGTTTTCATGCAAATTCTATAGAAGCAATGTTTGTAAACTACATTTTTTTAATTTTGTTGTATCTTTTGTGAATTGTATTTGATTTATTTTAAAACTTTTGTAGTCTCCTTTGAGAACATTCTGTGGGAGAACTTGTTGAAAATGATTTTTTCAGGTTTTTATTTTATGGATTTAATTACAAGTGAAAGTGCCATTGCAACCCAAAGGAGCTTAAAACAAATTTTTTTATTTAATTCTCAAGTAAAGAAATGAATCAAACTATTGTGAGAAAGAGGATTTTGCTATTTATTTATCTGTATAGTGCACATGATTAAACTCAGAAGGCGATAAATCCTAAGGGTTATTTAAATCAATGAAAATCAAAGAAATAAGAAGGAATCTTTTTATTTTCCAGCTCTTGATCTTTTATGGGATTTTTGTTCTTTTCAATTTTTTATGAGTTTTAATTTTTTTATACATTTTTATGGTTTTCTGTTTTGTAATTTTTTAGTGATTTTTCATTTTTCAATTTTTTATATTTTTAATTTTAAAACAAAACAAATAAAAAGAATAGAGAAAAATCACTCTTTTGTATTTTTAAAATATGGTAAAAATATAGAAAAAATAAATTAAAAATATTTTGCGTTTTTGGTATTTTTACCGCTTTTGTGAATTTTTGAAGATTTCTAAAGTTTTAAATGTTTTTAAAATAATAAAAATTGGGAATATACAAAATAGAAAATAATGAAATATTTTTAGAATTTTAAAATTGAAATTAAAAGTACAAAAGGGGAAAATATGCCAAAACATGAAGGGATTTTCAAGCTTTCAAAAAAATAAATTTTATAAAATTTTCTATTATTTTTATTGATTTTTTAGTGTTTTAATGTTTTATGATATTTTTAGTTTTTATAAGGAATTTTAAAATGAAATTGATATAGAAATTTGAACAAAGTACAACAAATAATCTGGATTTTTTAGAAATTTTCAAAGTATTCTCAAATTTTTATCAATTGTCTACTGCAAATTAGGAATTTAAAGAAGGTTCTTGAATTATTAAAAATAGCAAAATTAATAATTCTTTTAAATCAAAATTATTTATAAAAGAAGAGATTAACATGTAATTACATGAATTTTTAGAGAAATTTTAAGCGTGATTAGTTATTTATTAGGCATTATTAACCATCAATTTAAAACCTGTAAGCATATGGATTATATTACAAGGAAAATTTATTTAGCAGACTAAACAAATAACAAAATAATAAATGCATGGGTATGGACACAATTATCATGCTAAAAGTTGTATGCCAACGCATGTGTTTTGCATTGGCACGAACTAAATTGTGAATATTTTATTTTTACAGGGTAAACAGTAACCAAAAAACTCAAGGGCTTTATTGTAAAATATCAGAAGAGGCACATGCTAAGCACGTTTTGCTTTTGAAATTAGACAAAAATGCAAATAATGAAATCATAGAGGGTAATAATGCAAATGTTCAAGCAACAATAAAATGACTCACATCCTCAATTGGACTTATTTACAAAACAAACTAAACACAAGGGCTTGGGAGCAAGATTCACCAAGTCACATGGGGTCCTCATGCTAATCTGATGGCGACTGTTGTGGATTTGAACCTGGATGAAAGATTGAGATTGGGGGCAAATTGGACAGTCTGGATTAAATCCAAACCTCACCGTCTTGATTGGACAACGACTGGAGGTGTAGGAAGAACATAGATGAATGAGCTCCTCATCGAGCTTTGATCGGTTGATCTCGATCGATCTCCTCCTAATTCCAAGCCTTTAGGTTTGTATGGCTTCTCGCTGCTTTGCTACGTCGATTGGATATGGCGATGAGGCTTGAAAATAGTGGAATGAAGATCTGGATGCTCTGACACACTTCAGTTAAGAGATGAGCTCTAGATCGCAAATCACACCTCTAGATCGCTCCTAAACTCCTGCAAGGGATGTTATTGCTCGAGGTCGGTCTCTAGCCAAGTTATTATGAAGAAAAATAAGTAAATAAAGGGGGAATGGATCATCTCCAGTGGAGGGTGGTCAGATTAACCTCTATTCTCGATCAACCTCAGGTGCCAATTTTGGGTGAAAACGGACTAGAATCAATTGAAATACTTGGAGGGGTAAATATAAAGGCTGAGGTATGATGAAATTCAAAGTGATGGCATGCGTGGATCGAAGCTTGATTATTGAAATTGATAATTGATGGAGTGGGAGTGTTATTCGGACTAAAAGATTCAAGAAGAAATCGAGTTGAAAGGACAACTGTGGTGGTCGGGAAAAAGAAAAGAAATACACAGACCCAGGTCAACTGACCCAGTTCCACCAATCAAGTGTGCAGTCCACTAAAAGGTAAAAGCAAACAAGATAAAAATGTCTTTAATTGATAAATAAATTAAAATAAAAATAGAAAATTATACTAAGTAAATAAATTATATACTTAAAAAACGATAGTAATTAAAAAATCATATTTATGGTGATTTTTAGTAATTTAAATAAATTAGTTAATAAGGTTAAAATAATAATTAACCTTTATTCATATGTATATATACATATATATACAACACAATGGTTTTTAATAAATTATTTTTACAAATTAATATATATTTTTAATAATTTGTTAATTTATAACATTTTCAAGGGTTTTAATCATATTTTATTGGATTTTTATGAAATAATTTATTTAGTTAATTAAATAGTGATATTTACAATATAGATAGTAGTACATATACAATATATGGAATGAATTTATTTTTTCTTTTGACTTAATATTTTTTATTTTCATTTTATATCAATCAAATACAACATGTATAAATATTTAAAAATACAATATGTACAAAAATATAAAGAAAATAAATAATTTCACACAATGTACTATAAAGAAAAATAATACAATACAATCCACAAAGCAACTTTTCACATCTAAACTACGATTTTAATGACACCACTTTTTTAAAAGGTTACTTAATTCTAAGTAAAATAAAAGTGAGTTTGCTTTATTTTTTGTTTTGTGGAGAAGATATTGATCTAACAAGTTTGGTTCTGTGTCTTTTTCAAAGTCTTATTATTTATATAGTGTACAATTAATCTTCTTGCAATTATTTTTAAAACTACAACTACTTTTTTTGTACAAGTTCCAAGAAGAAAATATTTTAGTTTAATGTGATTCAGATGATAAATAAATAGAGTAAGAAATCTATACAATATGAGCAATTTGTATAGATGATGAGTCATGAATGGAGATTGATTTTCTTTATTTTTCTATAATATGCCTTATCTCACCCAATTTTATTCCTTGTCTATCAGGTCAAGTCGATATTTTCTCAAGGTTAGAGTTATCATGCATTTATTGCATTTATATAGTCTTTATTTTTCTTTTTTATTATTTATTTATTTATTTATCTTAGGTTAAAAACAATGATACATATACAATATTTACAAAAGAATAAAGATTTATAAAAAGAGGATTTTATTGATATTGACATGTGTTTTAGAAGGGATTTTATGCTAAAATAAAAAGATGATGCAATGCAGGTTCATCATCTCCCTATGCTTTACCTTTGCTAGTCCCTTAGCAAACACTTACTTAAAGAATAAGTGATTAAAAAGAAAAAAAAGAAAGGAAAAATAAAGAACTTAGAACAATTTTGATTTTAAACTTAACATAAAATCAATGTATGGATCTTGGTTAGACCTTTAGACTATTAGTTTAGCGGAACCTTATAGGGAATTGGATTTAAGACCTAACAACCTTCATGTTCCACAAGTCTCTATTCAGGTTGCTGCAATAGTCATGTCAGAACAAGTCCTCATACGCAAATTATGATGACTATGAATATATTTGTATTATGTACATGAAATATATCTCTCCACATCATAAATAACAAAGACCGACCTTCTCATAGAAAGGTAACCCTAATTCTCCAGTCTAGCTACTCTTTCCCCAAGGAGTGGGGTATTTCCTTCTAAGTTCAGTATGTAATGTGTCCACAATCGAAGTGGGGAGATATAGAAGAATAAAATGAGAAGTGGAGTGTGGCTAGTGTAGCCACATCACCTTGTGAAGCTGGCCAGTGTAGCCATGTCTCCACTAAGATCTGCACTCTCTGAAGCTAGACCTAGTGGTCAAATATATACATAACTTTATTCTTTTTTATTGGAATACATATGGCTTCTATTTGGTGGAAAGAAATGTTGCATTGCATATATCTTATTGTGTGCCTATGGATATAGAGTCTTTCTTTCTGAACATGTTTTGGGATCTTAGAAAAAATATGCCAGCAAACCATTCCTCATCCAAAGATTTATTTCAACACACAGCTCCTGTCTTTAGACATCCATGCCACTAGACTAGGTTGGGGAGCACTGGCTACTCAAGGTGACTGCGTATGTTTCCATTTGCGTGCGTTTCCTTCCAGAGGATTCTACCTCTCACCACCCCATCAATGAAGATCTACGTGTAAAGTGCTTGTCCAAGTTAGGCCACTGTCTAAAAGAACCATGCGTTAGTAAAATATTCTACTTAGATCAATCAAGATGACATATGAACACATTCTTGTGGACTCAAATAATTAAGCCGTTGTGATATGAAAAGTCTTAACTCCAATTCCTATAAGTTTCCTATGAAATTAAGTGAATTAAGATCTTAACCAAGCTCCATTCTTCGATTTTATTCTAGTCTAATTTAAGCATCAATATCATTTTTAAAAATGCAAATGCAAATGCAAGAAAATATGTACAAAACACATTTTTTCAAAAAAAAAAGAAAAGGCAATAAAATAAAACAAAAACATTTTTGTATGGTTTTTTCAAAGAGTTCTGCAAATTTTTATGGATTTTATCTTTTTCAACTTTTATAGAGTTTTTAGTAGAAAGTTATATTCATCTACAAGAATTTACAAGGATTTTGTACAAAAAGAGTTGTATACAAACTATATACTCGATTATAAACATTTTCTACAAGATTTTACAAAAAGAATATTACAAGTTTTATGTACATATTTTACAACCAGGATTTTATCTGCAAAAGAAATTTATATAAAAATTTATATAAGTTTATACAGAGATTTTTATTGAAGATTTTTGTTCACAAAAGAGATATATTCACTTATTTTCAGGGAGATTAAAAGTTCTATTTACAAACATTTTTATAACAAGTATACACACAATATATAAAAAAAGTTATTTATATACAATGTTACAAAGTAATTTACAAACCATTTTACAAAGTTTTTACAAACAATTTACAAAAACTTTACAAAATATTTTACAAAAACATCTTACAAAGTTCTACAACATAATTTTCACAAAGATTTTATATAAGTTTTTACAAATAATTTAGAAACCTTTACAAATCATTTTTGTAAAGATTTTATTTTGAAAGAATTTACAATCATTTTTACAATACATATAATTTGATACAAAAAATTACAACCATTTTACAAATAAATCAATTTTTACAACAATTTTTACATAAATAATTTTATAAAGCTTTTTTACAAATATTTTACAAAGATTTTTACAAAGAATTTTATAAATATTTTTACAAAAGTATTTTACAAAAATATTTACAAAAGAATTTTTACAAAAAAATTATAAAATTTTTATAAAACATTTTTATTCCAGTTATATTAGCCATATTATTAGAGAAACAAAAGTACTAGTTATGTTTGAAGTATATTTACAATATATACAGCACCCCCTATACATAGCTCGATCTATGTCCTCATAGTTACCAAGAAGTGACAAAGGAAGACATGATTCGTGCTAAGCATATAAAAGTGAAAAGAATCATGTGCTACAACGACTCAAAGCATAATGAATGAAATGAATAGAACTCGGTGATACCTTATACTGAGGATCAAATAATCCTAAGTATAGAGACAATACAAGTGGGGAAAATCGAGGAAAAGAATGTACAAACTCAATGACTTGACTTGTCATCTCCTACACTAAGGGTAAAAGATCCTTAAGTATAGAAAAGATTATCAACAAGTTGAAGGAGAAGCGAGGGAAGAGGAGAATGAAAATAAACAAAAATAAAGAAGAAGGAAATGAATGACATCACTGATGAATCTCCATTTCATCACCTTTATACAATCATTTTGTCCTTGAAAACCCTAGCTAAGGCATGTAAAAAATTTGTACAAAATAGCATTCATCATTTATTTCATTTATTATGTAAATAATATTATTTTTAATTCCAACATTTTAGAATAAAGAGAAGAAAAGAAAAAGAATAAAATACCAAAGGTACTTTATGACCCTAAACCCTGAAACCAAGTCAAGAATTGAAATGGTCGATAAGGAATAAAGTAGAAGGAGATAAGGGCCAAAAATACTATAAAAACCCAATTTTTTTATTCATCCATAATTCATTTTGACACACATTTTAGTATTCATTATTTATACATCCAATAAAGAAACTTTGTATACAAAAGTTGTAGATAATAATGTAAACAAAAATACAAAATTGAGTTTATACAAAAAATACATAATATACTTTTCATAGACAAAATAAAAAGGGCAAAATCCCAACTTCACAGACTTATATCTTCCAAATAAAAACTCAAAATGTATCAAAATCATCTCTAATTATATATAACTTTTATTAAGCAATTTAATGAAGGTGGTTTCGTATTTTTTGTAGTTAAGGTGAGAAAGTTAAGTTTTGGACCCTCATTGTATAGTATACTCGAATAAAATGTTCAATTTATTCATTTATTATTTTACAAAATTAGTTTTTTATATTTTAACTTATTATTTATAACTTATGTGCATATTAAAACCAAAATAAAACCAAAAATAAAACATTAAAATAAAATAAATATGTATAAAACATAGGTAAAAATACCTATAATATCGCATGTATATAAATAAAACTGAAATTCATTATGTCATTACTTATTCTTTTATATTTTTATACTCTTGTAAATATTATTTATATTTTATTTAAAACATAAATATAAAATAAAACCTAAATAACTATATTAAAATAAAATAATGTATATAATACCTCTATTTATATTAGTATACAAATAACCTCATAAAACATAATAAAAAAATATTATGTACCTAAAAATAAGTTATAAATATATAAAATAAGAGAATAAAATAATAAAATAAAATATACAAAAAATAGTTAAAATATAGTGGAATATACTTATAAATACACCCTAATAATTAATTTGTAATAAATAACACGAAAAAAATAAATAAAAATCATAACAAAAGAATAAAATAATAAGTTTTTATTCTATAATAAAAATATATCGAAATAAAATTCAATTTTTAATTATTTTTTTCGAATTATTGGGCAATTTTGTCTTCTAGTGCTTTAATGTAGGCCAATCAGAGGCCAGGGTTCGTTAACCTCCGATCAACTCCCCCTGCGCCTCTGACCCGCGTCAGAAGCGCCTTTTCCCCTGTTTTCCTCTCATTTTTCCACTCGATCCAACCTTCCATCGTGATCGATCTCTTCACAAGATTTACTCCTGTATATTTCGTGATTCACGATGGGATCTTCGATTCTTTGTGCATTGTCTCAAGTTCCGCCAAATCGTCCTTGAATAAGGGTGCCCCGTCATGTCGATAAATAAGAACCTCCTCCTCCTTTTTCATTTTGGTTGTCCCTTGAATCCTAAAACTCCCGCTTCTGGCCTAGCGTGTATCCTTGTGACATGAGGAGTTCCTTGGAGGGTTTGCACGAGCTGAGGTGCACCCAAGGCGACCGTCGCCGACTACCTCTGCTCCTTGGTCTCTAACCAGGTAAGAGATTCACTTGTTTCCCTTTTTAGATAGGTTTTATTACCTATATTTTAATTCAGTAATAAGTTTAGTAATTAGGTTAGTGATTTAGTTAACAAGCCCTATTCGAAGTTCGTCGGAGCTCCACTTCGGCAAGCACTTCCACCGTGCCCCGCATGTTCTTCGACTCGCTGACCATCCCATTTCACTCCCTATCGCCTTATCCATCGTTGTTAACATCCAGATCACCTCGAGCACCTCTAGATTGAGTCCTCGGCATTCCACCTCCGCCATCAGCCAGAGCTGCCTCTGCCTTGCTCCACCTTGCTCCACCTTCCATTTATAGCTACCCAATAAGGTCCCCCAAACCCTCTTTTTTCTTGTGCGTGTTTTCTCTGCAAGTCTGAGAGGCTAAGACCCCTTGGGGAGTCGATTTCTAGACCAACTGGAGGTACCTAGAGCTTCAAACATCGCCGAGCATCCCGGAATAAACCACTGGCTCCCAGCCATCTATGAAGAACCAGGCCACTGTGGACGCCTTTGAGGAGCATTCTGAGCCTTGGAGGAAAGCGAGAGACCTCCAAAGACGCGAGACGGTGACGGTTGAAGGAGCCCTGACTGCTTGTTCTTCCCTGTTCTTCAAGAAGTAGCTGTTGGATCCACCAAGCACCCCAATTTTGATCATGAGCATCCATTCAAGAGAAGTCGCAACCGTTGGATCTCATCCAGGATCTGATTAGAAGCATCCATCCACGAACCATCATCGCGCAACGTGGAGCTGTCATGTGTATTAGTGAAGGAAGGAGCGTCGTCTGATCCCGTACCTTAGGGGGTAAATTGCATAACTTTTCCCCACCTTTTTTGTATTTATTTATTAATATTGTAAATAAAATATAATGTTTAAAAAAATGGGGATTTTGTAAAAAGGTCCCCATACTTATTTTAATTACATTTTGGTCCAGTCTAGCTCAGCTCACGTGTAGTCCCACGTGAGCTGGGAAAATTACTTTCAAGCCTCTAATTCTTTTTGTATTTATTATTAGTCCAATAAAATTTGAAGTACGTTGTATGCTTTTAGCACATTTATAGATGAAACCCTGATCTTTATTTTAATTGCAAATATACCCTACTAGCTTATGTATTTTTGGTGCTTCGATTTCAAATTAAAAAAAGCACCTTTGCTCCTAAAATTATGCAAAAATAGGGTTATATACATGATAACTTGTAATTTCATTCCACATATTTGTTTTGCATTTTTGAGCATTTTAACCATTTATTAAAAATCAAAAGGAGCTCATTTTTTGTTCTGTCTACAGTATAAAATACCAAAAAATAGATAAACATCTTGAAAAAATCCAAAAAAAATTATATACTATTTATTTTAATATAATTTAACTACATACCAAAAATCACTAAAATGGAAAAAGAAAACTCGTAAAATTTGAAAACCCCAAAATCTTTTATAAAAAATCTAAAAAATCATAAAAATTCCCAAAATGTGGTTATCTGTTTCTTAATTTCATTTTGATAATTTTGAACCTTATTTCATATTTTTAGATTCAAATCAATCTCGAGTATTTATTAATCTCTGATTTGGGATATTATTTACTTTAAAAATCCATAAACATTAGCAAAATTCCATGAAGATTATATAAACATTAGAAAAATATATAAAACCAAGAAAAAAATCATTTATTGCATTTTATTTATATTTAATAGTATTTATAAGTATATTACTCTATATTATATATGTAGCATTATATATCTTATATATTTGTCTTTAAATGAAAAAAAAGAAATATAAAAATATAAAAATATAAAAAGAAGATATAAAATTATAAAACTAAAAACAAAATACAAAAATATAAAACAAAAATTAAAAAATTAAATTAAAAATAAAAATCCACTAAAACGATAAAAGTAGACTAGAAGCTAAGAAAAAATTTTATGCGCATTATTTTGCCCCCATCTACCGTTTGCTCCCTGAGTTCGACCTCTACACATGCTTACACTATACACACACCTGTTGTAGAGTTATAATAAAATTTAACTCCATATTTTTGATATTTATTGCTTGATTCGTATTGTGGATTAATTGTTGATTGTTGAGGTTTCGTGAGTGGTCGCCACAACAAATGTGTCTTCGCCTTATGTGAGACGTATTTTGACCCTCACAAAATCTCTTTCATCAATCACTCCCGCTATATTTGGGATAAAATAACCCATGTGAATAGGAAAAAACTAGAGTGATGAAACATAAAAAATACGACAACTCATGTCATTCACCTCCCCTATACTTAGGATATAATACATCCTAAGTGTAGCACAAACATGGGAAAAGTTGAATGATAAAAATAGAAGAAGAAAGAACAAAAAGAAAGGAATATATACAAGAGGATAACAACTCATGTGTCAGACGCAGAAGATGTCAAAGTATCATCATTTGATACCACATAGAAGGAATCAACCATGGATAATCATGATCTACATATGGCTTCAACAATTGTCTGTTCAGACAAATGGTTGTGTGTCATATGACAACCTAGATATGACAATACTACCATTGTCATGCACTTCTCTAACAATGAACAATCCTGACCATTTGCTTTTAAGTTTTCCTGGAAGCAACTTTAACTTCGCATCAAAGAACCACACCTTATGTTCATGATTGAAAGTCTTTATCCTAATGTGTCTTATCATGCCAATGCTTGACTTTCTCCTTATACATGAGTGTGTTATCATAAGCAAAATCTCAGAATTCTAACAATATGTTCAGATCCACATTCCTACTCTAGACTGCTCTCTCATAATAAAAATCGCAAACACTGAGTGTCACTTCTTTCATCCAATTCATTGTCTATTTAGTCATCATTCTTAAAAGTCAATATGCAAGGCTAGCTGATGGGGGACATAGGATGGTGTCTTTTCTTCTCTCCCTCTCATTGGAACAAAGATCCTATCAAGTGCCTTATTAAGCTCAACACGTATTTTTTTGTTGTTGATCAGTGTGTCCATTAAGAGATCGCTGAGTCGTCCGCACTTATTTTCCTAGGAGTATGATGAATCCCTGCTAGATCATTATTATTCGCTACTTTTATCCTCGATTAATAAGAGCCTCACGAGAAATCTTCATTAGTTCTGCATCTTTAAGAATAAATAAATATGTGTATAATTAACACTATTTTTATTGTATTAATTTATTAACCATTTATTTTATTAAAAACCCTTAAAAATTAGATTAATTATTATATATATTTATCTTGTCTTTTAAAAGAAATTAAAAAGACAAACAAATCTTAAACTACAAAACCAGTGTTTTTACCTATGAAAAATACTCCCAAAAATACATCTTGTACAAATGACTTCTTTTGACTTTTTATTTAACATGAAACTTGTAAATCTCATCGAGATCTACAACGTTCATGTTGTAGATCTCGATGAGATTTACAAGTTTCATGTTTTGGATTTTCCCCAATTTTCCCTTTAATTATTTCTTTTTTATTTTTCTTTATTATATTAATTTATGAATTTTCTAATTGGGCCACGTTGTGCACTCTGAGCCACCTACGTGGCCCGCCTCTCTTCATGCCACCTGACTTATATATCCGCCCTTAGATCATCTCCCGACCTCTTCATTTCCACCACTCATCTCCCCTCATATCTCCACCGTATGATCAATACCCCCCTTCCCATTGCACTGCCCATCCCGCCTGAATATCAGCCACATGATCTTACTCCCATCTAAGGACGGAGCTCCCTCCACGTCATCCACTCCTCGGTCGTTGATCCTCCTCTGGTGTCTCATCATAGCCATTCACCGGTGCTTTGCTTCCCCCCATCCGATCTGATCCTAGATCAGATCCGCACCCCCCTTCGCCCACTTCCCAACCGTTCGATCAGATCCTAAGGATCTGATCTACACTCTCCCTCTGTACCCCTACCTTGACCATTGGATCATAAGATCCAACAGTCCTCGTCCGTCTTCCTCCTCCCACGTACCATGCCCCCAGGCGTTACACCTCGTGACAACTCCTCCCCCTTTCCATTTTAGCTCCATCCTCCATAGCCCTCTCCACCCCTAATGACCCCTCCACATAACCCTATGATCCGTCGTACTCGTGTAACTCCCAACGTCTTCCTCCATGAATCCCAGCCTTTAACCAATCATTGCAAGCTCCACCCTCACCTCCTGTAAAATCGATCTCCTCTACCTTAAAACACCCTCTCTGCCTTCGTCCCTCATCGTCCACCAATTCATAGCATTAGACCTAGCCCTCCTTTGCTTCCCTATGATAAACATAGGTCAGAGGAGGGCCAACACGGCCTCCTAACTTCGGTGTCTGAACTGTGGCCTCTTCGGCCATGTAGCGGCTGCCCTTGGCACCACCGAACACCGAGGACCGGCTACCCTCGTAGTGCGAAGACTGGAGCATCTCCTGATGCTCAACCTACACATCAACGCTGCCATTCTTCTCCTCGAATCCTCCAAGTCTACTTTCTACGTTTTCTTGTGTTTTCTGCATTTTAATATGATGCACACATGTACCTATTCCGCCATGTGACCATCCTACAACCTCCATCGGATACCCACCACCTTCGCCACTCACTCTGCTCACCCCCTCCCTCTGCCAGAACCTCCCTCCACGAGGACCCTTCTCCTCTACCTTCTATGTGGAGAATCATTAGACCTCCGCCTTCTCCGCCTCAACTGATTCCTCCATTCCACTCACCTTGCACGCACATACGGCTTTGGGTATTCCTTACTCTATTTGTACGAATCTCTTCAATGGATGGTTAAGCAAGCCTTGCTCCGATCTCCAGCTCTCTCTCCATCTAGGTGACGTCGAACCTCCTCCCTAATCATTTCCCCACCTTCACTGTACTTCCAGGTCCTTGGCTCGTACCTCAACGAGGTCCTATGATCCTCCATGGAGACTTGGGAGCAAGGTGGAGCGATCCTGAGCTCGATGGAGCACGGCCTCCTCCGGCAGAAGGGGTGGAGCACGAAGACATAGATGCCATCCGATCGTGAGGAACGAACGATCCAGATGGCTCCACGTAGCACAAACCAAGCCACCAGGCTCGAGTGCCCTGAGCCAGTTGTAGAAGCACCGGGGGCATGCCACATGTCCTTCCGAAGCTGCAGCCCATCCGAGCCTAGCCCTGCACGTACCCAACGCGTACGGACTGGGTTATTTACAGAGACACTTGGCCTTTTCCAGAAATACAAGATGGTTCAGGCATGTGTGTCTTACGTTCATGGCTAGAAATTTTACAGGAAGGCCCCACCCAGTTTTGATATTTATATAAATGTCCATGCAGTACATGAAGAAATTACAACGAGGCCTAGACAATTTTTTATTATTACAAATAGGTCCTTCTAGGGGCCTATTTGCAATATTTATCTTTATTTTTCATGCATTTTTATTACATTTATGACCTTCGCACTGTTTCTTTCCTATCTCGAGCATTTTAGATCCAAATTGAACGATTTCAGTTTCATTTCAAAGCTTATTTGATTCTCTATCTAATGGCAACTTATTCACTAATTTGAAACTTAATTAGATATGCTACATTTTGATGATTTATAATGTATTCTTGCTTTATAAATCTTTACCATTAATAGATGCTTTACTTAATTTTGATGCTCGATTTGACTCTTGAATTGACCCATGAGTTGTTTCTCATTGATCTAAACATTCTAGGGCATATTTTGTACATACTTATCTTGCATGCTTGTCTTCTGCATCTTCATTATGCATTTTTCTCATATTGCTTTCCATTTAAACTTGCATAAAATCCTATAAAAATTGCATCTCTTCCTTGTATGGCATTGTACTTGTATTTTGTGCATTATTTGCATGCATCTGCATAAAGGACCTATGGATTAAAAAATAATCATTTATTAATTAATCCATAATTTTAGATAAATAAACGAATAGGCTTGTATCCTTGTATTCTATCTTGGTATACTTGCCAAGTAAAATAACTTCCACATATTCGAAGGTGTGGATTTTGCTGATCCAAATATGCCTCTTATGCTACGATAATACGACAATTCCTTATTATTATAGAGGCAGATTTGCGCTTCATCAATGTACACTAGGGTTTGTCTCTTTTGAGAATCTATCATACTTTTCTACACCCGGACTTGTATCACTATACGATGTAGAGCACTTTTTAGGTGCTAGGTCGACTCATAAAATCCTAAGATGATGGTCCAAGTGGACACTTGAAAGGTTGGGAGTGCTTGCCTTTGGTGGAAGCTCTTGTAAATGTAACTTTGTAGCATAAGAGATTTTATTTCATCATTCTTGTTCTTTTCCTTTGATTTTTGGCTAGCTCCATTGCTTTTACAAAGTTGGCACATATTGATTTCTATTAGATTTCATCATACCCTGGTACTTACATAAATATGAAGAGATTGGCACACGAATCTTGTTCTCCTATTGGCTTAAGGTGTGGCACTTAGGTTTCATGAAGCCTTCATTGATTTTATCCCATCGCCGAGTATCATAAAATCATGTCCAAACTCAAATCCCCCATCCCAGAACCTCAAGTGAAATCTCAACTCATCTCATCATAACCACATTCATGCATGTGAAGTGTTGATCATGTTCTTAAGGTAGAGACCAAGTATGCAATATGGAACACACATCTTTCAAATTAGGGATATTTAAGGGCAGTTAACTCTATATTATAAGACATCATAAATCAAGTGTACTAAACTTCACAAGTCTTGCTTGAATGTATAAGTGTTAAGGATTAAACCAAGTTATTAGTTATTTTATAAGTATATTACTATTATATAAGAATTTTTATAAAATATTTTTTTGTAAGTATATACAAAACAAGGTTTCAAGATAAAGTGTACCTTTTTCCAAAAATAATTTCTAAATCTTTTGTACAAGCCATGCCAAATATACAAAATTTCCAAACATTTTACAAATCATTTTACAAATCAATTTCAAAATCCCCATATCCATAACCCATAAAAATAAGTATATAAACATGTGGATGTACGAGCTATGTATAAAGTATATATGCAAATATGTATGTACACCCTGCAATACTTAGCTTGTGCTATGTCCTCATGGCACAAAATGGAATGAATGACACAACTCATACTAAGCATAAAGACGAGTAAAATACGAGGAGAAAAACTGATACGACTCTCTATACTTAAGCATTAAATAGCCTAAGTGTAGGACATTAGCACTAAGGGTAAGGATACAAAAGAACAGAAGAGAATGTCAGGGATAACAAGGGCTCGACCCCCATATACTTCATCATTAAATATCCTAAGTATGAAGAATATTTGTACACACGGAAGGGACTGAGGGGATGACTCATGTGACTGAGAAGAATGCACAAACTAGAGCAGGGGTTCCCCCCTATACTTAGGCTTTAAATAGCCTAAGTAAGGAGTGAGTATCTACAAGAGAGGGAGCCTAAGCTCTAAAAGAATGAACAAATCAAGTGTGTGTCAGTAGGAATGAATAAATAAATCTTCTTGGCTGTTGAATCTGGATGCTACATCTTCATGAAAAGTGGTTTGAAGTATCTGCCATGTACTTGCTCTGCATGAAGTTGACAACCTCAACTTGGACTAATTGTTCTTTGGAATCAATGAAGTGTTTTAGCAGTTATCCATTAACTAAAAAGGATTGTGCACCATTTCTGACATCGTCTCTTTCTACACTTCCATTGTTGTGCACTTTCTTAAAAATATAGAGATCTGTCCATTTAGATTTGAGCTTCTTGTGGAAAATATTTTACTCGACATTGAACAATCATAGCCTTTGTCCTGAGACGAAGTTTTTACACCTAATGTATGGATCATATCACTTCTTAACTTTTACTTTTAGATCAAATTGTTGTCATATGCCAGGTTCTTGATTTTCGCAAGCTCGTTCAATTTCAAGTCATAACAAAGATTCCCTAGGTGACGATTCCAGTTCACTTGCTTGATTGCCCATTCTAATTTGTGAATTACTCCACTAGAAAATGACTTGGCTTGCCATATATCATCTAGAATGGTGATTTACTGAGTTGAGTCTTATAGGTCGTCCTATAAGACCACAAAACCTGATCCAATAGTTGGGACTAGTTCTTCCCATCAAGACAAACCAATTTTTGAAGAATGCTCTTTTCCTATCTATTAAAAACATCTGTCATGTCATTCTATTGTGAGAGGTAAGAGATAGTAACTCTATGATCAAACCTATAGCCCTTAGCTAATGACCTGACATCTAAGTTCACAAAGTGTCTTCCCTCATTAGAAATATGAACCTTTGGAACCCCAAACCTAGAAATTATATGGTCCTTCACAAAATTACAAACAATATTGATATATGTGGCTAGGGTTGTGATAGCCTCAACCCACCTAGACAAGTAGTCAACCACCAACAAGATGTACTCATGTCCTTGGCTGTTGGGAAAGGGACCCATAAACTTTATGCCCCGTGAATCAAAAACATCACATACAATCACCGACTGCATGGGAATATCATCTCTATAACCACCAATCCCTCCTGTCCTTTGATAGATATAGAATGACCATATAAAATCCATGGCATCTCTAAATATGGCCGCTAGTAGAATTCACACTGGAGTACTTTGTGCGAGGTTCTCTTTCCCGAATGATGTCCTCCAATCTCAAGTGAATGACAATATGTGAGGATACTCTGGTATTCCTCTTAAGGAATACAACTTCTCCGAACACAATCCATTTCTTCAGAGAAACACAATGGATCCTAACAATGGTATCTCCTCAAATCTGACTTCAGTCGGTCAGTACTGCTCCTAGTCCAACAACAGGAAACTTGCTTGGAGACAAGATACTTACCATGTTGGAATACCACAAAAGTGAGTTAATGACATAAATTTACTCATTTGGAAATGTATCTCTATAATATGCTCAGTATAAGGAAAATCTTTCTGCTCAATACGAGAAAGGTGATCAACCACAACATTCTTCACTCCAGGTTTATCCTTAATCTCCAAATCAAACTCCTAGAGTAGCAAAATCCATCTAAGAAGATGTGTATTCGTATCCTTCTTTTCCATTAAGTATATAATAGTTGTGTAATCAGTAAAGACTATAACTTTAGAGTCTAATATATCTGAACTGAACTTCTCAAGGGCCCATACTACTGCGAGCATTTCCTTTTCAGTCACGATGTAAGTTTTCTGTGCAGGTCCAAAATTTTGCTCATGTAGTGGATCACATATGGAATCCCTTCTCACGTTTGTCATAACACAACTCCTAAGGAAAAATCTGAAGCACCATTCATGATCTCAAATGGAAGAGACCAATCAAGAGCTTGTAGGATTGTCGAGTCACAAATCTTCCTTTTCAAGGGATCTAAGGCCTCCAAGTACTTGTGATCTATAATGAAGTCGGTGTCATTTCCTAAGAACTCAATCATTGGGCGAGCAATCTTTGGAAAATACTGAAAGAATCTCCTATAAAATCCAATATACCCTAAGAAAGACCTCACTGACTTTACGTTGGTTGGTGGATCATGTTTCTTGATCACATCTACCTTGGCAGGGCCAACCTTCATTCCCTTTTTGGATATGACATGCCCCAACATGATACTCCATTTCCATAAAATAGCTTTTCTCCTAGGAGAGTACCGGATTCACCTCTCTACACCTCTCGAGGACTCAGTTAAAGTGTGCTAAACATGTATCAAAAAAATGACCATGGATTGAGAAGTCATCCATGAAGGCCTCTAGGAAATCTCTCACCATATCGGTAAATATTGTGATTATGCACTGCTGAAATATGTCAGGGCCATTGTAGAGCCCGAATGGCCTGCTCTTGGACATGTAAGCGCCAAAGGGCATGTGAATGTGGTCTTTTCTTGGTCCTCAGGGGCAATGGCTACCTTATTGTGACCTGAGTAGAGGTTAAGAAAATAGAATAATACTTTCCCTGCAAGTATCTCCAAATATGATCAATGAATGGCAGGGGAAAGAGGTCTTTCTTGGTTGTGGAATTCTAGTGCCTATAGTTAACACAGATGTGACACGACGTGGAAATTCATGTCTCTATCTCTACTCCCTCCTAGTTGGTGACCATTTGAATTCCTGCTTCTTCGGGACTAACTGAAGAGATGCCACCCACTTGGAATCAGAAATATGGTATATGAAACCTGCTTTGCACCACTTATCAATCTCTTTATTCACTACTTCCTATAGGTTGGGGTTCTTTCTCCTCTGGAACTCCTAGGAAGATCTCAGTGATCCTCAACAAAATTGTGGTGTGAGTAGAGATAGATTAAGCCCCACGAGATCTGATACCATCCAACCTATAGCTCTGTGGTTCCTCTCAAAGACATCTAGCACCCTAGAAACGTGTTCTAAGGTCGAGCAGGAGCTAATGATGACACAGAATATAGCTTTAGGTCCCATAAGAAAGGCATACTTCGGTGTAGGAGGGATCAACTTCAGCATTGGTAGTATTGCATCATCGATCAGGTCCGACTAAACCGCTTATGGATCTGATTCAATGTTACATGAAGATGGGCCCACTTTTTTGATACTCACCACCAACTCAGTTGTGTAGGGAGTCGGGTCTCCAAAGAGACATGGAAATTCGGCCATGGCCACATCCCACTCGTCAACTATGTCCCTTGACTCTTCCGATGGATATCGAATTGATGATCTAAAGGGATTTCTGAGTTGTCAAGGGAATGTGGGAATGAATCTCTCAAGACATTAGGTACCACTTGGAAAACTACATTGTACACTAAATCCTCTCTAAATGCGAGGGTCTCACTCTACCCTGGGAGGGTCTGTCTCTTAATCCCAACTGTGCTGATGATCTTGCAATTTGCTATTGAAGATGAGTACTCTATGATGGGCTTGGAGTCGTGTCACTGCCAATTCACATGTTTCATCTCTAAGTTCAATTCTTTGCTTGGAGAATGGAACTTCATCATTCTCGTCTAATAAATGAATGATGCACTGACAATTGATGAATCTCATATTTATCTTCTTTATTTATCTATTTCATCCCTCTTACTTAAGAAAACCATTAAAAATTGCTAATAATTAATTTTAGTTAAAAAATAATGTGTTGTAAATAATTACCTATAATTATTAATTATTCACCTATTATTGTGCCTATATTTTATGTGTTTATTATTTATTAAAAACCCCATAAAAATTAGAATAATATTATATATAATTATTTGAATGTAATTTATAAAATAAAATTCCAAAAAATATAAAAGAAATTTAAAATAAATAATTTAGTTCCTAAAAAATTAGTAGCAAAAATATTTGTTATGTTATATGACTTTTTTTCTCTTTTAGTTCGACATGAAAGTTGTAGAGCTCATTGAGAGCTACCATTTTCATGTTGATTTTTTAATGATTTTGCTTTTAATGAATTCTTTTTTATTTATTAACATTTACTCATTTATCTCAATTCCCATTGGGCCACGTGGTGCCATCTCAGCTTACCAGGTGTCCCTGCCTCTTCTTTGATTCCGACCCCTAGGTCATTGGATCTGATGATCCAACGGTTGGAAGACCTTCACCAACCTCCAATACCAGCTCCCAACAATCATGTCTCTCCGTGCCCCTCCATTTTCACCTATTTTGGCAACTTCTTCATGTGACCTATCTGCCTCCTTCCATCAACATTCTTTTCCATGATCGTCATTCACCTTCACCTAATATCTAAACCTCTTCTTCTCCCTCATGCGCTTTAATGGTCGTCAATTGAAATGTCCACCAAAACTACTTGGAACCACTGCACCTTCTCCCTCAAAAACCCTTCACCATCACTTGAGGCGGTTATCCACCAATCTTGAAGTCACTCCCAACCTCTTCCTTGATTCTATAATAGAGAGGTCAACATAATAGGAGCCATGATGGAGAAAAATCTCTAGCAAGATCCAAGGCACCTCGACCTTTCTACAGCCGATTCAACTAATGTTCGAGCTTAGTTCTTTGGCTAAGAACTTGAAGTGATGACCATGATGTTTTTGAAGTTTTCGATTCATCCTAGATTCATCATCAAAACCATCTTCCTCATCCTTGCAATTTCATGTCAATTATCCATCTTAATTTTATTTCATATTTGCTGGATTTTCCTTTCTTTAGTTTTCTACTAATCCACGATCTGAATAGTGCATTGCCATCGCCTCACATCACTCATCTTCACATAAATATCCTAAAGACTCCTATATTTCTATATTACCTCCTTCACCTCACTTCATTCTAGACCATGCAAAGTTCAGGAAACCAGCTAGGGCTATCTTCCTTCATCTGCTAAAAACCCTCCATTCCGTCTCCTGTTTATCCCAATAGATTCACATGATTTTGGGCTTATTTATTTAACTCTTTTGGAAGACAATGCCTTCAATGATTGAAATTGTACACTAAGATCTGATCTCAAGCATTGATTCTGACGATCCTTCATCTTCGGTTGCAATTAAATTCATCTCCTACACTCTCACAGTGGTCTAGAAGAGCTTACATGACTTCTGGAGAGCTCGGAACATCCATATAGAGCAAGAACATCTTCGTCAAAGCATTGTCTGCTCGCCGTTTTCTATGGAGGAGGGGGAGGAACTGGAGAAGCAGTTGTTGTTCGATTAATCTACTGTGGAGGAGAAGCAGTAACTGCTCATCTACATGGGGATTTTAATTTTCTTTATTCGTATGAAAACAAAGGGAGAATTGAAAAAGTTATGCAACAAGAAACATAGTTACGAATGCTGAGTCAGAGAGACTTACAGTGCTTCCTTGCAATCTTCATGGAATATACTAAACAGAATTGAAATTTTCCTAGAAAAATAAATATAATGCATAAATATAATGCATGCACAGGAAATCACAATTAAAATAGGAATATCTATTAACGAGTGATAAAACAATTTAATTTGGCCAAATGAGAATCGATCTAGTGTGTATTATTAAGTGTAGTGTGGTCCTAAATTCTATAAGCATAATAAAAAATTCTAGTAGCTCTAATAGTTGCGGTGCAATCTTATGATTATGAACTACTCAAGTTAGGGCCCATCCTCATCGGGAAGTAAAATAGATCTGACATACTACAATTTACACATGCAAGAACCCAATCGGGAACCGCTGGAAATGAGCAATTAGTTACAAATTAACGAAGAATACTCTATCTATCTCTCTCTCCAAAAAATTAAAATTCATTGAGTGTTCAGTCGCTCGAGTTGCGTCAGCTTCAAAGAATGCCGCTCCTAATCCACCGTGTACCTTACACGAAAAATAAAAGATCAAATATTAGGGAGATTTACAGAAAAAATATACAAAAATAAAATAAATAAAAATATTGGAAAAATAAAAAAAATAAATGAAGAAATAAATACAAGAAAATATCGAGGGTCAGACTACTCAGGGATGGATAACCTAAAAATTTGTTTTTCTAAAAAATCTAAGCAATGCTTCCCTAGAAATTGTGCCATTTGACAAAATTGTAAAATTACCCTTTTAATTTGTTGAAATTAACTTTTAATTTTGTTCATTGTAGTCGAGCAATTAAGGGTTAATCAAAAACCGCAAATTTTTTATTATTATGTCAATTATAGAGAGCAGTCAACTTTTTTTACTTGGAAAGTCCAAGATCGAACTCAGGGAGACAACTATCACCTTAGGCTGAGTTATAGTCTATCTCGAAGTTAGGTTTTCAAAGATGCATTTTTTTATATTTTTAAAATGTAATAAATGAAGCAAATACGATTTTGGTAATGTTTAGGGGCTAAATTACAAATTTTGATCTTCCAAAAATCCTCGAACATGGTCAAAATGTGAAATGATGAAATTATAGTACTGTATTTTTTTTGGAATTTTTTGGATGCAATATGTATAATAATGAATTTATAAATACAAATAATGTGATTTTCAACAATAAATTTAATAGATACTATATCTACTTATTTTTAGAAAATAAAATTATCTAAGATATATCATTAGATAATATATCTCAGAAAAATCTTACACTCTAAAAATATGGAATTTAATATCTATTAAAAATTAATTAGTAAAATACACAAAATGATTTTTATGTAAAAGAATAGGTATGCAAATACAATTATTTTTGGGCACAATGTATTAACAATTCATTCTACTATCATTGAATTTTTAGCTATTTTTAGAGCTAAGATTAATTTAATATGAATTTCTAAACTAAAGATGAGAAAATTTTGTAGTTATTTGTAAGAATACCAATTAATAATTAATCGAAGAGCATAAAAATATAACAAACATGTCGCAACGTAAAGAATTAATTAAAGAACTCTATGCTATTTTTTGAATAATTGAATGATGCAATACAGATGTTCAAAATAAAAGAGGACACATGGGTCTCAGTGCAATACTCAGCAACTAAAATAAAATGCAGAAGAGGGACTAAAAAGAGATTACCAACCCCCTTGGGGATTTCATGCATAGTTCCCAAGTGGTCGCGTGTTATGCATGCGACCCTTGGGCTTGGGGGTTGGCTTAAAATAAGATGGAGTTCTAGGTGGTTCTCCACAAATCATCCCTAGAGGGGTGTCCTGCACATGAGGGATTGTCGTCCCCTCCCCAATCCTTATCTTCTTCTCCGTCGATTCAGTCATGGCGGGCGATGGGCGGCTAGTTTGACCAATACATGACCAAGGTGATCGATGGTCTCGAAGCGCGAAGGAGATCTGCCATGTGGAACTATAACTCGATGGTGATTGGCGGAGGGTCTAGGGCTTAAGAGGTCGACACGTATGCAGGGGTGCGATGTCAGAGGAGTCGGTGGAGCTTGAGGCCGGTGGCATTTTCGAATGTCCAGGAAATGGCAGAGGAGCGGTGGAGGTGCGACGATGGGAGGCAGAGTGACAAGCAGGTCGATAAAGGTGGTGTTGCAATGGCGATGGAGACTTGCATGAGGACGATGGTGATGAGCTTTGGCTTGGAGGATCCTTCAGGTTGAGGGTGGATCGGGCTCGCTAGCGTGGCGGATGGGAGGCGGAGCTCCTTTTAATGGAGCTACAGGGGTGAATGAGAGAAATAGAAGGGAGAAGATAAAGCAATCGGTGTAGAAGCCAGAAATAGAGGATAAAGGAGAAAACAAGGGAAGAAGAAAAAGGGATAGGGGTTGTTCTCCTGGAGGTGGAAGGATGGGTTGCCGCTTCAAGGTTGTTGTCTCAGTTGCGACCGATGAAGGCCCCAAGACCAAGAAGTTGGATGGATCATGCCGGTGGTTTTCACCGACGGCGGAGTAGGCCCTTCCACGAGCTTGTTCCTGTATATGGCAGATGGTTGGAAAAGGATGGGGATAGGGGCTTTAAATAGGATGAGGGAGGTGGTTTTGGAGGGGAGTCAGTTGCAGGTGTTGCGTGGCGGCCATTGCGTGAGGGAAAGTGGAGGTTGTGCGACAGCCGTTGAGTGAGGAGGCGGAGGTTGCGAAATAGGTGGGGTTCAGGAAGGTTGACTGGAGAGGGAGAGGACCCTCACGTGCATGACACGTGAGGTGAGAGGGAGAAATTTTCTTCTCTTCTTTTTTTTTTTTCAAAATATAAAAGACAAAATAATGCCAAAACTAACTGACATGTGACAGCTCCAGTAGCTACATGTGTCAGCTCCAGAAAATTAAACAATAAAAAGGAAAGAAAAATACAAAAGAAAATGAAAACAACCTCGGATCGAGTGTTGTTCATGAAAGTTGCTCGTATCGATGAGATATACAACTTCCATGAAGGGACCAAGAGTAAAAGAGGTAATCTATACAAAGTGATATTTTTGTGGTACTCGATGTACATACAATACTTTGATTTTGTGGTTTTGTAATTTTTTGTAATTTTTAATAAAGATAAAACGAAAAAGTCAAAGATAAATATTTAACACCAATTTAAATTTTTTTAAGTTTTAGTAAATAAGAAAATAAGTGAATAAAATAAAGAAGAAAATGGAAGATAAATGTACACATTCACAAAGGACTCATACTTGGTCAGTTTCTTTGATTTCACTCTCATTTTGGGTTTGGATTTTTATGAATTTTATTAAAACTTTCATCAAGGAATGTAAATAAAAAGAAATAATATAAAATAAGTAAATTATGTATATAAAATAATAGGTCAAAAACCGCTAAAACACAAAATGTGCAAAAAAGGCACAAAACCAACTTTCAAATACGATCTCTGATTTTTATGACATTGGTCTTGTTTTGAAGGTCTTTGAATATATATTACTTTAAATGTGAGTAAACCTAAATCGGGCACTGCATAAGGAAGATATGTGCGTTTTAGTCTATCTATTATGGAATTTGGGTTTTGTCTCACGGATCCATTATTTGAGTTAGTATTTTTTTGTATTTTTCCTTTACTATTATTAGTAATATGAACATAATGAAGGAGGTTTGAGGTAAATTGAGGTTAGCATGAATTAATTATAAATGTATGAAATTTGGAGATATTATGAAGATAATTATGAGTGCTAAAATGCAGATATTAATTATAAGTGCATGAATTGTAAAAATGCAGAATAAATGATGAAATGCAGATAATTACTCGGGAATGAAGCTTTATTTTCATCCTTTAGTATGATGAATCAAATATTCATCAACCCCCTATGCTTAAACCTTGTTCGTCCCTGAGCAAGTAGAATGAAATGCGAAAGTGTAATGATTTGTGTTACATACCAAAGTCATGAATAAAAGGTGAAAATGGAGCTAGATTTGACCTTTGGATTAATAGTGTGACAGAACTTCTGTGAGAATTAGGGTTTTAAAATCAACAACCTTCTATTTATACATATCATTATAATAGATTCGGCTCAGAAGTCATCTTAGATCAATCCTTGTCCCCAAGCATACCCCATGAACATTGAACAACTTTCTCATGTGTATGAAAGGTTTTAGCTCTCCCCATCAAGAATGTCAGACCACCATGCAAACCTCCCTTCCAATAAATCATCCTCGGGTAGTCAGGTATTTCCTTCTAAGATCTGTCGCGTTGTGTTCACAATTGAAAGGGGGAGAAATGAGAAGGGGAAAAAACTGGAGGGTGACCAGTGTAGCCACCTCTCCTTGTTTAGCCGAGTCTCCACCAAGATCTGCAGGTTTTCTTGAAGCTTGGACCTTTTTGGTCAAATATTTATTTGGTAATTTGGCTTCTTTTTTGTATGGATTTTTGGTAATTATGCATGGATATTTTTGTGCCCCTACGAATATGGATTTTTTTTCTGTACATATTTTAGGGTCTTAGAAAAATTATTCCTAGTCGTCCACCCCTTTTCTGAAGCTTTATTTCAACTCATGCTCTAGTCTTTAGATGTCCATGCAACCAGAAAAGAGACCTACACAGTCTTCCAACACCCCATAAAAGTTGAGCTACGTGCATAGTGCAAGTGAACAAATTAATTACCTACTTAAAAATTATACACAGAATTAGGCGACCAGGTTAAACACTAAGAATCAAAGGCTGCACATTATCATGCAGAACTCAAAGAATTAAGTCACAGACCTGAAGCTTCTAAAATCCTCTTTCTCGGTGAAGTTCCCCTGGGAATTAGGTAGATTAAGGCCAAGTCAAGACCACTCTACACTTCTACTCATAACTCAGTTCATAATCCAATAACTTTTCACTTTTCATATGCAAGGTATGCAAATGAAATGAAGAAGCATATGAGGTGCAAGATGATTTTTCTGTATGAATGCAAGAATGATATGCAAGAGTAAAGAGATTTTGTTGGTGTATTTATTTATTTATTTATTATTTTTTTTGAGTTTACCCATCCCATAATTATTGCATAATATATATACGAAAATACGTGAAAGTACGAGCTATGGGAAAGTATATATGTAATATATACAAGCTCCCCTATACTTAGCGTGTGCTATGCCCTCAAAGCATAAGAAGCGACGAAAACAACATAGCTCGTGCTAAGCGTAGGAGAGTGAAAAAACGAGTGTAGAAGTCGACCGCCCACTGTACTTAGGCTATGGATAACCTAAATGTCGAAGAAGATCAAGAATGGGACGGTCGAGGTCAAGAGGAGAAATGGATAAGTATTTATAAGGTGGGCATCGATCCCCCTATACTTAGTCTCTAGTCAACCTAAGTATATGATAGGAGTGAGCATGAGAACTGATGAGATCTATAGGATATAAAGATCGATTGGGGAATATGATGACGAGTAAATACAGATGGCATCGGTCCCCCTTATACTTAGGACTTGGCATAAGTCTAGGAAGAAAATATACTAGGAAACCGATGGGGGTGGGGGAAAGGGTGGCCGATGATCAAGGAGGTTTACGATAGATCTTTTTTAAGAAATGTGGTGGAAGGGAATATTAATTGAAAGAAGATGAATGACAAGATTCCTAGCTATCGTCGGAGCTATCATCAAAATAATAATTAAAGGCCACGTTACTCCAACTATTTTTATTTTTGATCCTCTTTTTCAAATTTCGCTCAATTTTCAGGTCAATCTGTTCTTCCTCTGAATATTCAGATGAACAAGTATTTGTCTGGTCATAATGAATTATTCTTTTATAAAATGAACCATGGGAGTCGCCTGTAGACGAATAGTAGAGAGAGGCAGGGAAAGTCCAACGTAGGTCGACATATGACTGTTTGTTCAGACCAGTCTCCAGATTCTTCGAACTGAGCTCTCTCATAGTGATTATATCCTCTGAAACTGATGAGGAATCGTCAGAAGATTCTTATTCTGAAATGTTCAAGTGGTATTTCTAGTCGGTTCAAGAGGTATTGATTGTGAGGTACTAACCATAGGTTCTTTATCAGATGAGTCTCCTTACAAATTGTAATATTCTTGTAAGTTCAACACACGTCCTGAGTATTTGCTTTCTATTGACTTTGCATGTGTGCACTCAAGGAGACATGAAATAATCTTGTCCTGGTGTGGTGAATCAGATGTGTCTTGGTTGATTTCATTCACCTTTGTAGCCTCGTCGCTATTTCATAAGATGTCTCTCCTTCATTTGTGTCTGTTACAAGTGGAGAGATTTGGGCATATGAGAATTCTTATATGTCATGACTACTAGTTTCTAGTTCGGTTGTCTCAGGGTTTGGTGTGTGCTCGAGAATTTGATTGATTGGGTTTGGGTTCAGGAATATAATATCTTGTGTCTCACAGTTAATAGTCGCTCTAACAGAAGCCAGAAATGACTTTCCCAAAATAATGGGAGACTCAGATAAATCTCCTCGACATTCAATGTCGAAGACAATTAAGTCCACTCTATGTGCGACACCTTGGAAAGTAATGACGATAGAAAAGATTCCTCTCGGTCTTTTTGTGGATCAGTCAGGAAACTGAATGATTACTCGGGTCTTTTTGAGCGGTCCGAGTTTGTCAAACACTTACTTTGGGAGGATATTTGGAGTAGAATCTTTGTCAATCCAAACATTATTAAACTCAATATTCTTAATTTTACAGGTCACCTTGGTCAACCATTTGACTTTCCGAACAATGTTTGTTTGGGTCAGCACCATTGAACTAGCCATAGTAATTAAATGATATTCAGTTAGAGATCTTTTCTTTCCCATCTTCTTAGGTTATAATCTACTCTTCATAAATCTCTGAAGATCGGGTACATATTCTATGGCCTTGATTAATGGAAGCTTTAACATCATGCTTTTACAAAACACTTCCATACTGATTTTGTCTGAATTTTTTGAACTTTCCGAATTTTTAAATTTTTTTAGAATTTTCATTATAGCCAATAAGGTGGTAAATGGACTAGTTATGTGTATGTGGTGTTTGTGTGTTGAAATCAAGCACATTATGTATTTTGAGTTTGCTCTATGATCATCATGATTTTCTTGGTTAATCAACATGTGTTTCACTATTTGGATGACATTATCAAATTGCTCTAGCAAAACCTCTGTTCTCTTATTGATCCGAGTTATGCCATCCACTATTATCTCATGACTCAGAGATGAGTGATGCTCGGTACGCCGCGACATTGACATTTTCTCCTGAACCGAGAAGTAGTTAGTATATTTGATCAAAGCCTGGTCATGAGTCCTATTTCATTAACTTTGGGTGTCATCTGTGTGGTCAAAAGAAAAGTGATCATACTCGGGTTGTGAATCATCCTGAGTGGAGGATGGTTCAAATAGTGAATAATCATACATAACCAATAAACGTGTTCTTCTATCAAAGTCAATTAGGCCTATATTCATCCTTGAATTCGCTTGCTCCATATAGTACATGTTTGGTTCTGTGAGCCGCTGGTATCTCGAAGTTTCGACCAAGGGTAGATGAGTAGGTGAAGAGAATGACGGCTAAGGAGAAACTACCTCAAAGAGAGGGTTCCTCTAGAAAGAAGGTGGAAAACAAGATTGGGAATTTATCATGTGAGCGCGACCCATGGAGATGGGTATGAATGCCAATTTTCTAACATCTTCGAATGGAATGTAAAAAAAGATTTGCGAACCCACAAGCTGTGTGTGCAAGTGCATTATCACATAATTCAATACACACATGCAAACCCCGTATTCACCCACTCAACTCAGTGAAGACCGTAAAAGTACGGTCAAATTATCTTGTCTATTTTAGTTGGCAATAATTGCAAAATTTTGAAAGAATTAACGAGTTGCTAGGTTCTTATATTTCCCTACAGATTGTCCCGACTCCTACAACTAGTTGCACCCACTTTTAGCTAGTATGGGAGTAATTAAGAATCGTATGAATATGGTTACATGTTCCTTAAGGATGGAGCCTTACACGATGTCCTCTAAAGCTCCCACTCTGCTAAGGAAATCCAGATCGTTTACCGGCACCTGTAGATCCTCACTGAGAAGTGGCTAATCATTTTTGTAGAATCAGTAGTCAATATGAAATCCTATCTTGCTTCTATCCTAGTCTTCATCCCTATCTCACTTGTAGTAAAATTGAATAATGAGAAGGTTGCTCTCTCGAAAACAATGCTGTTCAATTTAATCTGATTTTAATTGATCAATAATGTTATCAATCCCCTTGTCTTAGTTAGATTATCACTTAGAATTTGAGTGGGGATCAATGCACGTCTACATGGGGGTTCCTATTTCCTTTATTCCTATGAAACTGAGGGAGAATCGAATTATTGTGCAACGGGAAAAATGATTATGAATGCTGAGTCAGAGAGTCTTGCAGTGCTTCCTTACAATCTTTGTGCAATATGCTAAACATAATTGAAATTTTCCTAGAAAAATAAATCTAATGCATGCACGGGAAATCACACTTAAACCATCAATATCTATTAGCGAGTGATAGAACAATTTAATTTGGCTAAATGATAATCAATCTATTGCGTATAATTAAGTTCATTGTGGTCCTAGATTCTATGATCAAAATAAAAAATTCTAGTATCTCTAATATCTTTGGTGCAATCCTATTACTATGAACCACTCAAATCGGGCCCCACCCTCACTGGAGAGTGAAACAGGTCCGTCCGACACACCACAAAGAGTTCTTTCTTTTACACACACGAGAACCTGATCGGGAATCGCTAGAATTGAGTAATTAGTTGCAAATTAGCAATGAATATTCCCTCTCTCCGTAAAACTAAAATTCCTCGAGTGTTCGGTCGCTTGAGTTAAGTCAGCTTCCAAGAAAGTCGTTCCAAGTCCACTAAGTACCTCGCATGAAAAATAAAAGATCAAATACTAAAGATATTCACAGAGAAATATATAAAAATAAAATATATAAAATCTACGAAAAAAGCAAATAGAGAAATAAATACAAGTATCATCGGGGTGTCAGAATACATGAGTTTTTTTAATAGTAGGCCCGGTAATTTCGGGGGTCCGGAGCGTCCCCACTGGGATTCGAACCCGGGTACTTTAAAGTGGAGGCACACTGCTCTACCACCAGACTACACAAGGTTGGAAAAGCTAAAACCTTGAATATCTAAAAACAACCTAAGCCGTGCCTCCCCGACAACAACGCCATTTGACAAAATCATGAAATTACCCTTCTAATTTGTCAAATTAACTTTTAATTTTGTCCATTGCAGTTGAGCAATTATGGGTTAATCAAAAACCATAAAATTTTAATTATTATGTTAATTAAAGTGAGCGATCAACTTTTTTTACTGGGGAAGTCCAAGATCGAACTCACTGAGGCAACTGTCTCCTTAAGTTGATTTATAGTCTATCTCGAAGTTAGGATTTCAAAGGGGCATTTTTATATTTTGTAAAAGCAATAAATGCGGTAAAAGCAATTTTAGCAAAGTTCAGGGTCTATATTACAAATTTTGATCAAATGAATTCAAAAAATCCCCAAACTTGGTCGTAATGTGAAATATAATGAAATTAGGCTGCTACATTTTTTGGAATTTTTGGATGCAATATGTATTAATAGTGAATTTATGAATGTAAATAGTGTGATTTTCAATAATTAATTGTAATAAATTTTAAATCTATTTATTTTTAGGAAATAAAATTATCTAAGATATATCACAAGGTAATATATTTCAAAAAAATCTTAAACCTTAAAAATACTGAATTTAATAGCTATTAATAATTAGTTAGTGAAATATACAAAACGGTTTTTACAGAGAAGAATAGGAATGCAAATGTAATTATTTTTGAGAGAAATGTAACTATTAATTAATTCTATTATCAATGAATTTTTGGCTAATTTTGAAGCTATGATTAATTCAATACGAATTTCTAAGCTCAGAATGGGTAAAATTTGCAATTATTCACAATAATATTAATTAATAATTAATCAAAGAGCTTAAAAATATAACAAACAGGCCCCAATGTAAGGGATTAATTGATGAACACTATGTTATTTTTAGAATAAATAAATGATGCAATAAAGAAGTTCAAAATAAAAGAGGAGCACAAGGGTCTTAGTGCAATATTCAGCTACTAGAATAAAATGCAGAAGACTGAAAAGAGATTACCAATCCCCTTAGGGCATTTCATGCAAAATTCCTCAGTGTTCGCGTGCCACTGACGAGTCTCTAAATACGATATTTAATTTGGGCATGTTGTAGTACGTGTACTTAGCGATTCAATCAGAACCGAGAGAAGATCTCCGTTAATAGTGTCTCGGCTTTAGTTTATATCCCAGGCAAGTCCAAGGTCGAACACAGGAAGGCAAAGGAACAACGTCGGGTTAATTTGAAAATTTAAATTTAGATTTCCAATGTAGATATTTTTTATATTTTTCATACAAAAAACAAATGCAAATGCAAATGCGGCTGAGTTAAAACTCTAAGAATACACACAACAAGGCCAAATTAATTTTAATGTCAAATCAGTTTAATTCAGACAAAATATATTTTTTTCTATATTTCTAATCCAGTGATGAATGCAAAACATATTTTTTTAGAATTTTAGGGGTTAACATGCAACAATTAAAAATGCACACTTTTACAGGTTTTTTTGCAATTTTTCACACAAACAGTAAGTAGAAATTATGAAAATTTACTTGAACATAAACATGATGCAAGGAAGATACAACAATATTTTTGGATTTTTAACAAAATATGATTTTTTTTTATAATTTTTAGTGAAAACAGAGTGACAGTGAGTAATTAATTCCTAGTAAATCCACAATAGCAAATTAGGCAAAGAACAAATTATCTCATATAGGTATTTTCATATGGCATTCAGGAGACTTGAAATTTTGTGAAAAGGATGTATGTGGATTTAATTAAAAATCATTTATTAAACACACTCCACAATTTATTGCAGGCACAAGACAATTCCAAATGTAATGAAATTTGGAATGTAATTAGATCATATGTTAGCGCAACATTCCTAGTTTTTTAAGAATTGTTGGAGCAACCGTGAGTTAGATATGAATTTAAGAGCTCAGATTGGGTAAAATATGCAGCATTTCACTTAAACAATTTTAGTTAATTCACCATAACTCACAAAAATACAACTAAATATGAAAATGGTAGATAATTAGTTGCTCAACATCATGTTATTTTTCATTGAATAAAATGATGCGACATTGGTGTCCAAATTAATCTATAAAGATAGGAGTATCTATACAATTGCAGGAAAGAAAACTCACGAGCAAACTATATACATGGAATACTTTGAAATACAGAAGTATGAAATAACAAGGGAATGAAATGATGGTGTGGTGAAAGTAACAAGGAAATAAAATGTGAGATAAACAAAATAACACGGGAGATGAGAGGAAATACTTACCTGAGGTTCGCCGGATTTGCGGAGCAGCTACGCTGGACTCCTGTCGTCGCCTCGATCTGATTGACGAAATGAAAATAGGAGAATCTATGCAAGCTCGATGGGGAACTCGTGATGTGGAGTGGAGCTCCACGGATCTCGCCTGAAGGAGGTTGTCGCTTGAGGAAGATGCTTCACCGCTGACAACAATAAAACACTCCAAGCTCTCTCCTTTTTCTATTAGAATGGCGGACGGGGAAAATGAGGATGTATAAATGAATATAAAGATAAGAGAAAGGGAGGTTAGATAGGTGGTGGAGTTGAATGGGAGGTTATATTATTAGTGGAGTTGAATGAGAGGTTAGAAAAATGGTGGAGTGGAATGGAGGTTGAATGAAAACTTGGAGGTTAATGAAGGAAAATGGAATTTATTGTAGAGAATGTGAATTTAAATAAAATACAATAAAAGTAGACTACTAAAATACAATAAAAATAAAGAGAAGAAAAAGAGTGGAGAATTTACAAAAGAGGATAAACAACATGAACATTTTTCTGTTTGCTTTTCTAATTTATTTTTTTGTCTTTTTAAAAAGAGATATTTACAAAAAAATAATATAATAAAAATACAACACAATGACGATTTTTTGGGATTTTTAAGTAATTGAGAAAGATAAAATAAAAACGAATAAAGAATGAATATATACATAATATACTATGTACATCTAGGTCCCAAAACTCAATTTTTGCAAATGAGCTCCCATTTAATGAAACCACTTCCGTTTGATAGATAATTTTCTAAATTGAACTTTAAAACTGAGTTTGGTGAATTTGGAGTTCATACGGAGCGAGAATTTGGTTAGGAAGCTGGTCTTTACGGCTTTTTCTTTTTGGGATCTAGGAGCATTCATTTGAGGTGAAAATTGTTTTGTATTTTTGTATTTTATATACATTTTTATGAACAAGTTAGAGAAAGTTAGACAAAAAGGAGTTGAAATAAAATTATTAAAAATACATGAAGTTTTGGACTATTTACAGGTGAAAACTCCTTTATTTTCGCGGCTTTTTATGGGTAATTTATTTTGTACAATCTAATATACAATAATTAGTGTGTTTTATTTACAAGAGTCATTTTGTTAATTTATTTATTTTATGGACATTTATTTGGGAATTTGCTTATGGATTTTGCTATGATCAAGATACTGAGATGATAAATCGCGGATTCATCACCCCCCTATACTTAAACTTTGCTAGTCCTCGAGCAAATAAAGAACGAATAAGTTGAAATATCTCCTGACTGTGCATGTAAATACAAGACTTGATTCGTTCAAGAACTCTCAGTTTTAGAGATCCTAAAATTCTAAGATGAACCAAGCTCTAGTCAAAAGGTATCCAATTTCCTTAATCATCGGACTGTCTTTATATACATATATAGTAGGGATATGACTTAAGTGTTGACCGCAGTTACAAGAGTAGAGTAACAACGTCTCCCAAAGTTCCAGTCCAAGAGACTCTCCTAAGAACCCGATCCTCAACACTAGGGAATAAACCATTTCTTGCATCCAATCCACCGTCTCTTTAGTTGTCAGACTTAAAAGTGTAGATGGAAGTCCAGTTGTTGGAGGGAATAGGATTGTGTCATTTCTTCTCTCCCTGTCATTAGAACAAGGATCCTCTCGAGTACCTTATTATGCAATGCATATTTTTGGTGTTGATCAGTGCATCTGTCAAGAGAAGTTGGAGTCGTCTGCACTTGTTTTCCTGGGAGTACACTGGGGAGTGCCTTTTTTTAAGTATCTATTATACCTTCTACACCCAGATTTGTAGCATTTACGATGTAGAGCCCTTTTTTGGTGCAAGCCCGACTCCTGGTCCTAATAGCGGTGGTCCAAGTGGACACTTTGAAATGGTTGGGAGCACTCGCCTTTGGTGGAAGCTCTTTTAATAATTGACTTTGTGGAATGAGAGCTTTTCTTTAACATTTCATTGTTTTGTAGTTTTTTGGCTAGCTTCACTGCTTTTACCAAGAGTTGGCGCACACTGATCAACAATATTTTATTTTATCACACCCTAGCACATAGGTAAATATCAAGAGATAGTACAAGAACCATGTTCTCATACTGGCTAAAGGTGCTGGCACTCAGGTTTCATGAAGCCTTCATTGATTTTATCCCATCCTCGAGCATCACTAAATCAGGTCCAAACTCAAATCCCTTATCTCAGTTCCTCAAGTGAAATTCCAACTCATCTCATCATAACTGCAGTCATGTATGTGAGGTGCTGATCATATTCTTAAGGTAGGGACTAAGCATGCAATATAGCACACAAATCATTCAAACTAGGGAAATGTGAATAATTAATTCAAGGATCCTAATGACTAAGGCTGGTTAACTCAAAATCTCAAGACCTCATAAACTAAGCGTTGTTGAACATCACTAGTCTTATGTGAATGTGTCAGGGGTTAAACCAACTTATTAGTTAGTTTTTTTGTGATTTTTTTAAGTTTTAGAAAAAGAATTCAAAAAGTTTTTTTTGACAAACAAAGGAAAAGAATTTTTTGTTAGAAAAGTTTTGTTTTTTTCAAGAGTTTTTTTTGAATTTTTTTTGAAAAAGATAGGTAAATAAGAAAGGACATTTTTTTGAAAAAGTTTTTTTAAAAAGCAAATAAGGGATTTTTTTGAAAAGTTTTATTTTTATTATTATTAATTTTTTTACCCACCTCATAATTATTATATAATATATATAAAATAATTGAAAGTAAGAGCTATAGGTAAAGTATATATGTAATATATACACGCCTCCTATACTTAGCATGTGCTATGTCCTCATGGCACTAGGTGACAAAAGACCATAGCTCGTACTAAGTATAAGTGGGTGAAAAGAACATAAGAATGTGGAAAAGAATATGGAAGAAGAATTGGAGCAACTCGGTTCACTCAACCCCTATACTTATGATCTAGTCATCCTAAGTATAGCCACAAAATGAAAACGATACAGACTGGGGCGAGTGATGCGAATCACGGGGGAGGGAGGGAAATAAGGGAAGGAAAAGTCTATACAAGGAGGAGTGAAAATATACAAGGATCAAGAAGGTTTGTAACGGACCTTCTTGTGGGAGCGAGGGGGTGGATAGTATACACATGTGTCGCTCTCAGAATCACCCTCCAAAGAATACTAGTGAGGTGTAGGGAACGCCCAATGAGGGTCGATACACGGCTGCTTACTCAAATATGGCTTCAGGACAACCGAACTGAGCTCACTCATGTAGATCACCTCAGTCGGACCTGATGAGGATTCCTCAGAAAGTTCCTTCTCTCGTAAGTCGAAGGCAACTTCCTTAGCCGGTTTTCTAGAACCTGAAGCATCAAGAGGAAGAGGAGATTGATACATCTTAAGGAGTTCGGGGGAACACCTCAAGGAATCAATACCCTTATTCTTCTTACTAGATGACCGACTAGAGGATGGAGCAACCGATTTATCAAGGTTGGTTAATTTGGTCCCAGTTGTCTCTTTTGGTGTTGGTCTTGGATGTGGTGTGTGTGAGGTACTGACCAGAGGTTCATCATCAGATGAGCCACCATATGCATTGTAATACTCCTGCAGGGTCAGCACGCGTCTCTAGTAAGGCATAGTGTTCTCAGTTGCCTTGGCATTGATTGGCTCATGAGTTGGATCTTCTAAAAAGTCAAGGAAATAAGAAATGATCGTGTCTGACTCAAGGACAGCTTCAGGTCGTGAGTCCTCTCTAAAAGTTGTCACAGTGGTGGGGATGCAAGCAATGAGTGATGTGGAGGTATAGGGAGTCTCAGAACCAATGGTCGTCTGAACATTCGGTATCTCAGGTGTAGTAAAGAGACAGGACTCAACTGTCTCTCGAAGGTCACGACTGTCTGCGACTTTATGGGTTACCTTGGAATATCGTGCGTCCTCAAAGATCGAGTGAGGTCGAAGTGCTCCCAATGCAGTGAAATCGATATCCCTGGTCTCGCAATATATAGTTGCCTTTGCCAAATATAAGAACGGCTTTACGAGAATGATCGTGAAGTCCACCTGTAATAGAGCACCTTGGAAAGTAATGATGACTGAAATGGTTCATCTCGACCGTTTAACAGACCGATCCGCCAACTGAATGATCTCTCTTGACTTATTGGCAGATCCGAGTTTGAGCTTGGTAAACACGGAGTTCGGGAGGATATTAATCGGTAAGTCATCATCGATTCCTGCATGAGTGAATGTGGTATCATTGATTTCACAATCAAATCTAGGCAACCGCTTTACTCTGCGGCTCTTGGTTTTTCTCCCTATCATCAAAGATGTGGCCATAGACACTATATGTTTTTCAGTCCTTGTCCTCTTATTTTCCAACCTTTTTGGCATCAATTTACTTCTCACAAATCTTTTAAGGTCGGGAAAGTATTCAATGGCCATTATTAAGGGAAGCTCAAAAATCAACTTTCTATCCAATGCTTCCTTGAGTGCAGGATCCAATTTTTGTAGATCTTTTACATTTTCTATTTTTATGGTATTTTCTGGTTTTTCGTTTTTTTGGTCTTTTTGATAGATGAAGGATGACTAGGAGAATGTACAGACTTTGGTTTCGAGGGAAAGTGGTTAGTAGAAGAGGGAGGTAGAAGGGACACCAGCTGTACATGACGTGTGGTAATTCAGTGTCTTCCAGGTTTTTAAAATTAAATCCGAAAAATCCATGATCCAAATTCCTACCTGGACTCTTGATTGGTTTAGAAATGTCATCCTCCAATAAATTCTCATGACACCTCATGAGAGAAGTCTGCGCAATTGAAGGATACTGTTGAGAACTCGGGCTCTTATACTCAACACACCTTGACTCAGGCTTATAATGTTGGGTTGAGTATGGCCCATCTGTATGGCAGATGTTGGTCGGAGCCTCATAAGCTGGAGTCAGTAGACAGGGGGTCTTTAGATCGGTCTCATGAGTCTAATCCCATGTATATCTCGGCTCTCCAAATGGGTGATATGAAGGTTGTAAAATGTTGGCTTGATCACTCGGGTCAATCAAGTCAGGAAGATCGTATGGTGTAGACCTCTCCATTCGGTTGGTTTGGTTGACCGTGTTGTACCCAAAGGTCAAGTCTTGATATGTATAGGTCAAAGGTTGCCCAGTCCTAACTCTAGGTAAGAATGAGATATGTGGGGTCAACTAATTCTGCCAATCATTCATCTCAGCAGTGGCTTGCTCTTTGGTTTGTTCCTTAATTCCAGCAAGCGGGCGAGAATATGTTGAGTCGATCCAGGGTGGTTGTGGGTCAGGGGTATAAGAATGTGGGCAGTTGAGAAGGACAAAGAAGTGGAGAAATCAGTTGGAGTTCTAACTTCGCGGTCGAGGTGTAGGTATGAAGAGGAATAAGAAGGTGGAGATGGTTGAAATATGATCGAAGAAGAGTGACGTGGATATGATGACCAATACTCTGACATCTTGGAAAGGAGATGGGAGAATGAAGCGGATCGAGGAAGAAAGCGTGCAAGTGCACCGAATAACACATAAATAAACAAATACAAGAGCAAATCCTGAGTTCACCTACTCAACACAGTGATGGTCGCAAAAGTCTGACCATTTATCTTTTCAATTTTAATTCGGTGATAAATCAAGATATAAGTCCAATTACACAAGGCTTAATAAGTAGGTTTTGGGCACTATCCTAGGGATGTGTCCTCACCTCTCAACAATCACAATAACCAAGCACACAATGAAGGTTTTGCTCTCCCAAAACAAGTGTTAGTTTTAGTCTTTTTTTGGTCAACTCTGATTAGCAGTCCTGATTTCAAGTTTGGTTATCACTTGAATAATCCACCAAACAAAGCACGTCTAACGACCACTCCTGATTTCCTTTTAACTTGAGTTTCAAAAACCAAGGGGAGGGAGTCGAGAAAAACCGATGCAAATAGTGAAATCAATGATGCATGCCCAGTTCAGGAGACATACAGTGATCCTCGCTCTCTACATGCGGGATGCAAGGCAGAATTGAAATTTTATACTACATGAATGCGAACGAGAAAACCGTTTCTAGACAAGCAGTTCTATTAGCGAGTGATGAACAAGTTAAATTTGACTAATAGCCATGCGGTCTAAGTGCGTCTCGTTAAATGTGATGTGTGGTCCTAAAATTTACGAGCACAAGCAATAAAGATATTCTAATAAAATATGCTCTAAGAGCCGCTAGTGTAAGTCCTATTCAATGTCAATCAACCACATGACCACGAGCAGGTCCAATGTCCAGTCCGGATACAAGCGCGAGCTCTCAAACAAGAGCCGCTGTAAAGGGTGAATTACCTAAATTATTACAACACAATAATTACAAAAATTTACAAAAATGCTAATGCTCTCGAAAATAAATTAAATCTCCTTGATCTTCAGCAGTCGACGCGTGTCACATCCGTCGACCTCCGATGCACTCCAAGTCCATCGGGCCCTCGCAAGGAAAATAATATTTATATTAGAGAGATCAACAAAATATGTACAAAAATGTGAATACAAAAAATAGAGAGAAAATGGATTAATTACAAATGGCTCGAGGGTCAGACTACACGAGTAAGTGAAAATCTAAATCCAATTTTTTAAATTATTCCCTAAGCCGTTTGCCTCCTCGGCAACAGTGCCATCTGACGAGTCACTAAATACGATATTTAATTTTTGCACGTTGTAGTACGTGTACTTAGCTATTCAATCAAAACTGCGACAAGATCTCCGTGAAGAGTGTCTCGGCTTTAATTTATATCCCAGGCAAGTCCGGGGTCGAACACAGGGAGGCAAAGGAACGTCGGGTTAATTTGAAATTTGAAATTTAGATTTCCAATGCGGATATTTTTTATATTTTTATGTAAAAAACAAATGCAAATGCAAATGCGGCTGAATTAAGACTCTAAGAATACACACAACAAGGCCAAAATAATTTTAATGTCAAATCAATTCAAATCAGCCAAATTATATTTTTCCTATAATCCTAATCCAGAGATGATTGAAAAACATATTTTTTTAGAATTTTAGGGGTTAACATGCAACAAGTAAAAATGCACACTTTTTACAGGTTTTTTTCCGTAATTTTTTACACAAACAGTAAGTAAAAATTATGAAATCTTTACTGGAATATAAAGATGGTGCAAGGAAGATACAATAATATTTTTGGAATTTTTTGACAAAATATGAACTTTTTATGATTTTTTAGTGAAAACAGAGTGATAGTGAGTAATTAATTTGTAATAAATCCACAATAACAAATTAGGCAAAGAGCAAACTATCTCATATAGGTATTATCTTATGGCATTCAGGAGACTTGAAATTTTGTGAAAAGGATGTATGTGGATTTAATTAAAAATCATTTACTAAAAACACTCCACAATTTATTGCAGGGACAAGACAATTCAATTTCGATGAAATTTGGACTGTAATTAGATCATACGTTAACACATCATTCCTATTTTTTTAAGAATTGTTGGAGCAACCGTGAGTTAGGTATGAATTTAAGAGCTCAAATTGGATAAAATATGCAGAATTTCACTTAAACAATTTTAGTTAATTCACCATAACTCACAAAAATACAAATAAATATGAAAATGGTAGATAATTAGTTGCTCAACATCATGCTCTTTTCATTGAATAAAATGGTGTGACATTAGTGTCCAAATTAATCTATAAAGATAGGGGTATCTGTACAATTTCAGGAAGAACACTCACGAGCAAACTATGTACATGGACTACTTGTAATTAGAGAAACATGAAATAACAAGGGAATGGAATGATGGTGTGGTGAAAGTAACAAGGAAATAAAATGTGAGATAAACAAAATAACAAGGGATATGAGATGAAATACTTACCTGAGGTTCACCGGATTTACGGAGCAGCTACACTGAACTCATATCGTCGCCTCGATCCGATTGGCAAAATGAATATCGGAGAAGCTATGCGATCTCGATGGGGAACTCGTGACATGGAGTGGAGCTCTGCAGATCTCGCCTGAAGGAGATCGTTGCTGGAGGAAGATGCTTCACCGCTGTCACCAATAAAACACTCCAAGCTCTCTCCTTTTTCTATTAGAATGGCGGATGGGGAAAATGAGGATGTACAAATGAATATAAAGAGAAGAGAATGGGAGGTTAGATAGGTGGTGGAGTTGAATGGGAGGTTATATTATCGGTGGAGTTGAATGAGAGGTTAGAGAAATGGTGGATATGAATGGAAGTTGAAAGAAGACTTGGAGGTTAATGGAAGAAAATGGAAGATATTGTAGAGAATGTGAATTTAAATAAAATACAATAAAAGTAGGCTATTAAAATACAATAAAAATAAAGACAAGAAAAATAGTGGAGAATTTACAAAAGAAGATAAACAACATGTACATTTTTTGTTTGCTTTTCTAATTTATATTTTTTTGTCTTTTTAAAAAGAGATATTTACAAAAAAATACTATAATCAAAATACAACAAAATGATGATTTTTTGAATTTTTTAGTAATTGAGAAAGAAAAATAAAAATGAATAAAGAATGAATATATACTTAATATACTATGTACATCAAGGTCCCAAAACCCAACTTTTGCAAATGAGCTTCGATTTTAATGAAACCACTTCCTTGGATAAATAATTTTCTAACTTGAACTTTAAAAGTGAGTTTGATGAATTTGGAGTTCATACGAAACGGGAAATTTGTTTACAAGTTGGTCTTTACGGCTTTTCCTTTTTGATATCTAGGATCATTTATTTGAGGTGAAATTTGTTTTCTATTTTTATATTTTTATATATATTTTTTGAACAAGTTAGAAAAGAATTAGAAAAAAAGGAGTTGAATAAAATTATTAAAAATACATGAAGTTTTGGGCTATTTACAGGTGAAAACTCCTTTATTTTTGCGGCTTTTTATGGGTAATTTATTTTGTACAATCTAATATACAATAATTAGTGTGTTCAATTTACAAGAGTCATTTTGTTAATTTATTTATTTTATGGACATTTATTTGGAAATTTGCTTAGGATTTTGCTTAGATCAAGATATTGAGATGATGAATCGCGGATTCATCAGCCACACACGTGACCCTTAGGCCTGGGGGTTTGCTTAAAATAATGCGGAGCTCCAGGGGGTTCTGTGCAAATCGTCCCTAGAGGGGTGTCATGCACGTGATGAACTACCTTCCCCTCGTGACGAGCGTCTGACTACCCTTGTTAATTCAATCAAATTAATGGTCAAATTAATATTTAGATTCGTTGCAGTCGGGTAATTAATGCTTTGTCAAAAATACCACTTCAATTAATGTTCAATTAAATGCGAGCAGCAGATTTATTTTACTAGGGCATACCCAAGGTCAAACTGAGAAAGGCAACAATCTCCTTAGGTGAATTTTAAGTGAATTCAGAGATTAGATTTTCAGAAGGATATTTTTGGTCTTTTTAGCAATTTTTATGCAGTAAAGGAAAAAAATGCAATTGCAGGCTAATTTTACAAGTTAAATCAGAAAGATAATCAAATAAATTCCAAAAATTATGAAACTTAACTAGATGATGGAATGTTATGAACCTAAGTGTCTACAATTTTTTGGAATTTTTTGACTCTAGATGATTTAACTGTGAATAAAATATGAATGCAAGGTGATTTTTACAATATGAATTATAATAAATACCAAAACACATTATTTCTAGGTACAAAAATTATCCTAGATGGATCTAGATAAGATGAATCAAGGAACGTTAATAGACCTAAAATTCTATGTTAATTGGACCTATTAAAAATCAATTAAGAATATCACTATTTGATTTATTCAGGCCTCGTGATGCGAGCGAATATAATGATTTTTTGGCACAATGTAGACTAAATTATCGTAAATCTAATGTGATTTTATGATGATTTTTGGAGCAACAAGGAATTTAATAGGAATTCAAAAGCACACAGTGGGTAAAATATAGAAAATTTCACCAAATTAATAATATTAAATTCTAGAGAACTCACAAAAATAAAACAAGTGTCATATAAATAAAGGACAAGTTGGGATACAACATGCAATTTTTAGAATTTAAAAATGAAGCTAAATGGACATCTAAACATGCGTGCAAAGACAAGGACCAATTTGCAAATATAGAAAATAAAGAGTACTAAGATAAAATGTGCTGATAGGGACTTAAATGCAATTACCTATAATACGGAGGGGGTGTATGCAATATTCCACAAAGTCGCACACTCCCTCGCGTGACACGCCTGGCAAGGAATGATTTGTAATTTCCAAAACCTTCGAGGGCCTCTGTGCAAAAATACCCAGCCCTCACGCGGGAAGCACGTGCGGGGCTAGGCTCGGTCGTCGATCGAGGCTCGGGCGGAGGCTCGGGAGGCTCTGGAGGTTTGGATCATCCTCGGATTTGCTTCAGTTCCTCCAGGCCTAGGGTCGGGGAAGAGGCTCAGAGTCTCCACATGGCACGAGATGGACGGTCAGACCAAGATGATCTGACGACTGCTATTGCTAGACACGTAGCACGTCTGAGGACCGTTAGATCGAGATAGATCTAACGGTGGAGAATGGAGTCGATGTAGCTGACTATTGTCTGTTGGATCGAGATGGATCCAACGGGTACTGAAGCTCGGGGCCGCTGCTACTTGACGCAACAAGGACTGCTTTATCTGGATGGTCCAATGGTGGCGGGCTCAAGGCGATGTGGTGTGGTGAGGGCCGTCGGATCGAGAGGATCCTGAAGGATTTTGAGAATCCTCAAGCGCATCACGGAAGCGTGTTGATCGCATCATATGCAATCGGGGCGACTAGTTACACTAGTCAATAGATGTGGCGGAAATTAATTTTTAAAACTAAAGATGAAACCACATGATCACGAGAACACTTCTCGGATCGTTTCATCAAGCCATAAAGTATAAGGAATACCTCTTGAAGCGTGGTTGTGATCGCGAGATCCCAAACGAGAGATCCTCCTGTCTCAAGTCCGATCCACGAAGAACGCACTTGCAGGCACGATGATGAGTCGCGTACCTCCCGCAATCCTCGATGAAGATCCAAGCAATTAATCCCCTGATTTCGTCATACGAAATCCATCGTCTTCCTTTAGAGCAAGCAGCCCCAAGAAGAAGGAGATCCCTGAGTCGTCGAAGGCGAAGCCGAGAGTCTCTCCTTTCTCAACACAAGATGGAGGGCCACCTTTTGGAGGAGAGAAAGAGAGAGGGCGAGCATATGAGAGAGAGAGAGTTTTAAACTTCTACAACTCTTAATAAATGTACATAGAAAGGATAGGCTAGCCCTCCTTTTATACTAGTTTAGGATCCAATGGATCTCAATCCATGGGACACATAGATCCAACGGCCATGCTTGGTCTATGTAATGATCAATGGCTATGATTGTTGTTGGTTAAAAACAACAACATTTATTTATATTTAAATTGAATATATGTTGCAACATTATCAACACAATTTAATTTAACATAAATAAGTTTATCAAGAGATAATATGATAATAAAAAAAGCCTAAATTATAGGGGGCGTCACCTATGAATAAATCATTGGTGACACCACCTTTTATTTAGGTGGTTATTTTGTCTCCTTTTTATTTTATATTATTATTTCTTAATTAATTTTGTAATAACAATTATCACAAAAATATCCACCAAATTAATTAATTTGTGAATATTTCAATCATGCCATTGAAAATTATGTGAATCATATTCACATACCAAACTAATTTGTAAATTGCATTTCCAATTAATTAATTAATGTGAATCCAATCCACACTATTAATTAACAAATGCTATTTACATAAATTTTCTCTCTTCAATATATGTATTATAAATCATATTTATAATACACATATATCATGGATAGTATTATCCACATTCTCTAATCCATGATAATTAAATCCCATTTAGTTATCTTGGATAATAATTCTCACAATATGAATTATATTCATATTATGCTTGATAATTAAATCTCATTTAATCATCAAGTCCTTCTTGCTTGGATATGCATTTCATCAAATGAATTATTCTTGAACCCTTTCAAGAATAATGTGCTTTCTCCGCAGATACTTGGAGATAAGGACATGGCGATTGTATTATTCCACGTATAGTGACTTGGATGTTGAGATTTTATCTCAAATCCAGATCTTACGAACCTCCCATAGATGCTTGATTAAATCAAGACCGCAAATCTAATCTTCTCATTGAATCTGAATCTCATTCAGATCAATGTCCAACACTTGGACTAAGATCAGATTGCTTCTCTACTGAAAGGAGTCACTAAAATCCAGACCTGTTTCATCACTCCCTCGGAATGGAAGTGTCATGGATATACAATCGTTTATGATCACATCACCCTCAGGTATTCCCAATACCTATACATCCTGCATACTGGAAGATTCATGGTCAACCCGAAGATCAAGATCAATTTTATACTGTCTTCTTCAGGGTTTGATCACTAAGTTTCTCATTTGATCATTGGGATTTGGTATCGATCATATACTGTCCAAAAGCATATATCATACCAAGGTCTTGATCATATACTTTCTAAAAGTATATATCAAATCTACAAATTCGGTCAAGCTTCCAAAGCGAGATGACCGTGCACGGAATTTGATTCTTCCCAATATCTCATAAGTGAGCTCATGTCTTCCGGTTCAGTAGTGAACCTGTATGATCCCTTTGAGAGATTGTATTACTCATATGCCCTTATATGCACACCAACACGCCGGTTTATAGACCTTGGTTAGGTCATCAACCTATTGGTCTGTCAAATGTACATAGTCAGACATATAGCAATACATCTGTCTCCAGTCAGAGGTTGCGTGCCTATGATGTGACAACAATCAACATAGGACTTAGGTTATCTCGTTCTCGTTAAGTCTACCCATTGACCTAACTAATATGACACCTCCGAATCACTATTCTCATGCAGAGGACCTGCATCAAGAGGTCGGTCAGATATCAACCTATGTGAGAAAGGATTGCCATCTCCTACTCAGGCTGGAGATCATCTCTTAACAATCATTTGACGGTGCTTGATGAGTCCTCAATCTAACCCTTTAGATATTCATCCAAGCACCAGCCTCTATGATTCAATTATTGAATCAACAGCTATATGATCATCAAGATGGTCATGGTACATAATCCTAATTGTACAGAGGGACCTATTATGCAAAATATTTATTCTTCATTTCAGATCAGAGAATGATATTCGCAATAACATTTATTGCATAATGGCTCACCGTGGGCTCACATGTCCAACAATCTCCCACTAGCCCAAAGAGCCATTAATTGGCTAATCATTTAACCCACACTCATGTGACAATCATATGCTATTTAGAAAATAGCTAGGTAAGTGATCAGTCACTCTGTTCCCAAAAGACTATGCCAAGTCCTTTTACGGCACTTGCATATCCCTAGGTAACAGTGCTCGCATCCAATGCGAATGTTGCATCTAATGCAACCAATACTCAATCTAGTCAAAGCAGTTATAGTGTCCTTGACACTATTGCTCAATAACTGTTATAACCAGTATTTTCATAATCCTTATCAGAATACCCTTATTCCTGGAGATTTCTATCTCCTAAGGTATTCGTTGTTAAGACCTTTTAGATCTCCATCTATAAAGTTTTAAGTTTTTGAAGATAAGACTTAGAGATCACTATGTCTAAATACTTAGAGTCCATCACTATTACTGCAATCAAGTGTTTTCTCTCTCCATAGTAGGATTAGTAGCAATTTACTACTCCCACTGCATGACAAATATCTGGCTTTTGTACACATCTAGCATACACTTAGCTTCTCGTAACTGATGTACAAGTGCAAGCAGTTCTAGCATTCACTTCCTCAACTCTTTGAGGTGCTATCCCTTTAGATAGGTCAGTACCAAATCTCAAGGGAAGGAAGCCTTTCTTGGAATTTCCAAGAATGGAATATGTCCAAGGTGTACTACAAATGTGACAGTCCCAATACCCTCTTTTCTTTGCATCTGAACACCTTCAGAACTAAGATCCAAGAGGCATCTTTGAGATCATATCTCAAGGTATGGAATAGCCAGATCATAAAACACTTATTATCATCCTTATATCATTCCAAATGATTAGGATATTATCTACATTTAGTACGATGATCACAATGGCACTCCCACTAAGCTTCACATGTTACATAAAGATTCTATTTGAAATCATAACATTTATAATTTCATCAAATATTATGTTCCAACAACAAGAAGCTTATTTGAGTCCATAGATGGAGTTTCTTTAGCTTGCACATCTTGCTTTCCTCAACCATGAAGCCCTGGGTCTACTCCATGTGAATATCCTCAGAGAGGTATTCTTTAGAGGAATGCAATCTTGAATTACATCCTGAAGATGCAATAGTCAAGTTGTGTAGCTAAGGTTAGCAATATTCTGATGAGTTTAAGCATGGTTACCGAAGAGCAAGTCTCATTGCAAGCAATGTCTTCTCTTCCAGTGTGTATCTCGTGGCTACGAACCGAGCTTTGAAGGTCTCTACCTTCTAATCAGGTTCCCTTTCTCTTGAAGATCCATTTACACCTTTATAGGTCTTACCTATATAGGTGGATCCTCGAGGGTCCATATACAACATTTGTATATGAAGTCTACTTTAGACTTTATTGCTAATATCCATCTTTCCATGTCATGATCCTTAGGAACTTCATCACATGAAGTCCGATCATTATTAGACTTAACTGACACTTGGAATACATCTTCAAACTCATTTGAATAGGTATTAGTGCTTCATCTTTAATTGTCCCTTTTAGTTTACGATTTCAGGAGCCTCATTATATTCTCAAGATCAAATGAGTTCCTTCACTTCATTTTCATCTTGATTCTCAAAAGAGTCATCCTCTAAGAATCACGTTCTCAGAGATGATATCTTTTAAAAATCTCAGGGTTATAAAGTAGGTATCCAATACCATCCTTTATTTTTCTAATGAAGCATCACTCTCAAGTGCTAGATTCCAGCTTACATGCATGGAACCTCATTAAGGATATATATTTTGTAGTCTCTACTACATATATACACCTGGAAACTAAGGGATAATTATGCTAAAAATCATCATTGATCAAATCATGTCACACATGATCCAATTGTATCTCCCTACAACTCCATTGAGTTTAGGTGTGTTAGGATGATTGAGATAGAAATGGTATTCATATCTTCATAAGGTATTCCTTGAATTCATCTAATAGGTACTTGCTACCTTGGTTAGATCAAATTCATTTAATCTTCCTTCAAACTTTGGTTCTAAACCAAAATTGTGAAATCTTTGAACATTTCAAAGGTTTCTCAGGTGAAGAGAAGAAATCTCGTATCATACATAATCATTAATAGATATCACATATCCATAATGTTTATTATGATATAGATGATCTACATACATTAATATGTATGAGATCTTGAATACCTTGACATCTAACACCATTCCCAGAGAAGAGTGTATTGGACATTCTTCGAATACAATATTCACAAGTATGTAAGATTTGAAATTTTATACATTCTAAAGTTTCATCTCTTACTAGTCTATTGATCATATCAATAGACATATGTCCAAGACTTGATGCCAGATCATTGTCAAATGATCTTCATCCTCCTATTGATCTATCAAGGTCTAATTTTCAGTATTAGAAATCTTAATGAACCATTCATCAATTTTTTCTAATTTTGTGGAGTCCACTAGATGTTAAATTACTATCTGAAATATATCCATCAAAACTCTTTATGATAGTTCTATCTCAGAATTCATGTTTATTTCCAACATTTGGAAACAAACAATGAGGGTATTCTAATATCTAGGTCATAGAGACATTCTCTAAGACTAAGGGCTTTCCCACTGAGAATATGAAGTCCATCTATCCAACAGAGATTGCTGCAATAATTACATCAATATCCATATAGATGACTACTAAACCTTAAGATCAAATTTCTAATCTTCTAATATATATTCAACCAATTGCAAATGTCATTAGAAGATTGGGATACAATTGTCAGACTTTATCTTATGAAATAAGAAAGTCAGAGTCAATGATTATATGTAGATTATTCTGATGCTCTATCTGAGTCCTTCACTAAGGATTTTAGACATATTTGATAGTCATACTATCAACACATCAACTTATTGCAGTATAGGCATTCATCCAACTCTTTGGATGTCATATGGAAGTCACAGAAGTACAATCAACTCTTTGACTTTCCTTCTTACATGGGTCCAACCCATGCTTCCACTGTGCTCTCTCCATCTATAAACAACCATTGCTTAAGACTAAGGATCTCTTATGTTAAATTCAAAAGAATTTAATGTAAGAGCATTTCAACATTTATACATGCTTCATTAAATTCATACAATATGAATATCATGAAACTTTATGAATGACTTGAGTATCGATAGTAGAATGATGACACCCATCATATCTACATACATCTCAACTCTTAGAGATATAGGTTCAGGTAGGTATTCAAACATTTTGAATACATCATCTCTTTCGAGCCACCATTCAGCATAATGCACAGAACCATATCATTCATGATTAAATGTCTAGAGCACATATGTATGCCAAAATATCTTCTTTTATTTTATAAGGATTATTCGACAATTACGATCACCATCGACATGTCACTTCCAAAGTACACTCGATGAAAGATCAAGACTATAGAGACATACAAACCCTAAGGTGATGTTTTGTTGTCTTATTTAATTGTCATTCCTCATTATGTTGAGGAAACTTGCACATTGCAACCACATACATTATGTGTCCAATTGCAAGTACAATATCTGGATCATGAGTCCAATCCATGATATTTTACTGGTTATCATTGAGTATAACATTGAGTGGGTTTAATGAAGGATTATCTGAAATAAGAAATTTGCTTAAGTGTATATATATTATATATACATATTTTACTTTGATCTAGGAATTTTTATATCAAAGTTGTCTTGCCTTGTCAACACTTAATGTTCATTCCCTTAATCACTTTCAATGTAAGAGATATTCTTACCATTATATCTCTAGCAAGATATGGGATCTCCTTTCCTATCTTCGTCACATCCCAATAATATGAGAACCTGCGACTCCGATAAAAAGAAGTGGAAACACATTCCGCCTTGCAAGTCCAACTTGCATTTCCCAATTCGGTCTTTAACACCCAGGCCCACCACTCCTAAGGAAATGTTGATCCGTCATTAATTGAACCAACCGTCAACAGGAATACAACTCGCTATGCGCAATCCAATATCGCCCCAATAATATGAGGACCCGATATTGGGGTCACTACGCATACATCCTTACTCTTTTGAGAAGCAAAGAACCCGATCCAATTAAATCACACATAGGATCTGTTACTTCGGACAGGCATCTCCTATATACAACAGCTGGCGACGGAATTCTTTGCCTTGACGGGAGACCATGGATGTCACTTATGTGATCCTCCATCTCATATTCAAATTATATAACTAATTATCGTGAATCATATTCACATAATTAATTCTTACAAGGGAAATACACATCTATTCATAATAGAGTGTTTATTGGATATAATTAGTTTAATCACATTAAATTAATCATCAATCCAATCATCAATCAACAAACTTGATTTTTATTTTACTTGAATAGTAGGTATAATCTCAAAGTACGTATTATTCGAATTTTAATAATTAGAAAAATACACATTGACTTCTCCGGCATTATACAGTCCCTACCCGCTGTCATGGCCAGTACCGACGAGAGTGGGACGGACCACATACGTTGCAACCCACGACCCCAATGCTCTCCGACTAGGCACCATATCCGCCTTGGGAAAGGATAATACCAGATAGATCTCCATGCACTTTGAGATGCTCATCGATTTTTCAACCGAAATTATACCATATAATATACATCAAAACAATATTGATTATATTATAAGGAGATTTGCTAAACAAATCCCCAATCCTATTCAAGCAAGAGGGTTTTTCATGTAAATGTTGTCCTACATCTATTGTAGTATAAACTATGATTTTTCATGAAATCAATGTTTGTTTATGAACCAATGATCAAGATCTATTATCTCATCATTGTGGTTTAGGCAAGTGTTATTCAATGAAATAATTATCTCTTTAAATATTTCACAAATATTTATCACTAATTATTACATAAAATTAACAATTAATTTCATCATGATAATTGAATGACTTATCACAAGGTTCGAGATCAAAAAATGTTAATTTCCAGCAGTGATCCCCAATCACTAAAATTAACTTATCTTGATCAATTTAAATCCAAAAAATGCAAACTCATTTTCCAAAGATTGCCTATTTGATTTATTAAAGAAGCCAAGTGATAATTTACGCATTTTGAGGCGGATTAAAATCGTAATTATCTCATTAATCACGTTTAAATCCGCAGTTCCCGCAACAGTGAATATAGGCATATTCAAAAATCCATATCTTGAGCAAATGAAGTTTAAAAGTCACAAACTCAACTCCTATGATTTCCTTAATTAATGGGGAACAAAATACAATTGAAAATTTTGTGTTTAAACATTTTAAACAGTACTGAAAAATTCAATTAGACAGAGGTGCGAAAATTGAAATGCAGTAAAACTTTCGCAACCCATTCAAGACCAAATCGTCCAAGGTCTGTGGATCATATCCAAAACCTTATTTGACCTATATCTCTGATACCACTGAAGGATATGGAGAAATCCTCAAGCGCATCACGGAAGCGTGATCGTCGTATCGAATACGACGAAGAACGACTAGTCATACTAGTTGTTCGGTGCAGCGGAATTTAAAATTTTTTAAATCGATGAAACCACATGATCCGAGAACCATTCTCAAATCGTTTCATCTATAACCACATCAAGTATAATGCAATACCTCTTGAAGCGTGGTTGATCGAGTCTCTACGAAAAAAGAGACCTCCTGTCTCAAGTCCGATCGTCGGAGTAACGGCTTGCGAGCGCGGAGATGAGTCGCGGTGTCCTCGCAATCCAAGTTGATCCAAGCGTGGTTGCTCCTGATCTCGTCGCACGAGATCAAACGTCTCCTTCGTGAGTGAAGCACTCCAAGAAGACAAAGAACCGCAGAGAGTCGAAGCGGCAGCACGATGGCGCGGGCGTCGACGTTTCTCTCCACCAAGGTGGACGGCCACCAAGAAGAGAGGGAGAGAAGGGCTGTCGTGTATATGAGAAAGAGAGAGAGAGTTTGTGCTACAATAGCATGTGTCAAAGAGAGAGCCAAGTATGCCTCTCTATTTATAGGGTTTTGGGATCCATGGATCTCAATCCATGGGACACATAAAATCAATGGATGAGATTGATTTATGTTCATCCAATGGCTGAGATTGTTGTTGTCAAAAGCAACAAATTTAGGTCAAAATATATTTGATAAAATCAAATATAATTTGCTCCTAAATTAACCCAACAAATAAGGAGAGAAGACACATGGAGATTTCATCTCCATGTGCCTTCCATGTGGGCGCACACCCACTCCAATTAGGAGTGGTGTGCCGTCCACCATGGAATACATGGAGATTGAAATCTCCATGTAATCTCTCTCTTATTTATTTGCAACAAAATAATTTGGGTTTTATTTCTCAAAAAATAATTCACAATTATCTTTGAGAATATTGCAATCTTGCCATGGAAAAAATTGTGAATCATATTCACAACCCAAAACAACATGTAATTCATATTGTTAATTAATTACACAATGTGTATCCAATACACATCATAATTAATCAACACATATAAATTATAAGTAACTCTCTCTAATACATTATAAATCACATTTATAATATATCATGAATAATTGGATATCTCTATCCACATTATTCTTATCCAAACTAATTAAATCTCATTTAATCATATTGGATAATTTCTCATACATCATGATAATTAAAACACTTTTAATTATCAAATTCTCTTTACTTAGATCTTATGGAATTGTTCTTAAACCATTTAAGAACAATGCTATTTCTCCTCAGATACTTGGAGATAAGGACAGGGCGATTGTATTGTTCCACGTATAGTGACATGGATATTGAGATCATATCTCAAATCCAGATCGCGGGCCTCCCATAGATGCTTGATTAAATCAAGACCGTAAATCTAATCTTCTCATTGTATCTGAATCACATTCAGATCAATGTCCAACACTTGGACCAAGATCAGATCACTTCTCTACTGAGAGGAGTCACTAAAATCCATACCCGTTTCATCACTCCCTAGGAATGGAAGCGTCATGGTTATACAATCGTTTATGATCAAATCACCCTCAGGTATTCCCAATACCTGTACATCCTGCATACTGGAAGACTTAGACTAAACCCGAAGTATCGGATCAACTTTATACTGTCTACTTCATGGTTTTATCAGTAAGTTTCTCATTCGATCATTGGGAGTTGGTATTGATCATACACTTTCCAAAAGTGTACATCATACCTAGGTATTGATCATATACTAAAGTATATATCAAACCTACAAATTTAGTCAAGCTTCCAAAGCGAGACGACCATGCGCATGGAATTTGATTCTTCCCAATATCTCATGAGTGAGCTCATGTCTTCCGGTTCAGTAACTGAACCTGTATGATCCCTTTGAGAGATCGTATTACTCATATGCCCTTATATGCACACCAGCGCGCCGGTGTATAGACCTTGATTAGGTCATCAACCTATTGGTCTGCCAAATGTACATACTTGGACATATAGCAACACATCTGTCTCCGGTCAGAGGATGCGTGCCTATATCATGACAGCATATGATATAGGACTTTGGTTATCTCGATCTCGTTAAGTCAACTCTTTGACCCAACTAATCTGACACCTCCGAATCTCTATTCCTATGCAGAGGACCTGCATCAAGAGGTCGGTCAGATATCAGCCTTTAGAGATAAGGATTGCCATTTCCTACTCAGGCTGGAGATCATCTCTTAACAATCATTTGACGGTGCTTGATGAGTCCTCAATCTAACTCTTTAGATATTCATCCAAGCACCAACCTCTATGATTCAATAGTTGAATCAACAGCTGTATGATTATTAAGATGGCCATGGTACATAACCCTAATTGTACTAAGGGACCTATTATACAAATTATTCATCCTTCATTTCAGATCAGGGAATGATATGTGCAATAACATTTATTGCATAATGGCTCGCCGTGGGCTCGCATTTCCAACAATCTCCCACTAGCCCAAAGAGCCATTAATGGGCTAATCATTTAAACCCGCACTCATGTGACAATCACAGACTATTTGGAAAATAGCTAGGTAAGCTGATCAGTCACTCTGTTCCCGCGAGACTACGCCAAGTCCTTTTACGGTACATGCATATCCCCAGTAACAGTGCTCGCATCCAATGCGAATGTTGCATCTTATGCAACCAATACTCAATCCAGTTAGTTACAGTGTCTTTGACACTACAGCTTAACCATTATCATAACCAGTATTTCCATAATCCTTATAAGAATATCCTTATTTCTAGAGATCTCTATCTCCTAAGGTGTCTTTAGTTAAGACCTTTTAGATCACTATCTATAAAGTCTTAAACTTTTTGAAGATAAGACTTTGAGATCACTATCTCAAAAATCTTGTCATCTATGAAGATTTTGTCATTACTGCAACTAAGTGTTTTATTTCCATAGTAGGATTAGCAACAGTTTACTACTCCCACTGCATGGCAGCCATCTGGCTTTTGTGCACATCTATCACACACTTGGCTTCTCAGAACTGATGCCCAAAGGCAAGTAGTTCTAGCATTCACTTCCTCAACTCTTTGAGGTGCTATCCCTTTAGATAGGTCAGTACCATATCTTAAGGGATGGAAGCCATTACTGGAATTTTCCATAAAATGGAATATGTCCAAGATGTACTATAAATGTCACAGTCCCATTATCCTCTTCTCTTTGCTTCTGAACAACTTCAGAACTAAGATTTGAGAGGCATCTTTGAAATCATATTTCAAGTTATGGAACAACCAGATTATAAAACACTAATTATTATCCTTATATCATTTTTAAATGATTAGGATATCATCTACATTTAGCACGATGAACACAAAAGCACTCCCACTAAGCTTCATATAGTTCATCAAGATTCTATCTGAAATCATAACATTTATAATTTCATCAAATCTTATGATCCAACTTCAAGAAGCTTAATTGAGTCCATAGATGGATTCCTTAGCTTGCACACCTTGCTTTCCTCAACCATGAAGCCCTGGGGCTACTTCATAGGAATATCCTCAACGAGGTATTCATAGAGGAATGCAATCTTGACTTACATCTTGAAGATGCAATAGTCAAGTTGTGTGGCTAAGGTTAGCAATATTCTGATGGTTTTAAGCATGGTCACCGAAGAGCAAGTCACATTGCAAGCAATGTCTTCTCTTCCAGTGTGTAGCTTATGGCTACGAACCGTGCTTTGAAGATCTCTACCTTCTCATCAGGTTTCCTTTCTCTTGAAGATCCATTTATACCTCTACAGGTCTTACCCATATAGGTGGATCCTCGAGGGTCCATATACAACACTTGTATATGAAGTCTACATTAGACTTTTATTGCTATCCATCTATCCATGCTATGATCTTCAGAAACTTCATCACATGAAGTTCGATCATTGTCAGATTTCTCTAACACATGGAATCCATCCTCAAACTCATTTGAAGAGGTATTAATGTTTCATCTTTAATTGTCCTTTTAGTTTCCAATTTCAGGAGTCTCATTATAAATGAGTTCCTACACTTCATTTTCATCTTGATTCACAAGAGTCTCAACCTCTAAGAATCACATTCTCGGAGATGAGATATTTTAAGAATCTCAAGGTCATAAAGTAGGTATCCAATACCATCCTTTATTTTCCTAATGAAGCAACACTCTCAAGTGCTAGATTCCAACATACATGGAACCTTATTAAGGATATACATTGTAGTCTCTACTACACATATATACCTGGAAACTAAGGGATAATTATGCTAAAATTCAACATTGATAAGATCATGTCACACATGATCCAATTGTATCTACCTATAACTCTTTTGAGTTAAGGTGTGTTAGGAGGATTGAGATAGAAATGATATTCATATCTCCATAAGGTATTCTTCGAATTTATCTAGTAGGTACTTGCTACCTAGATTAGATCAAATTCATTTTATCTTCCTTCAAACTTTGGTTCTAAACCAAAATTAATGAAATCTTTGAACATTTCAAAGGTTTCTTAGATGAAGAGAAGAAATCTCATATCATACATAATCATCAATAGATATCACATATCCACAATGTTTACTATGATATAGATGATCCGCATACATTAATATGTATGAGATCCTGAATACCTTGGCATCTTACACCATTCACGAAGAAGGGTGTATTGGACATTTTTACTTTGAATACAATATTCATAAGTATGTAACTTTTGAAATTTTAGACATTCTAAAGTTTCATCTCTTACTAGTCTATTGATCAAATCAATAAACAAATGTCCAAGGCTCGATGCTAGATCATTGTCAAACGATCTTCATCCTCCTATTGATCTTACAGAGGTTTTAATTCAGTATTTAGAAATATTAATGAACCATTCATTAATTTTTCTAATTTAGTGGAGTCCACCAGATTTTAGATTACTATCTGAAATATATCCATCATAACTCTTTATGATAGTTCTATCTCAGAATTCATGTTTATTTCCAACATTTAGAAATAAACAATGAGTGTATTCTAATATCTAGGTTACAGAGACATTCTCTAAGACTAAGGGCTCTCCCACTGAAATTAACAAGTCTATTAATCCAACAGAGATTGTTGCAACAGTTGCATCAATACTCACGTGGATAACTATAAACCTTTAAGATCAAATTTTCCAGTCTTCTAAAACATATGCAACCCATTGCAAATGTCATCAGAAGATTGAGATACAATTATTTGACTTTATCTTGTTCAATAAGTAAGTCAATATCAATGATTTCTGTAGATTATTCTGATGCTCCATCCGAGTCCTTTTCTAAGGATTCTAGACAGACTTGATAGTCATACTATCAACACATCAACTTATTGCAGTATTGGCACTCATCCAACTCTTTGGATGTCATATGGAAGTCACAGAAGTCCAGTCAACTCTTTGACTTTCCTTCTTTCTTGGGTCCAACCCATGCTTCCATTGCGCTCCCTTTATCTATAAGCAACCATTGCTTAAGACTAAGGATCTCTTACAATAAATTCAAAAAGAATTCAAAATAAGAGTATTTCAACATTTATTTATGCTTCATTAAATTCATACAATATGAATATTATGAAGCTTCATGAATGACTAGAGTATAGATAGTAGAATAATGACACTCATCATCTACATCCATCTAAACTCTTGAAACATAGGTTCAGGTAGGTACTCAAACAATTTGAATACATCATCTCTTTATAGAGCTACCATCCTACATGATGTAGAGAACCATGTCATCCATGATTAAATGTCAAGAGCACATATGTATGCCATAATATCTTCATTGATTTTTATAAGGATTATATGACAATTATGATCATCATCAACATGTCACTTCCAAAGTACATTTGATGATACCAAGACTATAGAGACATACAAACCCTAGGGTTGTAGTCCTATCATCTATTTAATTGTCATTCCTCAATATTATGAGGAAACTTGCACATTGCAACCACATACATTATGTGTCCAATTGCAAGTACAATATCTGGATCATGAGTCCAATCCATGATATTTTACTGGTTATTATTGAGTATATCATTGAGTGGGTTTTAATGAAGGATTATCTGAAATAAGAAATTTTCATAAATATATATAAATTTATATTTTACTTTGATTTAGGAATTTTTATATCAAAGTTGTCTTGCCATGTCAACATTGAAAGTTCATTCCCTTAATCACTTTCAATGTAAGAGATATACTTACCATTATATCTCAACAAGATCTGGGATCTCCTTCCTTATCTTTGTTACATCCCAATAATATGAGAATCTGCAACTCCGATAAAAAGAAGCGGGAACACATTCCGCTTTGCAAGTCCAACTTGCATTTCCCAATTCGGTCTTTAACACCCGAGCCCACCACCCCTAAGGCGATGTTGACCCGTCGTTAATTGAACCAACCGTCAACAGGAATAGTACTCGCTATACGCAATCCAATATCGCCCCAATAATATGAGAATCCGATATTGGGGTCACTACGTATACGGCCTTACTCTTTCGAGAAGCAAAGAGCCCGATCCAGATGCGCTTGCAAACAGGAGCTGTCACTTCGGACAGGCGTCTCCTACATACAATCCCTGGCGACGGAACCCTTCGCCTTGACGGGAGACCATGGATGTCACTTATGTGATCCTCCATATCATATTCAAATTTTAATTAATTATCGTGAATCACATTCACATAATTAATTCTTCCAAGGGAATTATTAGCTCTAATCATATTAGAGTATTTCAATTGGACACAATCAATTTAATCATATTAAATTAATTATCGATCCAATTCAATCAATCAAACTTGATTATTTTACTTGAATACATATATGGTAATATCTCAAAATACGTATTAATTCGAATTTTAATAATTAGAAAAATACATCTTAATCCCTCGGACATTATCCTGGCCCTACCCGTTGTCATGGCCAGTACCGACGAGAGTGGGACGGACCACATACGTTGCAACCCGCAACCCCAATGCTCTCCGACTAGGCACCATATCCGCCTCGGGAAAGGATAATGCCAAATTGATTAATTTGTACTTGAGATGATCATCGGTTCTTCAACCGAAATTGTACCATATAGTAATAATCAAAACATTTTTGATTATAAGGAAATTTGCTAGACAAATTCCCAAATCCTATTCAAGCATCAAGTTTGAAAGATTGTGGTTTCCAATTATGATTTAGATCACATCTTAATCAATTATTGGTTAAGGCAATGTCATTTAAGGGAATAATTATCATCAAATATTTCACAAATATTTATGCACAATTATTCTAGGAAATTAAACAATTTAATTTCACTAAATGATTAAATACCAATCACCAATCAAACATTAAGTTTGATGAATGTGTTTCCAATTAAGGTTTAGATCAAATCTAATCAATTAATTGGATGAGGCCAAGTCAATTATGTAAATAATCATCTTCAAATATTTCACTAATATTTTTCATGATTATTTCACGAAATTAACAATTAATTTCACTAATTGACAATCACTTGGTTTTTGATTAGGACTGTAATTTCAGCAGTGACCCCTTCTTACTAAAATTAGCATATCTCAATCACATTAAATCCAAATTAGACAAAATCAATTTTCATAGATTGCTAATTTGATTTAGGACAGAACCCAAGTGATGGTACACGCATTTCGAGGCAAGTCTAAACAGTAATTAACATTTTAATCACGTTCAGATCTACAGTTCCCGCAACAGTGTATACATGTTCATTAAAACAACCATATCTAGAGCATACGAAATCCGATTTACGTAAACTCAGATCCTATGGTTTATTTATTTAATGGGGAACAAAATCCAAGTATTAAATTCGTGTTTAAACAATTTAAACAGTGACGACTTTATTTACTAAGCAGATCTGCGAAATCAAATGCGATAAAAACTTTCGCAACCTAAACGAACCCAAGTCGTCCTCGGTTTTTCGAATCATATTCGAAACCGTCAACCTGAGGCTCTGATACCACTTGAAGGATATGGAGAAATCCTCAAGCGCATCACGGAAGCGTGATCGTCGTATCGAATACGACGAAGAACGACTAGTCGTACTAGTTGTTCGGTGCAGCGGAATTTAAAATTTTTTAAACCGATGAAACCACATGATCCGAGAACCATTCTCAAATCGTTTCATCTATAACCACATCAAGTATAATGCAATACCTCTTGAAGCGTGGTTGATCGAGTCTCTACGAAAAAAGAGACCTCCTGTCTCAAGTCCGATCGTCGGAGTAACGGCTTGCGAGCGCGGAGATGAGTCGCGGTGTCCTCGCAATCCAAGTTGATCCAAGCGCGGTTGCTCCTGATCTCGTCGCACGAGATCAAACGTCTCCTTCGTGAGTGAAGCACTCCAAGAAGACAAAGAACCGCAGAGAGTCGAAGCGGCAGCACGATGGCGCGGGCGTCGACGTTTCTCTCCACCAAGGTGGACGGCCACCAAGAAGAGAGGGAGAGAAGGGCTGTCGTGTATATGAGAAAGAGAGAGAGAGTTTGTGCTACAATAGCATGTGTCAAAGAGAGAGCCAAGTATGCCTCTCTATTTATAGGGTTTTGGGATCCATGGATCTCAATCCATGGGACACATAAAATCAATGGATGAGATTGATTTATGTTCATCCAATGGCTGAGATTGTTGTTGTCAAAAGCAACAAATTTAGGTCAAAATATATTTGATAAAATCAAATATAATTTGCTCCTAAATTAACCCAACAAATAAGGAGAGAAGACACATGGAGATTTCATCTCCATGTGCCTTCCATGTGGGCGCACACCCACTCCAATTAGGAGTGGTGTGCCGTCCACCATGGAATACATGGAGATTGAAATCTCCATGTAATCTCTCTCTTATTTATTTGCAACAAAATAATTTGGGTTTTATTTCTCAAAAAATAATTCACAATTATCTTTGAGAATATTGCAATCTTGCCATGGAAAAAAATTGTGAATCATATTCACAACCCAAAACAACATGTAATTCATATTGTTAATTAATTACACAATGTGTATCCAATACACATCATAATTAATCAACACATATAAATTATAAGTAACTCTCTCTAATACATTATAAATCACATTTATAATATATCATGAATAATTGGATATCTCTATCCACATTATTCTTATCCAAACTAATTAAATCTCATTTAATCATATTGGATAATTTCTCATACATCATGATAATTAAAACACTTTTAATTATCAAATTCTCTTTACTTAGATCTTATGGAATTGTTCTTAAACCATTTAAGAACAATGCTATTTCTCCTCAGATACTTGGAGATAAGGACAGGGCGATTGTATTGTTCCACGTATAGTGACATGGATATTGAGATCATATCTCAAATCCAGATCGCGGGCCTCCCATAGATGCTTGATTAAATCAAGACCGTAAATCTAATCTTCTCATTGTATCTGAATCACATTCAGATCAATGTCCAACACTTGGACCAAGATCAGATCACTTCTCTACTGAGAGGAGTCACTAAAATCCATACCCGTTTCATCACTCCCTAGGAATGGAAGCGTCATGGTTATACAATCGTTTATGATCAAATCACCCTCAGGTATTCCCAATACCTGTACATCCTGCATACTGGAAGACTTAGACTAAACCCGAAGTATCGGATCAACTTTATACTGTCTACTTCATGGTTTTATCAGTAAGTTTCTCATTCGATCATTGGGAGTTGGTATTGATCATACACTTTCCAAAAGTGTACATCATACCTAGGTATTGATCATATACTAAAGTATATATCAAACCTACAAATTTAGTCAAGCTTCCAAAGCGAGACGACCATGCGCATGGAATTTGATTCTTCCCAATATCTCATGAGTGAGCTCATGTCTTCCGGTTCAGTAACTGAACCTGTATGATCCCTTTGAGAGATCGTATTACTCATATGCCCTTATATGCACACCAGCGCGCCGGTGTATAGACCTTGATTAGGTCATCAACCTATTGGTCTGCCAAATGTACATACTTGGACATATAGCAACACATCTGTCTCCGGTCAGAGGATGCGTGCCTATATCATGACAGCATATGATATAGGACTTTGGTTATCTCGATCTCGTTAAGTCAACTCTTTGACCCAACTAATCTGACACCTCCGAATCTCTATTCCTATGCAGAGGACCTGCATCAAGAGGTCGGTCAGATATCAGCCTTTAGAGATAAGGATTGCCATTTCCTACTCAGGCTGGAGATCATCTCTTAACAATCATTTGACGGTGCTTGATGAGTCCTCAATCTAACTCTTTAGATATTCATCCAAGCACCAGCCTCTATGATTCAATAGTTGAATCAACAGCTGTATGATTATTAAGATGGCCATGGTACATAACCCTAATTGTACTAAGGGACCTATTATACAAATTATTCATCCTTCATTTCAGATCAGGGAATGATATGTGCAATAACATTTATTGCATAATGGCTCGCCGTGGGCTCGCATTTCCAACAACCACTTGAAGGATATTGAGCATACTCAAGCGCATCACAGAAGCGTGTTGATCGCATCGTATGCGATAGGGGCGACTAGTCGCGGTAGTCGCTAGATGTGGCGGAAATTAATTTTTAAAACTAAAGATGAAACCACATGATCACGAGAACACTTCTCGGATCGTTTCATCAAACCACAAAGTATAAGTAATACCTCTTGAAGCGTGGTTGTGATCGTGAGATCCCAAACGAGAGATCCTCCTGTCTCAAGTCTGATCCACGAAGAACGCACTTGCAGGCACGATGATGAGTCGCGTACCTCCCGCAATCCTCGATGAAGATCCAAGCAATAAATCCCCTGATTTTGTCATACAAAATCCGTCGTCTTCCTTTAGAGCAAGCAGTCCCAAGAAGAAGGAGATCCCCGAGTCGTCGAAGGCGAAGCCGAGAGTCTCTCTGTTCTCAACACAAGATGGACGGCCACCTTTTGGAGGAGAGAAAGAGAGAGGATGAGAATATGAGAGAGAGAGAGAGTTGTAAACTTCTACAACTCTTAAAAATTGTACATAGAAAGGCTAGGCTAGCCCTCCTTTTATACTAGTTTAGGATCCAATGGATCTCAATCCATGGGACACATAGATCCAACGGCCATGCTTGATCTATGTAATGATCAATGGCTATGATTGTTGTTGGTTAAAACCAACAACATTTATTTATATTTAAATTAAATATACATTGCAACATTATCAACACATTTAATTTAACATAAATAAGTTTATCAATAGATAATATGATAATAAAAAAGGGAGGCAACAAACCACCCTAAATTATAGGGGGTGTCACCTATGAATAAGTCATAGGTGACACCACCTTTTTTAGGTGGTTATTTTGTCTCCTTTTTATTTTATATTATTATTTCTTAATTAATTTTGTAATAACAATTATCACAAAAATATCCACCAAATTAATTAATTTGTGAATATTTCAATCATGCCATTGAAAATTATGTGAATCATATTCACATTCCAAACTAATTTGTAAATTGCATTTCCAATTAGATAATTAATGTGAATCCAATCCACACTATTAATTAACAAATGCTATTTACATAAATTTTCTCTCTTCAATATATGTATTATAAATCATATTTATAATACACATATATCATGGATAGTATTATTCACATTCTCTAATCCATGATAATTAAATCCCATTTATTTATCTTGGATGATAATTCTCACAATATGAATCATATTCATATTATGCTTGATCATTAAATCTCATTTAATCATCAAGTCCTTCTTGCTTGGATATGCATTTCATCAAATGAATTATTCTTGAATCCTTTCAATAATAATGTGCTTTCTCCGCAGATACTTGGAAATAAGGATAGGGCGATTGTATTATTCCATGTATAATGACTTGGATGTTGAGATTTTATCTCAAATCCGGATCTTACGAACCTCCCATAGATGCTTGATCAAATCAAGACCGCAAATCTAATCTTCTCATTGAATCTGAATCTCATTCAGACCAATGTCCAACACTTGGACTAAGATCAGATTGCTTCTCAACTGAAAGGAGTCACTAAAATCCAGACCTGTTTCATCACTCCCTCGGAATAGAAGCGTCATGGATATACAATCGTTTATGATCACATCACCCTCAGGTATTCCCAATACCTATACATCCTGCATACTGGAAGACTCATGGTGAACCCGAAGATCAAGATCAATTTTATACTGTCTTCTTCAGGGTTTGATCACTAAGTTTCTCATTTGATCATTGGGATTTGGTATCGATCATATACTTTCCAAAAGCATATATCATACCAAGGTCTTGATCATATACTTTCTAAAAGTATATATCAAACCTACAAATTCGGTCAAGCTTCCAAAGCGAGACGACCGTGCACAGAATTTGATTCTTCCCAATATCTCATAAGTGAGCTCATGTCTTCCGGTTCAGTAGTGAACCTGTATGATCCCTTTGAGAGATCGTATTACTCATATGCCCTTATATGCACACCAACACGTCGGTGTATAGACCTTGGTTAGATCATCAACCTATTGGTCTATCAAATGTACATACTCAGACATATAGCAATACATCTGTCTTCGGTCAGAGGATGCGTGCCTATGCTGTGACAACATTCAACATAGGACTTAGGTTATCTCGTTCTCGTTAAGTCTACCCATTGACCTAACTAATATGACACCTCAGAATCACTATTCTCATGCAGAGGACCTGCATCAAGAGGTCGGTCAGATATCAACCTATGTGAGAAAGGATTGCCATCTCCTACTCAGGCTGGAGATCATCTCTTAACAATCATTTGACGGTGCTTGATGAGTCCTCAATCTAACCCTTTAGATAATCATCCAAGCACCAGCCTCTATGATTCAATTATTGAATCAACAGCTGTATGATCATCAAGATGGCCATGGTACATAACTCTAATTGTACAGAGGGACCTATTATGCAAAATATTTATTCTTCATTTCAGATCAGGGAATGATATTCGCAATAACATTTATTGCATAATGGCTCGCCGTGGGCTCACATGTCCAACAGATCCAACGGTGGTTGTACTTCTCCTTCTCCAGTCCGCCACCTCCTGCGGCGGACTTAGCGGGGCTTCCACGTTGAGCTCCTTGCTCAGCCTACTCCTCCTATGCTCGGTGTAGCTCGCTGACGGCTCCCGGATAGGTCGGACAGATCGTGGAAGTGACAGGAGGCCGTCAGAGGTCCTAGGAGTGGTTGGGGAGGTCGAAACGCCGATGGTGTTGAAGCTCGATGCAGATCCGATGGAGATTCCAGCCAATGAAGTGGAAGTTCCTGTAGGGTTAGTCTGTGAAAGGAAAGAGGTACATTGTGCTCGTGAGAGGTGCATGAGTGAGGTGAGGTCTAGGGGGTGAAGTGGTGACGGCTAGAGGTGGAGTTCCAGCGTGACCGACGGAGCTGTGATAGGGTGAAGTGCGAGGGGTTATCAGAGTGAATGGAGTGGCAAGTGAAGATGGGAGATCCAAGACGGAGCTCAGGGGATGGTCAGGCAATCGTGAAGATGTGAGGTGAAGCGGGATTAATTCGAAGAAATCACGAGGAAAGAAGACGGAAGATGGAGAAGAGGACGGAGGGGTCTACCTGGGGTTAGAAGCTCGAGGTGGAGCTTCCTGAGCTTGTGCAGCTCGTCGGTGGAGCTGCAACACAACAGAGTTGGTCGTAGATCTCGCCGGAGATGAATCCTGTCGTCGCTTGCTTCTAAGACCTAATCAGTGTCACTGATAGGTAGAGGGTAGCTCTAGATTCTCTCTTGCAATGGCGGATGGGGTGAACGTTGGCCGGAGGTGAGGTATTTATAGGGATAAGGTGGAGGTTTAGGTGATGGAGGTTGTAGTTCGAGTGGGTTTGTGGAGCGAAGGAAATGGTATCGGGGTGGAAGTGGACTCTGGCGAGAATGGCGGAGGTGTGGGCTTCATCGTGGGGCGGTCAATGGGTGAAGAGGGTGGATGTAGAGGCAGAGAAAATAGGAAGGGGTCGGCGAGTAGGCGAAGTGGGCGACGTGCGCATAGAAGGCGTCTCGAGGTAGGTGCTGATATCTGGACCATTGGATCTGGTGATCCGACGGCCCAGATCAAGGCGCTAAGGAGTGGCCTGGATTAGATCGGGGAGGTGTGATCGAAGGGGTAGGGGTACGACACGTGGTTAAAGGAGGATGCGGTGCTAAAGAATGGCCCAGATTTGATCTGGGTCTTGATCCAAGGGTCGAGAAAATGAAGAAGTTTGAACGGCGGCGATCTGGTCCTCAAAACGATGATCTAATGGTCGTGAGTGTGCTACGTGGAAGGCAATGGATGAGGAGGGCGTCAATGGTCGAGATGAGATCTGGGGAAGAAATCGAACGGTGATAAATAGTTGTGAGATGAATGGTCGTGATGTAGGAGGGAAAGGAACAATCGGACGGTGGAGGTGGAGGGCGCGTGGCGCGTTATGAGCAGGCCGCGTGGTGCAATCAGAGGGCGCCACATGGCCTGATCTGAGTGTCAAAAAAATGTGAATTACGGGAGAGAAGATGATAGAATTTGGAAAAACTCAAAACATGAAATTTGTAGATCTCGATAAGATAAACAAGTTTTATGTTGACCAAAAACGGAAATGAGGTCAAATAGGGTTCTAAAATACACGGGTACAAATATACATACATATAGTGTACAATGAGGTCCCAAAACCCAAGTTTTGCATACGAGCTCCAATTTAAATGAAATTGGTCTCATTTTGAAGGTCCCTGAATGTGTATTAATTTAAGAGTAAGTAGACCTAAATCGGAGGTTGTATGAGAAAGATATGTGTATTCTAAGGTCTAAAGTCTCCGACTGGGTTTGGGATTTTATTTGGTAATTTTGCAAGTTAGAAATTTTTGGTATTTTCTTTGTATCATTAGTCAGTAATATACACAGTATAGAGTTGGTTTTATTGGTTTGAAGTGAGTATAAAATACAAATAAATATGTCAATATGTATAGGTGATTTTCACAAATGATTTGGGCTTATTATTTAATGAAAATATGGATGCTAAAATGCAGATATTACTTATGCATGCATGAATGCTAGTTATGCAATATAAGGAGAAATATGCAACTGATTACTTCGGAGCAAAGCTCTATTTTTAACTTTTAGAGTGATGAATCACATATTCATCAACCCCCTATACTTTAACCTTGCTCGTCCCCGAGCAACTAAAATGAAATGCAAGAGTGAAATGATTTTGGTTTCCATACCAAGGTCATGAAAAAAAGTTGAAAATGGAGCTTGACTCGACCTTTGGATTTATTGTATGGCGGAACCTTATTGGGATTTGAACTTAAGACCTAAAAGACTTCAAGTTCCACAAGTCTTCTATTCAAGACTCCTAATATTCAGATCAGAACAAATCCTCAAACGCAAATTTCTGATGACTGTGATTCTTACTTGTGCTGTATAAGTGTAAAATAGCTCTCCACATCAGAAATGGCTCAGAACCAGCCTCCTCTAACAAGGTTACTCTAGTTCCATGGTCTAGTAACTCTTTCCTTGAGGAGAGGGGTATTCCCTTCTAAGTTCAAGTGCAACCGGCTCAAGAAGAGGGTGTGGAGAAAATAATGGACAGTAGCCAGTGTAGCTACCTATCCCAGGATGCCTGACCAGTGTAGCCAAGTCATCCAGCTGCATACTTCTTATTAATATACATACTCTGACAGGTATTTTATTTTCACTTTGGCCTATCTTATTTTTCTAGAGTTTTTGCATTTTTTTCGAACTTTATGCAAGGTGCAGCATGTACATTAGGAGTTTTTTCCTTTTAAGCCAGTAGACTATCCCTCTTTTAAAGCATTATTGCAACCCACAACATCCCATCCTTAGATGTTAACACCACCATATTAGGTTGAGATGCACTTCCCTCCCTAGAGGAGGACGGATGTTTCCACCCGTATGCTACTCCAAGCTAAAGGATTCTACTTCCTTACCACCTCATCAATAAAAGAGCTACGTGCAGTGTGCTTGTCCAAGTTAGATCATTATCTAAAAGAATCATGCGTGTGCACGAGACATTCTACTTATACTAATCAAGATGACATGTGAGCATAGACTTGCGGACTCAAAGAATTAAGTCACTTGACCCGAGAAATCTTAACTCCAGTTCCTATAAGGTTCCTCTGAAATTAGGTGGATTAAGGTCAAATCAAGTCCCTCCTCAACATCTATTCATAACTTGGTTCAGATCCACTAGCTTTCCACTTTGCATATGCATGATATCCAGATGAGGTGTTATGACATGTTATGTAGATGAATGAAATGCAAGACTCTTTTTTCTTTCTATTCAAGAGATGATGTGCAAGAGTAAATAAGAAGCCTTTAATTTTGATTTTCTTGTTCTTTTTTTTCCAAAATTTGGTATACCTCCTATGTTACAACAATTTACAAGAGTTTTATAAGATTATACTAATTATACAAGTGTTGTACAATATACAAGTATACATGTATTTTAGAAAAAATTTCTCCATTTTTACCCATCCCGGTAAATATTGTATAGTATATACAAAAATACGTGAAAGTACGAGCTATGGGTAAAGTATATATGCAATATATACACACCCCCCTATACTTAGCGTGTGTTATGTCCTCAGAGCATGCAAAGCGAGGAATAAGCCATAGCTCGTGCTAACCGTAGGAGAGCTAAAATATCAAAAAGTATAGAAGTCACTCCGCCCCCCTATACTTAGGCTTTGGTAGCCTAAGTGTGGAATAAGATCAAAAATGGGGCGGACGAGGTCAAGAGGGGAAGTGGATGTGTATATACATAATGGTCATCGATCCCCCCTATACTTAGGCTCAGGTCGACCTAACTAAGGGACGGAAAGGTGTATGCAGACTGATGTGATATGGTGGATGTACAACAAATGGATACATGTAAGACACGCCCCCCTATACTTAGGATGTGGTCATCCTAAGTATAGTCGTAGATGGAAATACATGAAGCTAGGGCGAGTGATTAGAGTGGCGGCTCTATCTGCTGAATCTATCTCGCGCATAAATACAATCTCCTCAATATGGACTAACTGTTCATTGGGTTCGACGAAGTGCTTCAACAGTTGTCCATTGACTAGGAATGTCGGTGCGTCATCTGTGAGATCTGATATCTCAACACATCCACTATCATGTACAACACGGATAATGAAGGGGCCCGTCCACTTGTATTTCAGCTTGCCTAGGAAAACCTTCAGCCTTGCATTAAACAACCATACATTCTGTCCTACAACAAAGGTCTTTCGTCTAATATATCTATCATGTCAATGCTTTACTTTGTCCTTGTACACCACACAGTTGTCGTATGCCCGGTTTCTAACTTCTACAAGCTCATTCAGATCCATCTCTCTGTTTCTGTCCTAGGTGTGTATTCCAATTGACCTTTTTAATTGCCCATTCTGATTTGTGCACTAATTTTACGAGCAAATGGTACGGCTTCCCTAATACCATCCTGAATGGGGAGGTTCCTAACGTTGTCTTGTAAGTTGTCCTATAAGCCCATAGGACTTGATCCAAGATCTGAGACCAGTCCTTCCTATCTGGGCGGACAAGCTTCTGCAATATGGTTTTCACCTCCCTATTCGACACCTCTGCCATGCCATTGGTCTGTGGGTGGTAAGGACTAGCGACACGGTGTTCGATGTCGTAGTCCTTCAAGAGGTTCTTCACATCTCTGTTCACAAAGTTGCTACCCTTATCTGATATCAACACTTTGGGGATCCCAAAACTAGATATGATGTGATCTCTAATGAATTTACAAACAGTCTTACTGTCTGCGGCTCGAGTTGGGATAGCCTCCACCCACCTTGAGAGATAATATACCGCCAGAAGGATATATTCAAACCCGTGGCTAACAGGGAATGGACCCATGAAGTCAATGCCCCATGCATCAAAGACATCACAAGTGATGACAGGCTGCATCAACATCTCATCCTAGGAACCAGTGGTTTCTCCCATTCGCTGGCATACTGGGCACGACTTCACAAAGGTGATTGTATCGCGAAACAGGGTCGACCAGTATAAGACACACTGAAGTACCTTCCATGTGGTCCTCTTCCCGGAGTGGTGTCCTCCTGCCTCCAGACTGTCGCATAAAGTAAGGAAACTCTGATATTCCTCCTAAGGAATACACCATCTCCGTACACAATCTGGTCCTTCAAAGAAAAGGATCGGATCCTCCCAATGGTAATGTCTAGAATCCGACTTCAATCGGTCTATGTGGCTCTTGGGCCAATCTTCGGGAACTTTCTTGGAGACAAGATAGTTCACGATATTGTCATACCATGGGAGTGATTCGCCAACAAAAATCGACTCGTCAAGGAAAGAGTCTCGAATCGGCGTATCATCAGAAGAATTAAGATCCTCGAGATGGGAGAGGTGATTAGATACTATGTTCTTCTTTCCATGTTTACCACAAATGTCCATATAAAACTCATGGATAAGCAGAATCCAACTAAGAAGATGCGCATTCGCGTCCTCCTTTTCCATTAAGTAACGTAGTGATGTGTGGTTAGTGAACACAATCACCTTGGATCCAATTAAATGAGATCTGAATCTATCCAAGGAAAACACTACCGCAAGCATCTCCTTTTCCGTAACTGTATAGTTATGCTAAGAAGTATCAAGCACTTTGCTTGCATAGTGTATGGCGAATGGGACACCATCCCTCCTCTATCCTAACACAGCCCCAACAACAAAATCTGATGCGTGCGTCATGATCTCAAAAGGCAGAGACCAATCTGGGGCTTGTAGGATCGGGGTGTCTATGATTATTCCTTGTAGTTGCTTAAAGGCTTCTAGACATTTGTAATCAACAATAAACTCCATGTCTTTACCTAAAAGTTCAGTTAGAGGTCGGGCAATCTTAAAGAAATCCTTGATATATCCTCGATAAAATCCAACATGTTCGAGGAAAGACCACAATTATTTCACGTTGGTTGGTGGTTGGAGTAGTCTGATCACATCCACCTTGAAAGGGTCAACCTCCATTCCTCTCTTGGAGATGACATGCCCTAACATAATGCCCTCTTTCACCATGAAGTGACTTTTCTTCTAGGAGAGCACCGGATTGACCTCACAACATCACTTGAGGACTCGGTCTAGATTTCTAAGACAGGAATCGAAGGAATCGCCGTGGATCGAGAAGTCATCCATGAAGAATTCCAGGAATTCACCGACCATTTCGGCGAATACAGCAATCATGTAACTTTGAAAAGTACTAGGAGCATTGCATAACCCAAAGGGCATGCGCCTGAAAGCATAGGTACCAAAAGGACATGTAAACGTGGTCTTCGCCTGGTCCTCAGGAGCTATGGCCACTTGATTGTAGCCCGAGAACCCATCTAAAAAGTAGAAGAATTCTTTCCCCGCTAGTCTCTCTAAGATCTGATCAATGAATGGTAGGGGGAAATGATCCTTCTTCGTCGTGGCATTCAGGCGTTTGTAATACACACAGATACGCCATGACATGGGTACTCGTGTCACGATCTCCTCTCTATCTTCAATGGTGGTCGTCTGAATTCCCGACTTTTTTGGGACAACATGGATTGGAGCCACCCATTTGGAGTCGGAGGGATAAATAAAACTCGCGTCGCACCATTTCTCTATCTCCTTCTTCACTACCTCTCGTAAATTTGGATTCAACCGACGTTGGAATTCATAAGAGGGTTTAGCTTCATTCTCCAAGTAGATATGGCGTGAACACAGAGCGGAATTTATCCCGTGGAGATCGGAGATGCTCCAGCCTATCGCCTTGCGGTTTTTCTCCAGGATCTCAAGTGAGATTCCTGCCCAACTGGGCCTCTAAGTCATCGAAGATGTAGGGTGATGTTAACAATGTGAGCCCCGGGCGAACCACTTCTACAATAAATGTTATTATAATGAATAAATTATGAATGAAATTTATTGATTATTTTTCACTCCCTTTATGAGATTAATGAATGAATGCACTATAAGGTCCCTCTGTACAATAAGGGTTATGTACCATGGACAACTTGATGATCATACAGCTGTTAATTCTTGGATGAATCATAGAGGCTGATGCTTGGATGAATATCTAAGGAGTTAGATAGAGGACTCATCAAGCATCATCAAATGATTATTAAGTGATGATCTCCAGCCTGAGTAGGAGATGGCAATCCTATCTCATATGGCTGATATCTGACTGACCTCTTGATACAAGTCCTCTGCATGGGAATAGTGATTCGGAGGTGTCAGGTTAGTTGAGTCAATGGGTTGACTTGACGAAATCGAGAAAACCAAAGACCTACGTTGAATACTGTCACAACATAGGCATGCATCCACTGACCGGAGACAGATGTATTGCTATATGTCTGAGTATGTACATTTGGCAGACCAATAGGTTGATGACCTAACCAAGGTCTATACACCGACGAGCTGGTGTGCATGTAAGGACGTATGAGTAATACGATCTCTCAAAGGGGTCATACAGGTTCACTTGTGAACCGGGAGACATGAGCTCACTCATGAGGTATTGGGACTGTACAAATTCCATGCATGGTCGTCATGCTTTGGAAGCATGACATGAATTTGAAGGTAAGATATATGCTTTGTGAAAGCATATGATCTATACCAAATCCCAATGACCAAGAATGAGAAACTTAATGATCTAACCCTGAAGATGACAGTGTAAAAGTGATCTTTATCTTTAGAATGATCATAGGTCTTCCAATATGCAGGATGTACAGGTATTAGGAATACCTGAAGGGTGATTTGATCATATACGATTGTATAACCATAACGCTTCCATTCCGAGGGAGTGATGAAACAGGTTTGGATTTTAGTGACTCCTCTCATTAGAGAAGTGACCTAATGTTAGTCCATGAACTGGATATTGATCTGAATGAGATTCAGATGCAATGAGAAGATTAGATCTACGATCTTGATTTGATCAAGCATTAGTGGGAGGTCCATGGGATCTGGATTTGAGATATGATCTCAACATCCAAGTCACTATACGTGGAATAATACAATCACCCTGTCCTTATCTCCAAGTATCTGCGGAGAGATTGCATTATTCTTGAAGGGTTCGAGAATAATTCCATAAGATCTAAGCAATGAAGAAATAATGATTAAATGTGATTTGATCATCTTGATGTATGAAGACATTATCCAATATAATTAGATGTGATTTAATTATTATGGACGAGAATAATGTGGATAGAAATATCTAATTATTCATAATATATTATAAATATGATTTATAATGTATTAGAGAGAGCTAATTATAATTTATATGTGTTGATTAATTATTATGTGTATTGGATACACATTGTGTAATTAATCGACAATGTAAATTATATGTTGTTTTGGGTTGTGAATTTGATTCACAATTTTTCCATGGCAAGATTGCAATATTCTCAAATATAATTGTGAATTATTTTTGATGAATAAAATCCAACAAAATTTGTTGCAAATAAATAAAGAGAGATTCCATGGAGATATGCAATCTCATGAATTGTCATGAGATTGCTCTCCCTATGGAAAGGGTGCGCGGCACCCTATTCCTAATAGGAATGGTGGCCGTCCACATGGAAGGTACATGGAAATGAAATCTCCATGTATTTTCTCTACTTATTTATTGGTTTGGTTTAGGATTGATTTATATTTGATTTTGTCAAATATATTTTAATCTAAATTTGTTGTTTTTTGACAACAACAATCTTGACCATTGGATTGACATAAATCAATCTCACCCATTGATTTTATATGTCCCATGGATTGAGATCCATGGATCCCAAAATCCTATAAATAGAGAGGCATACCATGCTCTCTATTTACATGTAATTTTGGAAGCTCTCTCTCTCTCTTTCTTCATACACGACATCCCTCTCTCCCTCTAATTTTGGTGGTCGTCCACCATACCCTAGAGGAGAGAATCATCGACGCTCTCGCCACCGCGCCGCCGCTTCGATGTTCTTCGGTTCTCCGTCTTCTTGGAGTGCTACACTCACGAAGGAGACATTTGATCTCGTGCGATGAGATCTGGAGCAACTACGCTCGGATCAACTTCTTGGATTGCGAGGACAATGCGTTTCATCCCCGCGCTCGCAAGTGGTATCACCGACGATCGGACTTGAGACAAGAGGTCTCTTCTCTTAGAGACTCGATCAACCACGCTTCAAGAGGTATTGCATTATACTTGTTGTGGTTATAGATGAAATGATCTGAGAATCGTTCTCGGATCATGTGGTTTCATTGAATGAAAAAATTTAAATTCCCCTGCACCGAACAACTAGTGCGACTAGTCGTTCTTCGTCGTATCCGATACGATGATCACGCTTCCGTGATGCGCTTGAGGATAAATTCCATATCCTTCAAGTGGTATCAGAGCCTTAGGTCGAAGGTTTTGAGTATAATTCGAAAACCGAGGACGACTTGGATTCGTAAAGGTCGCGAAAGTTTTTATCACATTCGATTTCGCAGATCTGTCTCGTAAATAATTTAGGCCATGGTTAAAATGTTTAAGCACAAATTATTTGTATTTTGTTCCCCATTAAATAAGGAAATCATAGGATCCGAGTTTACATAAATCGGATTTCGTATGCTCTAGATATGGTTGTTTTAATAAACATGTATGCACTGTTACGGGGACAGTAAATTTTAACATGATTAAAAGTTAATTACTGTTATCATCTGCCTCGAAATGCATGAAACATCACTTGGCTTCTGTCCTAAATCACGTTAGCAATCTTCGAAAGTTGAGTTTGTCTAATTTGGATTTAAATTGATTGAGATATGTTAATTTTAGTGAGTAGGGGTCACTACTAAAATTGCAGTCCTAATCTAGAACCAAGTGATTGTCAATTAGTGAAACTAATTTGTTAATTTCATGAAATAATCTTGAAAAATATTTATGCAAATATTGGAAGATGACTATTTACCTAATTGACCTGGCCTCAACCAATTAATTGATTGGATGTGATCTAAATCATAATTGGAAATAACAATCTTCAAACTTGATGCTTGAATAGGATTGGGAATTTGTGTAGCAAATTTCCTTATAATCAAAAATGTTTTGATTATTACTATATGGTATAATTTCTGTTGAAAAATCGATGATCATCTCAAAGTACAAATTTATATATCTAGCATTATGCTTTCTCGAGGCGGATATGGTGACTAGTCGGAGAGCATTGCGGTAGCGGGTTGCAACGTATGTGGTCCGTCCCACTCTCGTTGGTACTGGCCATGACAGCGGGTAGGGACTGTATAATGTCAGAGAAAATCAAGGTGTATTTTCTAATTACTACAATTCGAATTAACACGTATTTTAAGATATTACCATATATAAATTCAAGTAAAATAATCAAGTTTGATTGATTGAATTGGATTGATAATTAATTTAATATGATTAAATTAATTATGTCCAATTGAGACACTCTATTATGAATAGAGTTATCATTTCCCTTGGAAGAATTAATTATATGAATATGATTCGTAATAATTGATTAAAATTTGAATATGATATGGAGGATCACATAAGTGACATCCATGGTCTCCCGTCAAGGCAAAGAATTCCGTCGCCAGGGGTTGTATATAGGAGACGCATGTCCGAAGTGACAAATCCTATATGTGATTTAATTGGATCGGGTTCTTTGCTTCTCAAAAGAGTAAGGACGTATGCGTAGTGACCCCAATATCGGGTCCTCATATTATTGGGGCGATATTGGTTTGCGCATAGCGAGTTGTATTCCTGTTGACGGTTGGCTCAATTAATGACAGGTCAACATCACCTTAGGGGTGGCGGGCCCGGGTATTAAAGATCAAATTGGGAGATGCAAGTTGGACTTGCAAGGCGGAATGTGTTCCCGCTTCTCTTTATTGGAGTCATAGGTTCTCATATTATTGGGATATGACAAAGATAAGGAGGAGATCCCAGTTCTTGCTTGAGATATATTGGTAAGTATATCTCTTACTTTGAAAGTGATTAAGGGAATAAACTTTCAAGGTTGACAGAGCAAGAACAATTTGATTTAAAATGCCTTAATCAAATATCATAAATAAGAATATATGATTATATGTTCTAATATAGTGCATTCTTAATTTCAGAAAATGAAGTCCTTAAACCCACTTAGTAGGCTTCTCGAGGTCATCCAATTGACCGGCCCAAATTATTCGGACTGGATCCGTAATTTGGAGCTTGTTCTCTCTGCAGAGCGCATAAGTTATGTGCTCTCCGAGGACAAGCATGATAACCCTAAATCCAAGGAAGAAAAAGCATATAATGATAAGTATGATGAAGATCATGTCTAGGCTAGGTGCTATATCCTGGGTTCTCTCTCCAATGTTCTGCAGAAGCAACATGTGGAGATGAGCACTTGTCAGGAGATAATGCAGAATCTTAAAGATATGTTTGGTGACATTAACCGCACCCATCGGTACAATGTTATGAAATATCTCATTCGCTGCAAGATGCAGGAAGGGACTTCGGTCCGTGAACATGTACTCAAAATGTTTGGGTACTTGTCGGAGCTGGAGACCCTAGGGGCAACCATGGATGCAGATATTCGAGCTGACTTCATTCTGATGTCGTTACCCAAATCTTTCAATAACTTTGTAGTGTCATTCCACATGAACAATCTGGAATTGACAAGCGCTTCTCTCCTTGCTGCATTGAAGTCTGCAGAAGACGTAATGAAGAAGGATGGTCCCACTAGCAGTGCAATGGTTGCACAGGTCAGAGGGAAGCGCGGTCGGAAGCATGGTTCTCAGAAGGGCCCGACCCAGAAGAGAAAGAAGAAGGGACAAGGTGTTGGTTCTTCTTCCAATGCATCCACTCTAATGGCGTCGAAGAAAACCGACGTCTGTCACCACTGTAAAAGCTGGGGCACTGGAGGCGTAACTGCCCAGAATACCTGAAGTCGTCAGACAAAGGTAAAGCCCCAGCAAGTATGAAATCTACTTTCATCATGTAAACTAGCTTTCTTGTCGGACGAGAAGGAAGTTGGGTTGTAGACTCTGGTGCTTCTGTTCATGTATGCAATTTGTTGCATTTGTTTCAGGAAACTAGAAATCTTGAGGAAGGGGAGATAGTCATCCAGATGGGATATGATGCAAGTGTTGCAGCAGTGGCCGTCGGGACGTGTCGACTATCATTATCTAGTGGTAGAGTCCTAGTACTTAAAGAGTGTCTTTATGTACCTGAAGTTAGAAGGAATTTATTATATGTATCTAAGCTAGTTAGAAGTGGATATTCATTCCTATTCTGTAATAAATTAGTCATAAATCATTATGATAAATATATTGCAAAGGGTATTTTAACTTCTGGAGGACTCTATGAATTGTGCATTAATGAGAATGTCATGAATGTTACTACCACTAGTAGAAACCCTAAGAGATCCAGGAATAATAAAAATCATTTGAATATGATTTGGCATCAAAGGCTTGGTCATTTGTCTGTTGATAGGATCAACAGATTGATAAAGGATGGACCCTTAGATTTCCTACAGGTTCAATCTTTGCCAACCTGTGAACATTGTATTCGAGGTAAAATGTCTAGGATGCCTTTCTGTAACAAGGTTACAATATGCGAAGGTATTATTGACCTAATACATACTGATGTATGTGGTCCCTTCAGTACCGCGACTCGAAATGGATATCGATATTACTTGACGTTTATCGATGATCATTCGCGATATGGGTTTATCTTCCTATTATGTCATAAATCCGAAACCTTTGAAAAGTTCAAAGAGTTCAAGGCTTTGGTTGAGAACCAAACCGATAGGAAGATTAAGCGGATTCGATCTGATCGAGGTGTCGAGTACCTATCAGATGAATTCAAGGAATACCTTAAGGAGAATGGAATTATTTCCAATCTCACTACTCCTGGAACTCCCCAACTTAATGATGTTGCTGAAAGACGCAACAGGACCATTATGGACATGGTCCGTTCAATGATGAGCAAAGCACATTTACCTCTTAGTTTCTGGAGATATGCAGTAGAGACTGCAATATATCCTGAATAAGATTCCTAGAAAATCCGTACCTAAGACTCCTCATGAACTCTGGTTGGATCCAAACCTAGTGTTAATCACTTGAGGGTTTGGGGTTGCGTGGTCCATGCGAAGAACGTGGACGCAAGTAAGCTAGAATCTCGCACTCGTGAGTGTGACTTCATTGGGTATGTTAAAGATGGTATTGGATACTGCTTTGTGACCCTGAGACCCAAAAGGTTTTTGTCTCTAGAGATGTGAAGTTTTTGGAGAATGATTTCCTTAAAGGTCAAGATAAAAATGAAGTAGAGGAACTCATTGAATCCCAAGAGGAGTCTTAGCTTCCCAGACCAGAAACTGAAGAAGTAAATAAAGATGAAACACACATACCTCTTCGAAGGAGTTCGAGGGTGGTTGCACCACCTGAAAGGTATGGATTCCATGGGTCAAGTGAGACTGACATTGATCCTACTTCATTTGATGAAGCACTCGCGGATCAAGACATGGATAGATGGATGCTAGCAATGAAGTCAGAAATTAACTCCATGCATAAGAATGGTATATGGACCCTAGAGGATCCACCTAAAGGGGTGAAACCCATTGGGTATAAATGGATCTTCAAGAGAAAGAGGGGACCTGATGGGAAAGTAGAAACTTTCAAAACATGGCTCGTAGCCAAGGGCTACACACAGAGAGAAGGCATCGATTATGATGAGACATTCTCTCCTGTGGCTATGCTTAAATCCATTAGGACACTGCTATCTATAGCTGCATATCTTGACTACGACATCTGGCAGATGGACGTCAAGACAGCTTTCCTCAATGGATAACTCGAGGAGGATATCTACATGGAGCAGGCCCAGGGCTTCATGACTGAGGATGGCAAAGTATGAAAGCTGAAGAAATCCATCTATGGGATCAAGCAAGCTTCTCGTAGCTGGAACATCAGATTTGACGAAACCATAAAGAGTTATGATTTTGTGCAAAATCCTGATGAACCTTGTGTATACAAGAAGCTTAGTGGGAGCGTCATTGTGTTCATTGTGCTTTACGTGGATGACATCCTTATCATTGGGAATGATACAGGGATGATGACCAGCGTAAAGTTTTGCCTATCCCATACCTTTGAGATGAAAGATCTTGGAGAAGCCTCTTACATCTTAGGCCTGAAGTTGTTCAGAAACCGAGAAAAGAGGATTTTTAGATTGTCACAACATGGATACATTAAAAAGATTCTTTAACGATTCCGTATGGATAGTTCCAAGAAAGGATTCCTATCCTTAAGACATGGTATCCACCTGTCTAAAGGAATGGCTCCTCAAACTGTTGAGGAGAAGAAGGCCATGGTTGGATGTCCTTATGCATCAGCTGTAGGAAGCTTCATGTATGCCATGATGTGTACTAGGCCAGATATATGCCATGCAGTAGGAGTGGTAAGTCGTTATCAATCCTTCTATGGAGAGAAACACTGGAATGCAGTAAAGAACATATTCAGATATCTAAGACGGACGCAAGATTACATCTTGGTCTATGGAGATGGTGATCTCTAAGTCTTGGGATATACCGATTCTGACTTCCAATCAGCTGTTCATGATCGAAAGTCGACATCAGGGTTCGTGTTCTTGTTGAATGGTGGTGCTGTGAGCTGGAGAAGCAAGAAGCAGGACACTACTGCAGATTCAACAACAGAAGCCGAATACATTGCCGTAAAGGAGGCGGTGTGGTTGCGCAAGTTCGTGCTGGATCTTGGCATAGTTTCCTCTGATACTCCCATCCCGTTACTCCGCGATAGCATGGGAGCCATTTCCCAGGAAAAGGAACCCAGATGGCATTGAAAGAGCAAGTACGTGGAAAGAAAATATCACATCATTCGGGAGATACAAAAGCGTGGTGACATCATCATCACCAAGGTGGCCTCTGCCGACAACGTTGCTGATCCTCTTATCAAACCTCTAACTCAGAAGATTTTTGACCAGCATGTAATAAGTATGGGTTTAAAGATTGTTCCTGAATGGTTCTGAGGGCTAGTGGGAGATTGTTAGCAATGTGAGCCCCGGGCGAACCATTTCTACAATAAATGTTATTGTAGTGAATAAATTATCAAAGAAAGTTATTGATTATTTTTCACTCCCTTTCTGAGATTAATGAATGAATGCTATAGGGTCCCTCTGTACAATAAGGGTTATGTACCATGGCCAACTTGATGATCATACAGCTGTTGATTCATTGGATGAATCATAGAGGCTTATGCTTGGATGAATATCTAAGGAGTTAGATAGAGGACTCATCAAGCATCATCAAATGATTATTAAGTGATGATCTCCAACCTGAGTAGGAGATGGCAATGCTATCTCATATGACTGATATCTGACTGACCTCTTGATGCAAGTCCTCTGCATGGGAATAGTGATTCGGAGGTGTCAGGTTAGTTGAGTCAATGGGTTGACATGACGAGATAGAGATAACCAAAGACCTACGTTGAATACTGTCACAACATAGGCATGCATCCTCTGACCGGAGACAGATGTGTTGCTATATGTCTGAGTATGTACATTTGGCAGACCAATAGGTTGATGACCTAACCAAGGTCTATACACCGGCGAGTTGGTGTGCATGTAAGGACGTATGAGTAATACGATCTCTCAAAGGGATCAAACAGGTTCACTTGTGAACCGGGAGACATGAGCTCACCCATGAGGTATTAGGACTGAACAAATTCCATGCATGGTCGTCATGCTTTGGAAGCATGACATGAATTTGAAGGTAAGATATATGCTTTGTGAAAGCATATGATCTACACCAAATCCCAATGACCAAGAATGAGAAACTTAATGATCTAACCCTGAAGATGACAGTGTAAAAGTGATCTTTATCTTCAGAATGATCATAGGTCTTTCAGTATGCAGGATGTACGTGTATTGGGAATACCTGAAGGGTGATTTGATCATATACGATTGTATAACCATGACGCTTACATTCCGAGGGAGTGATGAAACAGGTTTGGATTTTAGTGACTCCTCTCATTAGAGAAGTGACCTAATCTTTGTCCAAGAACTGGACATTGATCTGAATGAGATTCAGATGCAATGAGAAGATTAGATCTACGGTCTTGATTTGATTAAGCATCAGTGGGAGGTCCATGGGATTTGGATTTGAGATATGATCTCAACATCCAAGTCACTATACGTGGAACAATACAATCGTCCTGTCCTTATCTCCAAGTATCTGCGTAGAGATTGCATTATTCTTGAAGGGTTCGAGAATAATTCCATAAGATCTAAGCAATGAAGAAATAATGATTAAATGTGATTTGATCATCTTGATGTATGAAGAAATTATCCAATATAATTAAATGTGATTTAATTATTATGGACAAGAATAATGTGGATAGAAATATCCAATTATTCATAATATAGTATAAATATGATTTATAATATATTAGAGAGAGCTAATTATAATTTATATGCGTTGCTTAATTATTATGTGTATTGGATACACATTGTGTAATTAATTGACAATGTAAAATATATGTTGTTTTGGGTTGTGAATTTGATTCACAATTTTTCCATGGCAAGATTGCAATATTCTCAAATATAATTGTGAATTATTTTTAATGAATAAAACCCAACAAAATTTGTTGCAAATAAATAAAGAGAGATTCCATGGTGATATGCAATCTCATGAATTGTCATGAGATTGCTCTCCCTATGGAAAGGGTGGGCGGCACCCTAATCCTAATAGGAATGGGTGGCCGTCCACATGGAAGGTACATGGAGATGAAATCTCCATGTATTTTCTCTCCTTATTTATTGGTTTGATTTAGTATTGATTTATATTTGATTTTGTCAAATATATTTTAATCTAAATTTGTTGTTTTTTGACAACAACAATCTTGACCATTGGATTGACATAAATCAATCTCACCCATTGATTTTTATATGTCCCATGGATTGAGATCCATGGATCCCAAAATCCTACAAATAGAGAGGAATACCATGCTCTCTATTTACATGTAATTTTGGAAGCTCTCTCTCTCTCTCTCTTCATACACGACCGCCCTCTCTCCCTCTAATTTTGGTGGCCGTCCACCATACCCTAGAGGAGAGAATCATCGACGCTCTTGCCACCGCGCCGTCGCTTCGACGTTCTTTGGTTCTCTGTCTTCTTTGAGTGCTACACTCACGAAGGAGACGTTTGATCTCATGCGACGAGATCAGGAGCAACTACGCTTGGATCAACTTCTTGGATTACGAGGACAATGCGGTTCATCCCCGCGCTTGCAAGCGGTCTCACCGACGATCAGACTTGAGACAGGAGGTCTCTTCTCTTAGAGACTCGATCAACCACGCTTCTAGATGTATTGCATTATACTTGTTGTGGTTATAGATGAAACGATCTGAGAATCGTTCTCGGATCATGTGATTTCATCGAATGAAAAAATTTAAATTCCACTGCACCGAACAACTAGTGCGACCAGTCATTCTTCGTCGTATCTGATATGATGATCACGCTTTTAAGATGCGCTTGAGGATAATTTTCATATCCTTCAGGGGATGCACATTCTGTGATGTATTCATTTTTAAGGATCTCGCAAACTAACTCATGCACAAGATCTTCTCCGGAGGAGAGGGACTCATCAGTGCTAGTTGGGTTCTGTATCCATGGCCCAACGGTGTCTACATGAATACAATTTGCTTCGAACAAAGAGTACTCGGTGCTGGATTCTGAATCTGGCCTCTACCATCTGGTCTGTTTCCATCTCCAATTCCTCATCTCCATCGGGAATTTGGAACTGGATCTTCTCGATTTTGTAATCAAACAAGGCCCCTGCTATTCTGAGGAAGGGCCTTTCTAATATGATCTGGGAGTCTCTCCAATTGCAAGGGGTCTCCATATCAAGGACTGTAAAGTCCACCATGTACTCCCGACCCTCGACTTTGATGACAACATTCCTCAATTCTCCTTGGGACCTCTTGGTTGATTTATCTGCAAACTGAAGTAAGGCTCTTTATTTCCTAAGAGGTCCGAGATTAAGCCGCTCATAGAGGGTTGTGGGCGTTAAGTTAATTGAAGATCCGTTGTCAAGAAGAGTGCGTGCAAACGCAGTGTCCTCAACATGACTCACCACATAATGTGCACCCATGTCTCTTCGTTTCCTCAGAAATGCATTCTTTATTGTGCAAGTAGTGGCTACTGACAGAACGTGTTTCTCAACATGGCTTTTGGTCTTCCTGCTGACCCTAGTAGGTGTGCATCTCACCTTATGATACTTCTGGAATGCAGGTGTCATCTCCACATACTTGTCAAAAGGGATTGTGACCTTGATGTATTTATTGCAAAACTCTGCCATCTCAGGGTCTTCTTTTTGTATTTTTCGAGTTTTCTTCTTTCCACCCTTAAGGTCTTGGGGGAAAGGGATTATTGATGCTAACTCAGATTACGAAACCAAAAGATCTTCATTGAAATTAGGAATTGAGTTCTTTACATGACTTTGACACCTAGATTGACTCTGACTCTAACTCTGACTAAAAGGAAATTTCTGCTATAAAACCGGTGATGCATCTTCCGCGACTACTGGGACATCCTCCTCAGATGGAGGTATGGGCTCTTCATCGGTCTCGCCGGACTCACTGCTAGTGCGGGTCTCCTTCTTCTTCGAGGACTTGGGAGTCCTCTTCTTCTACCGGTGGTGGTGTTGTTTCTCCTCTACCTCCAAGTTCTCCTCAAGTAGAGACTTGGTGGTATCTTCTTCCGGTGCCCGCGCCCAATCAGGTACAATCACGGTCCTTCCGCTCCTAAGGGACATATGATTAACATTATCATACAAAAGGATCTCATGTTCAGATAAAGAGTTATCTGAATAGTATACATGATCTCGTGATCGGTTCTGGACTTGATTCAATCTATTTGGGTTGGCCTAAACCTGAGCGGGAATTGGAGTATTTAGCGCCATATGCTGGTCCTGGGTACGAGAGACATGATTCAAATTGGTTCTCATATCCAGATTGTCATTCTATATATGTTGGACCTTATCAGTCAGGGTTTGGATCGCCAAGGTGAGGGACTCCAATTCACTGGCGGGCTGGGCTTGTTGGTGCTGACTCGCGGATGAGTTCCTGTATTGGCCCTACTGGCTATGTCGATACTGCTGCTGATGTGACGGTGGTGGAGGGCCCTGCTGGCTCGAGTAGAAAGTGCGCTGTTCCTGGTGCTGCTGTGACTGGTACCATTGTCTGGGCCGGGACTGTATGAAGCGCGATGCAGGGACGGAGATGGTTTCATGGTAAGCTAGGGAAGGTCAGTGAGGCTGACCGTTCCCTATCCCCGACTATCTACCGACGGGGTCATGGTTGTACCACAGCCCATTGATCTAGAACACCTACGAAGGCTCCTCATATCTTGTCTCCACTTGTGGGGATGCATGTTGCTCCTGCTAAGTATATTGCTGCTCCTCTACCCAGCTACTCTGAGGCCCCGATGCCTGTTCTTGTACAAGATGAACTTGGTGTACAGGTACATGTGGTGCAGAAGGGGCAGGTAGCCGTATCTTGCCTACCCTCTCAATTAGTTCCTACACTTGTTTCGGCAATCACGAGAGTGCCTCAAGGTCAGTGACCCTCTTGTGAATCTGTTCAACCATGGTTAACTTGTCAGCTATAATCCCGATGCTAGGGATGAGTTCCTTTGTCAGATCCGCTACAGTCCTCCTGGTTGTCTCGTTGGATAGGATCTAGGGAGACAACTGATAGGCCCTGGTGGCCTGCGACCTGCCTATTTCCTCCACCAGCTCTAGGATTTTCCACACAACATTTTCATTTTTGTTCAGATAGCTTCCTCCACAGGCTGCACTTACTAACCCCTACATTTTTGGGGTCATGCCACAAAACAAGTTCTGGACTAAGATTGCTTTTGAGATGCCATGGCAAGGACATTTCTGAATTAAGTCATTGAATCTATCCCAGGATTCATGGAATGGTTCATTAGGTCCCTGGGAAAAACTCGCTATCTTAGTTCTTATTTGATTAGTCCTACTGAGTGGGTAGAACTTCTTCAAGAATAAATCCTTGAACTGCATCCATGTCGTACATCTCACCCTGGGATTTTTCAACCAATGAGCGGCCATATCTCCTAAGGAAAACGGGGTGGCCTTTAGCCTGATGTAGTCTTGCCCAACCTTAGGGTGACTAAGGTTGTTGCAAACCAGCTCGAAGTCTCTAAGGAAGGCATATGGTTCTTTGTTTGCAATTCCTTTGAACTTCGGTAGCAGACTCAGAAAGTAGGGCTTCAGCTCGAATGCTTCAGGGGGGGACCACATGTGCCAACCAACTATGCAGCTCATTCTCTGATGGGTTGTAAGCATCTACCATGGTCCAGTCAATTCCTCCTGCTATAATGATCTATCCCATCCGTGCCATCAGATCTGCATTCTGTGTTCGGCTGTGGCGAGGCAAGCAAGGATTTGCTGTATCGGGTCATCTTCTTTTTCCTCTTCATCTGGGGGTCTCTTAGATGGCATATTGCCCTCTATCCTTGGGAATGGAAAATGGTCTTGGTTAGAGGACAAGTCAAGGAATGGATTCTTACCGAGGCATTGGTCTTCCTTGGTGAGATTAGAGGAGAGAAAAGGGTTGGTTTGAGAGTAACCACCCTGGGGTTGAGGGATCTAGAACTCGAGAGGGTCATGGGCTCGGGTTGGCCAAAGTTGCACTTGGGTCAGTGAAGATGAGCTTCGTGAGGGGCTCAAACAAAGATTGGCAAATAGGGAGTAGATATCCCCCCAGTCAGTCATCTTGGTTGGAGAGAAGAAGATTCGGGAGTTTAAGATAGGATTTTACTCCTACCTGAGATAAGGAAGTTAATCCAAACCCTGATTTTCACACTCACATGGTGAAGGACCCGAAACCGAGTCCAATTAATCTGGTTAATTTTAGGTGTGAATTTCAAGCAAATAGCAAAGGTTATGTGGCCTATAGGGAAGTCGGCTCAAAGCCGGATGCGTCTTAGCTATTTAACATGTCTCCTAAGATACCTACGACCTTCCTTTTTTCACTCCTATCCCAAGTTGATGGGTTCAAAGACCTGCCCCTATCTACCTGCAAGCAGGAGAGGGCTGACAAGGCTGGAACTTCACCCCGAGGGGTTATTAGCAACTTGTCGCGAAGCACCACTGGTTCACCCCTATCTACCTACGAACAGGTTGAGGTTACTTGGTGCTAGTTAGTGAACCTAAGAAAATTCAACTCGTGATATTTGCTAGGATCAGTCAGTATGTGATATTGAAGACGGGGATTTGGGACTGCCTTAGGGTGTGCACACACTCAAGTACCCTCACTCAGCCTGAAAACAAGGTTGGGGTTACTCTCCCGCAAACAAATTTTCTGATTTTATTGATTTTTTGATCAATTTTGTTTAGCAGTCCTGGTTTGAAGTTAGGTGATCACTGATTTAATCCAACCAAAAAGCTGCATATCATTCGGTCCCAATTTCCTTTTTTCCTAAGTTTGAAAAACCAAGAGGAAGGAATTCGTCAAAAGCCGATGCGTAATAAAACAATGATGGTATGCAGAGTAGAGAAGACTTACAGTGATCCATTCACTTTTATTGAGGATGTAGAACAAATAGAAAACTTTTACACTATATGCAATGCAGATGATAAAATCCGCTCCTAGACAGGCAATTCTATTAGAGAGTGAAGCACAGATTAAATTTGACTAGATCTGCAGTCTAAGTACGTCTATTAAGTGCGAAGTGTGGTCCTAGAATTTTACGATCACAAACAAGTCCTAGAGTGGCTCTAAGAGCCGTAAGTGCAAGCCTAATCTATGTAAAAGAAATTCACACAGCACACGGGGACACGTTTACACTATGTTTACACATGCGAGAACCCAAACGAGAACCGCTGGAAAGATGCAAAAATAGTGAAAAATAATGAAAATTACAAATCCTCACAAATCACTCAAAATATTAAAATGCAAGCTCCTCAGTTCGTCTGGCGAAGCGCCTTGGACTCCTTGTTTCCCTCGCACAAAAATAAATTGAGGTCAGATAAGGACGACACAAAATACACCAAAAATAAATGACAGAGAGAATATTCACGAGAAAAACAGGGGGTCAGACTACATGGAGATGGAAACTCAACACCCAAAATTCTCTAAAAATTAACCTAAGTCGTGCCTCCCCGGCAATGGCACCATTTTGACGTGTGTCTAACTACCCTTGTTAATTCAATCAAATTAATGGTAAAATTAATATTTAGATTTGTTGCAGTCAGGTAATCAATACTTTGTCAAAAATACCACTTCAATTAATGTTAAATTAAATGTGAGCAGTAGATTTATTTTACTTGGGCAAGCCCAAGGTCGAACTCAGGGAGGCAACTGCCTCCTTAGGTGAATTTTAAGTGAATTCAGAGATTAGATTTTCAGAAGGATATTTTTGGTCCTTTTTAGCAATTTTTATGCATTAAAGGAAAAACAAATGCAATTGCACGCCAATTTTACAAGTTAAATCTGAAAGATAATCAAATAAAGTCCAAAAATTATGAAACTTGGCCAGATGATGGAATTCTATGAACCTAAATGTCTACAATGTTTTTGGAATTTTTCAACTCTAGATGATTTAACTCTGAATAAAATATGAATGCAGGGTGATTTTACAAAATGAATTTTAATAAATACAAAACACAGTATTTCCAGGTACAAAAATTATCCTAAACAGATCTAGATAAGATGAATCCAGAAAAATTAATAGAACTAAAATTCTATGTGAATTGGATCTATTAAAATTCAATTAAGAAAATCACTATTTGATTTATTCAGGTCTCGTGATGCGTGCAAATACACTGATTTTTGGGCATAATATAGACTAAATTATCTTAAGTCTAATGTGATTTTATGATGATTTTTGGAGCAACAAGGAATTTAATAGGAATTAAAAAGCATACAACGAGTAAAATATAGAAAATTTCACCAAATTAATAATATTAAATTCCAGAGAACTTACAAAAATAAAACAAGTGTCACATAAGATAAAGGACATGTTAGGCTACAACATGCAATTTTTAGAATTTAAAAATGAGGCTAAATGGACACTTAAACATGCGTGCAAAAACAGGGACCAATTTGCAAATATAGAAAATAAAAGTTACTGAATCTAACGTGCTGACAGGTACTTAAACGCAATTACCTATAATGTAGAGGGGGTGTGTGCAAAATTCCACAAAGTCACGTGCTACTCGCGTGACACGCCTGGCATGGATTGATTTGTGGTTTCTAAAACCTTCGAGGGCCTCTGTGCAAAAATACCCAGCCCTCATGCGGGAATCACGTGAGGGGCTAGGCTCGGTCGTGAGCGAGGCTTGGGTAGAGGCTCAGGAGGCTCTGGAGGTTCGGATCATCCTTGGATCTGCTTCGGTTGCTCCGAGCCTAAGGTCGGGGAAGAGGCTCGTGGTCTCCACGTGGGGCAAGATGGATCGTCAGATCAAGATGATCCGATGGTTGTTGCTGCTGGACACGTAGCGTGTCTGAGGACCGTTAGATCGAGATAGATCTAACAGTGGAGAATGGAGTCGACATGGTTGACTATTGGTCGTTGAATCGAGATGGATCCAACAAGTACTGAAGCTTGGGACCGCTGCTACGTGGCGCAACAAGGACCGCTTAATCTGGATGATCCAATGGTGGCGGGCTCAAGGCGACATGGCATAGCGAGGGCCGTCAGATCGAGGGGATCTAATGGTGGTTGTGCTCCTCCTTCTCCGGTCCGTCACCTCCTACGACGGACATGGCGGGGCTCCAACGTTGAGCTCCATTCTTCGCCTCCTCCTCCCATGCTCGGTGTAGCTCGCTGGCGGCTCCCGAATAGCTCGGACTGATCGTGGAAGTGCTAGGAGGCCGCCGGAGATTCTAGGAGTGGCTGGGGAGGTCGGAATGCCGGTGGCGAGGAAGATCAATGCAGCTACGGTCGAGATTCCAGCCAATGAAGTGGAAGGCCCTATAGGGTTAGTCTGTACAAGGAAAGAGGTGCATTGTGCTCGTGGGAGGTGCGTGAGTGCAGTGAGGCCTGGGGGGTGAAGTGGTGACAGCCGGAGGTGGAGCTCTGCTGTGACCGGCGGAGCTGTGATCGGGTGAAGTGCGAGGGGTTATCGGAGCAAACGAAGTGGAGCGCGAAGATGGGACCTCAAGGCGGTGCTCAGGGGATCGTCTGGCGATCGTGAAGATGTGAGGCGAAGCGGGATTAAATCGAAGAAATCACAAGGAAAGAAGATGGAAGTCGGATAAGAGGACGGAGGGGTCTACCTGGGGTCAAAATCTCGAGGAAGAGCTTCCTGGTCTTCGCTCAAGGGTCGATAGCTTCCCGAGCTCGTGCAGCTCGTCGGTGGAGCTGCGACACGGCAAAGTTGGTCGTGCATCTCGCTGGAGATGAATCCTATCGTCGCTCGCTTCTAATCCCTAATCACTGTCACTGATAGGTATAGGGTAGCTCTAGGTTCTCTCTTGCAATGGCGGATGGGGTGAATGTTGGGCGGAGGTGGGGTATTTATAGGGATAAGGTGGAGGTTCAAGTGATGGAGGATGTTGTTCGAGTGGGGTTTGTGGAGAGAAGGAGAGGGTATCATGGTGGAAGTGGACTCTGGTGAGAATGGCGGAGGTATGGGCTTTATCGTGGGGCAGTCAATGGGTGAAGAGGGTGGCTGTAGAGGCGGAGAAAATAGGAAAGGGTCCGGCGAGTAGGCGAAGTGGGCGACATGCGTGCAGAAGGCGGCCCGAGGGAGGAGACGATCTCTGGACTGTTGGATCTTGTGATCCAACGGCCCAGACCGAGGCGCTAAGGAGTGGCCTGGATCAGATCAGGGAGGTGCGATCGAAGGGGTAGGGGTGTGACACGTGGCGAAAGGAGGAGGCGGTGCAAAATAACGACCCAGATTTGATCTGGGTCTTGATCCAAGGGTAGAGAAATGAAGCGGTTTGAACAGTGGCGATCTGGTCCTCAAAACGATGATCCAATGGCCGTGATTGTGCCATGTGGAAGGCAATGGATGAGGAAGGCGTTAACGGTCGAGATGATATCTGGGGAAGCGATCGAATGGTGATGAAGAGTTGCAAGATGAACGGTCGTGATGTAGGAGGGGAAGGCGCAATCGGACGGTAGAGGTGGAGGGCGCGTGGCACGTTATTAGCGGACCGTGTGGCAAAATCAGAGGGCGCCACGGGGCCTGATCTGAGTGGCCAAAAAATGTGAAATACGGGAGAGAAGATGGCCAAATTTGGAAAAATTCAAAACATGAGAGTTGTAGATCTCGATGAGATCTACAAGTTTCATGTTGACCAAAAACGAAATGAGATCAAATAGTATACTAAAATACACGGGTACAAATATACATACATATAGTGTATAATGGGGTCTGAAAACCCAAGTTTTGCATACGAGCTCTGATTTAAATGAAATTCGTCTCATTTTGAAGGTATCTGAATGTGTATTAATTTAAGAGTGAGTAGACCTAAATAGGAGGTTGTATGATATATATATATATATATTCTAAGGTCTAAAGTCTCTGACTGGGTTTGGGATTTTACTGGATAATTTTGCAAGTTAGAATTTTTTGGTATATTTTCCTTGTATTATTAGTCAGTAATATACACAGTATAGTGTTGGTTTTATTGGCTATGGATGCTAAAATACAGATATTACTTATGCATGCATGAATGCTAGTTATGCAATATAAGGAGAAATATGCAGCTGAGTACTCGAGAACAATGCTCTATTTTCAACTTTTAGAGTGATGAATCATAGATTTATCACCTCCCCAAGCCTTGTCTTCTTCTCCGTCGACTTAGTCTAGGTGGGAGATGGGCAGCTGAATTGATCAACACACGGTTGAGATGATCGATGGTCTCAAAGTACATAGGAGATCCGCTACGTGGAACTGTAGCTTGATGGCGATCGGCGGAGGGTCTAGAGTTGGAGCGGTCGACACACGTGCGGGGGCGCAATGTCAAAGGAGTCGGTGGAGCTCAAGGCTGGTGGCATTGTTGAATATCCAGGAAGAGGCTGATAAATGGTGGAGGTGCGACGATGGGAGGAGGACCGAGCAACAGGTTAGTAAAGGCGGTGTTGGAGTGGCGTTGGAGACTCGCGCGAGAATGATGGCGATGAGCTCTATCTTGGAGGAGCCCTCCGATCGCTGGTGGAGCGGGCTCACCTGCGTATAGGACGGGAGGTGGAGCTCCTTTCCGTGGATCTGTAGGGGTCAATGATTGACATGGAAGGGAAAAGATGGTGCAATGGTGTAGAAGCCGGAAATAAAGGATTAGGGAGAAAATAGGGGAAGAAGAAAAAGGGATAGGGGTTGTCCTCTTGGAGGTAGAAGGACGGGTTGTCACTTTAAGGTTGTGGCATCGATTGGGACCAGCGAAGGCCCCAAGAATCTAGAAGGATCATGTCGGTGGTCTTCGTCGCGAAGCTATAGGCCCTTGTCACCGGCCCCTCCGCGGGCTAGTTCCTAGATATGGTAGATGGCTGAAAAAGGAGGGACTGAGGGGTTTCAATAGGATGAGGAAGGTGGTTGCAAAGAAGATTCAGCTTTGGGTGTTGCGCGGCGATCGTTTCATGAAGGAAGGTGGAGTTTGTGTGACGGTTGTTGAGAGAGGAGGCGAATGTTACGAAATGGGCGGGGTTCCGGCAGGTTGATGGGAGAAGGAGAGGACCCTTACGTGTATGGCATGTGAGGTGAGAGGGAGAAATATTTTTCTCTTTTTTTTCAAAATATAAAAGAAAATAATGCCAAAACTGACTAATACATGGCATTTCCAGGAGCTACCACGTGTCAGCTCTAGAAAATTCAACAATAGAAAGGAAAGAAAAACCCAAAAGAAAAGGCAAACCACCTCAGATAGAAAAGTTTTCTTCATGAAAATTACTCATCTCGATGAGATATACAACTTTCATGAAAGGAATAAGAACAAAAGAGGTCATGTGTACAAAGTGATATTTTTGGGGTACTCGATGTAGATAAAATACCTTGATTTTTGAGTTTTGTAATTTTTGTGATGTTTAATACAGAGAAAAACTATAGAAAATTTATGACAAAATAAAAGATAAATATTTACCACTAGTCTATTTTTTGAATTTTTAATAAATAAGAAAATAAGAGAACAAAATGAAGAAGAAAATGGATAATAAATGTTCAAGCTCACAAAGGACACTCATTCTTGGTTAGTTTCTTTGATTTCAGACTCTTTTTCATTTGGATTTTTATGAATTTTATTAAAACTTTCATCAAAGAATATACATTAAAAATAAATAAAATAAAATGAGTTAATTGTGTACATAAAATAATTGATCAAAAACCGTTAAAACAGAAAATGCGCAAAAGAGGCCAAAAACCCAACTTTCGCATACGAGCTCTGATTTTTATGAAATTGGTCTTATTTTGAAGGTATTTGAATATATATTACTGAAAAAGTGAGTAGACTTAAATCAGACACTGTATGAGGAAGATATATCTATTTTAGTTAATCTATTCTGGAATTTGGGTTTTGTCTCACAGGACGATTATTTGAGTTGGTAATTTTTTGTATTTTTCCTTTAATCTTGTTAGTAATATGTACACAATGAAGAGATTTGATGTCAATTGGGGTTACCATGAATTAAATAAATGCATTCGGGAACAAAACCCTATTTTCATATTTTAATATGATGAATTACATATTCATCACTCATTTGAGAATCACGTTATCTATGTTATACCTAGTCAAATAAATTGATCTTCTTCCTTGTTAATAGGACTCCTACTAGGTGTGTCTCTTCTAAACTTACATCATTTAGAATAAAATTTATAATTTCGATCTTGCATTGGTATGGAGAACATTGGGAATCGCTATAAGTAGTCATAAATGACTGCATGCATCACTGATTTCCGACTACATTCTGTTTTCCATCTTCTCCCTCGATTTTTACCGACTTATGAATAAATGAAAAAGGGATTGTATGTTAGGCAATTATTATGTGGTCACTTAAGTCAAGTGATAACCAACAAATAAAAACACGAATGAATTAATGCAAGTTGACTTAAATAATTTGGAATAAAATTCACATTGTATTATGGGAAGTAAAACCCTCATTGTATGTAGGTACTTACCCCAAGACATTATGGGTAAGGACAAATCCATAAGATTCGAGCCCAAACCATGGACTTCCACCCTATGTCTGCAGGTCTGACTTTTACGATTTTTGGGAGTTGCAAGTGCTTTCCTCTGACCTTAGAAATATATTTTGGTTTTCAGCACCTATAAGTTCCTTTTGGGGTGTTATATTAAACCCAGCATCCCAGGAAGATCACTCCATTGATTGAGGAGACTCCTTGTGTGCTTGAGTAAGATAGATTCAAATCACCAATTAAAATTACCAAGAAAAAAATAGGCTGAATTCTTTCATCTTTTGCATGTTGAGTTGATGAGTCTATTCAAAGGGGATTGATTGAAATATATTGTGTGAGTTTATTTTGCACATTTACGTGCATCGTAGTACTAGTGTCTCTTGAAATGAGTATGCTCATTTCTCAGGTTCTCCTTGAAATCGAAGATGGATAACTAGTCGGATTTTTGTTTGGACTTCGCAAACCTTTCGTTGAACCATCCAAATATCACGTCTTCCAAGGTCCAACCACCTTCTTCCCATGGACCTTCCCAAATCTGAAATAACCCTTTTTTTGATCAGTTGTATCATAATCCAATCCTTAGGATTTGTTACATCCCAACCAATCCCTTTTTCTTCTCTTCTCACCGAGGAAGAACGTTGCCATGATGAGATTGATTCGATTTCAATGTCTTCATCAAGATCTCACTCCAATCCTCTCTTTTATGAAGGTTTAGAAGATTCATTTACGATGCCTCCCAAGAGATAGAATGGAGATGAGGAAGAGCGTGAAGACCCATTGCAAATGGTGTTGTCTAGGCTAGCTGCTTTAGAGCAGAGTGCAACATTATTGAGAGGGCATATTGTCTAGCTAAGTCTAGGGTTACATGCACCCATGGATGAGGCGTATAATCCTAGAAAATATCAAATGACAAATTGGTTAGACCAGTAGAGACAGAAGTTGAATACGAGTTAAAACCATGGTTTTTAGTTTGTTTCCTATTTTCATGAGAATGCACATGTGAAATCATATGCATTCCTTAGAACCTTTGAGTTGGATTGCACTAACCTTAGACATCCTAGGGTTAGTCAAGACTACATTAGACTCAAATCCCTTCCCTTTGCCTTGAAAGATAAGGAATATTACTGGATGAAGAACTTGAGGGTAGTTGTAACTACCTATGTTGAGTTCAAGGATCTCTTCTTGAAGAAGTTTTACCCTCCGAGTAAAACTAACTTGATATGCTCACACATCACTAGTTTCTCACAACTTCCCAATGAAGCATTCTGTGATACATGGGAGAGATTCAAAGACATATTGCAGAAGTGTACTTGTCATGATTTAGATCTATTTGTCCTGGTCCTGTCAGTATATTGCAGTTTTAACCCTAAGGTGCAGGGTTTGGTCAATGCTTCTTGTGGAGGTAGCTAGACTTCACGTGGTGAGAAAAACATCTGGAAGGTGTTCGCGAGGATGGTTGAGACGAGTCGAGCATAGACCGTGAGTAGAGATCAGATAGAGACCCTCTACCACTCTTATCTAGAAGGGGAGAGAGGTCTACATTTGATCCTTCTGACATTGGTATCATATGAGATATATTAATAGTTGCAAAGTGGATCAATAGGAGAATGAATGAGTTTCACAACAACTTATCCAAATTACCGAAGTAAATGGTAGAGCCTTCTAATAAGGAATCTAAGATAAGGATACCTGTCATGACTGCATATGCTACTCATGTGTATCGTGTTCATAACATTCAAGAGCAACCGATGTCAAGGCCCCACCCTTGGGTAGATGACAAGACTCTTACCCATTCTTATCAGCAACATCCACCATCTGTGGAGATAGTCATCGAGGAGGCTTCCCTAATGTGGGAGGTAAATGGTGTGTGGTACACACATGACCCTGCAAGGTGGGGGAGTTCAGGGGACCGCTTCTCTTACCAGCAGTCGATGACTTTCTACGACACATCATTTACTCCTACACCTCTTCCAACACCACAGAGCTCTGGAGCCTATCCTTCACAGGCATCGATGCAGTAGCAGTCGTACGTCTAGCAACAGATGTATCACCATGGCCAGCATGGCCCACATGTGCAGCATCAGTCCTAGCAGTAGATATACCATGGCCATTTGGGTTAGTCTTCACATTCTTCTTTTCGTTCTTCACAGTTGTAGTTGTCATCATCTGGTCCCATGGATTTGCAATAGTAGCTTATCAAGGAGTTACGTTCCTATAGGAATGAATTTCAGTATTTGCGGGTTGAAATCAACCGCTTCTCTCGTTTTCATGAAGGGTAAATTGGCTCCATTTCTGCCCTGATCCAGGATAACCCCAACGACCTGAACAAGATTCAACAACAGATACATGATTAGGTATATTATTCAGATTCTCATAAATTTGAGCATGAGATCCTTCCTTTTGATTGCATTAATCTCATGCCACTTAGGAGAAGAAGGACCATGGTCATGCCTAAATTGGCAAGCGATACGGATAGGCATCTGAAGATCTCCATGAGGATACTTTAGAGGATAGTGAGGCGAGGCATCACTAGTAGAATCTTCATCATGATGTGGAGACATATACGAGAAGAAAGAGAAGGAGTACGAGAACATCACTATATCATGGAGAAGAATTAGGAGTGTATGGAGGACCTTACACCTTCAGTTGAGGAGAATGTATTTTTAGCATACAGTCCCCAACTTTTAGTAGATACATGTATTTTTTATTCGAAATTATTTGTAAAATATTCAGATACAGTTCTGAAGAATTCTGTTTCTAAGAATAAAAAGTGTGCTTCTATTTACGATGCAGATTCTTAGAGTTCATCTACTTTTTCAATCCCTTCCCCCGTGCTCTAATGACTAGAAAATATAATATCAAAAAGAATAAAAAGATGATCCTGAAATGGCACATTTTTGTAAAGACGACATCATTTTGAAAGTGCAATTTATACGTATGTGGCAAGTCATCCTGCTTTCCATAAGTACTTAAAGGTATGTTCTACACTGAACAGGGCTAGCAAGAAGAAACCGAACAGTTATGTCAAGGCACATGTGTTGTAGGTTGCAACTACATATTGTCTCAAGAACTAACAACTACCAAGGAAGAAGAGAGATTTAGGTGTGTATTATGTGGTGAGTCATATTAATGATATAGCACTTGCACACATTCTCGTACATAACGGTTCTTCGATCACTTATTTCCTTTTACCTTATATGGGAAACTGAAGTTGGGTCAACTTTGAAAATCCAGAGCATTACTCAAGTTCGTGGATAAATCTATGAAGAAGTCAAAGGGAGAGGTCAAGGATGTTATCATCTCGATTGAGGGAAAAGATTACAGAGTGGACTTCACTGTCGTTGAAATGGATATCCCCAATTGATGAATCTCTATTTCATCACCTTTATTGTTCATTTTATCCTTTAAACACTATCTAAATGCATGTATATATCATTAATTTATTAAAATCAACATTCTTTAATTTGTACAAATACTGTACAAAATATTATACATTTATTATATATATTGCCAAAATAAAAGAATAAAGGAAAGAAAAAAAGAGCGAAGTGTCAAGGAAACTAAAGTCACCTTAGCCCCCGAGATTCAGTCATCATGATGACTTAGTCTACGTTTAATAAAGTAGGGGGAGATCGGGCGGCAAATTATATAAAAAAAAAACAGTCAGAGAACCCAACAAAAATAGGCCAATAATTACCTTTTTTGACCTATTTTATTCTTTAATATCTATTCATGAAATCGATAAACTTTGTACATGAAAGTTGTAGATAAAAATAAAATAAAAATACAAAATTGATTTCTTACAAAAATAATATACAATGTACTTTTTAATCACAAAATAAAAAGTCAAAATCACAATTACACAGACCCATATCTCCAAAATAAAAACTCAAAATATATCAAAATCACTTTTAATTGTATATAACTTTTAATAAGATATTTCATGAAAGTGGTTTCATATTTTTTGGAGTTAAGGTATGAAAGATAGGTTTTGGACCATTGTTATACAATATATTTGAATAAAATATTCATTTTATTTATTCTCTATTATTTATATAATTTTATATTTTATAATTTTAAATATTATTCACATTATATATACATATTTAGGAAACAATAAAACCATAAATAAAATACTAAAATAAAATAATAACATAAAATACATAGATCAATATATAATACTTATACCTATATAATATAGTTCGTATTTATTTAAGTATATAAATTATATCACCAAAATAAATAAAAATATATTTACGTATATAAAATTATAATTATATAAAAAAGAAATAATAACAATATAATAAAAAATACAATAAACTGTTGAGAAATATACCTATATTTGTGCTTGTAACAAGTAACGTATAATAAAACACGTCATAAAATAAATAAAAATAACATTAAATTCTGCATAAAATAAGAAGGATTTTTTATTTTATAATATAAAATTCATAAAATCATTTATTAATTCTTCTATATTTTTAAATGTATTTTTGCCTTAGAATTTCCTGGTTTGTCAAAGTGGACCAACTAGGAGGCGTTGTTTGTTGACCTAGGGTCAAATGTCTGACCTCCTTCTGATTTCTATCAGAAGCTTCACGAGGGTGCCACTTCTCCCAAATCTCTACACCACCATTCTCACATGTTACCCTCAAAACCTTCACCTTCTTGTAGCCATTTCATCCTTTGTCCACGCCCTTCCTAGAATCCCCACCAACCATCGATTGATTGCACGTAATCGATCATCGAAACTCAGCAAAAATCTGCTTACGAATAATCCCTCATCGCCCATTTTGTTTTATTATCCCTCTTCTTTGAGGTTTAACCCCTCAAATTATCTCCTGGAGCACTGTCATGGTGATAGCCAATGATTGCCCTTGATCTATAGCGAGGAGAGCGCGAGAGGAGGCGTATCTAGCCACTGGCAATGGAGCTCCAATGTGAGGTTTTGTCTCGTTGGTCCCTGGTCTAAATCGAGGTCGTTTCTATTGTTTCTAGGTAAATCGTAGTATTATTTTTTACTTCCCACAATTAGATTTTTCTTTTTGTGATTATCTTTGGTTGAATACTAATTTGTGTGCGTACTTGGAGCTTGGGATCCAGGTCAATTTCATCATGTACCTGACTGTTAATAGATCCCTTTCCATGCCCATCTCATTTCTTGTCATCTTCTCTGCATGAACCACCCATTTGCCCCTTGATTCCTATAAGGAATCAAGGTTATGAGCTCCACCTTCTGCCTCCCACTGGAGTTGCACCCATTCACGCATTCCTTTGTTGTTTAGCTTTATCTCGGCCCAGTTGCACCCATTCACGCATTCCTTTGTTGTTTAGCTTTATCCTAGGGCTGAGACAATTCATATTAGGCTGCTGGTCTTTTTGTGCAGGTCCATGCTCCTAAGAAACCCCTAGTGGAAGGATTCGAGGATAACATTGAGCTCCATGATGCTAGAACTAGAAGCCCTTTCTGATCATCAAATCTGGAGATCATCTGAAGCAACCTGTCGACACGGAGGAGCATTAGGAATGTTTTGCCCCTTATAACGAGGAGATTTGTGCCTAGACTTGATATGAAACGATTATCGAAGTTCACCATTCTAGGTGTTCTTCGTGCTCTTAGAAGTCCTCTCGGAACCGTTAGATCGACGCTCCATGTTAGGTTCAATCTCGGCCCTTAGATTATATGAAGTGTTGCCAAACCACAACTGCAAGATCAGACATGTGGCACAAGTTCAACAACCGAATCTGAAACGTTAGTAGGTAATTTACATGGAACCCCCTCCGCTTATTTTGTAATTTCTACGTAGCCCTATAAATATTTTATGCAGTTTAAAATGTGTGGATAATTTGCTTATGCACCCTTGAACATTTTTGATTTTCACATGTACAAGCACATGTACTTTTGTAAAAATTGTCTATATACCCTCACAGATTATGGTATTTATTGTTTAATATTAAGTTTGATATTAGTTGTAAATTTTGGGTTTATTTGAATGGTGCCCCCCCCCCGATATTTCTTTAATTGCAAAAATAACCTTGTTATTTTAATATTTGTGTGTATTGTGCTATTTATTAAAAATATCATCCATGCCATAAAAATGGGATTAAGCTCTAAATTGCACAAACTTTCATGCCACATTTTTATTTATGTAATTTAGGACTTTCTATTATTTTATAAAAATAAAAAATCATAATTATTTCCTATTTAGATTTAAAAATACAAAAAAATGTAAAATGTTTTGAAAAAGTCCCAAAAAAATATATTTTATTTATTTAAGTATTTCGAACCTTTAGACGAAAATTCCAAAAAAATAGAAAAGAAAATACAAATGAATTAAAAACCTCCAGAATATGTTATAAAAAGATAAGAAAATCTCGAAAATCCTAAAAATATTTCTTTCCATTAATAATTTTCTTTATATTTTTTTCTATCTATTAAAATTGATTTGAAGGATTTTGAACATCATTTGATATTTTTAATCTTCATTTCAATCTGACCTATTTAGTTAGCCCCTGATTTTGGATATTTTTAACTTTAAAATCCATAAAAATTATCAAAATTTACTAAAAATTACAAAAGATAGAAAAAAATATTAAAAACCCCAAAATAATGTCTTTCTATATTTTCTTTATTTTTAGTTGTATTTATATCTATATTATCATATATGGTATATATATCCTTATATAAACCTTTTATATTTTTTCATAAAAAGAAAAATAAATTAATGATTAATATATATATATATATCCAATTAAAAACATATAAATATTTAATTATTTGATTAAAACCTACATATTTTTCAGAAATGTGTGTGTGTATATATATACACATATAGTATTTATTACTTATTTATTTATAAATAATATTGAGTGCTACACCGACATGCTTCATGTTTTTGACACCCTACTTTTCTTATCACTATGGACAATTATTTGTAAGGTTTATAATAAATTTTGATTCGCATATGCTTATTCATCGATTGATATATATTGTGTGGGTTGATTGTTGACACGTACACCTGGGCTTTGTGAGTGGTCAGTTCAACGAATTCGCTCCCACCTTGTGCAAAGAGTACGACTTTCTCCCCTATACATGTGGTCCCGTTTCAACTGGCGTCATTGTCAGCTAGCAACAGATTGTAGCAAATTTTTATATATAAATAGTTGCATATTATTGAGTCTTTATTTATTTTGATAATTGTTTGACTATTCTAATCCATATTTCTTGTTGATCTTTCTTGTGAGGGATCTTTTGGTGATGGCTATATCTATGGAGGTTGGCACACTCGAGACGAGCGGAGGTTGGCCTTTTTTTGTGAGCCGAGCAGGAGAGAAGAGCAGGGTAAGAGGAGGAGGAGAGCAGCTTGGACTCAATTTTCATTTTTTGTGATGTGAGAGATTTATTTTTGGGATAATTAACTTGTAATTAAGTTGGACACTACCACACTTAGCGAGGTCCAATGCTTGGGTGTCTGTTCACCTAGGGGCCTCACCACATTTTTTCGTGTTTTATCGCCTTTTTTTATTTTGCTTCATGTGATTTTCTCTTTCCGCCTTTGTTTATATTTGTTTTCTGTGAGTAAGCCCTTGGATAGTAGGTTTTTTGACACAGTAGTTAGGTCTAAATCCCTAATAACATTGCATGCACCTGTAGTATAATTTGCTTCGACTTAGTCAACATTAATGGTTGGTTATTAGGACTTGAGATCGAGCGCCGAGAGAAATGCTATACTATGCTTGCAAGATCTATTATGGTGGACACCGATGCACTTCAAAGACATGACTTTTGGATCTCAATTCTGAATAATTAGCATTTGGTTATTCCTGATAATAGCAGCTATTGTTTAGGACTTTTTATTGCTTACCGATATTGCTATATAGTGTAAATATTTTAATTATGCATTGCATCCCGCATGATGAGAGCTGGAGAACACCATAAGTAATCCTAACTTTCCATGCATCATTAGTCACTAAGAAAAGATTTCTAGCTTAGTGACGACTTGCATGGCTTATCTGTCCTCTCCCCTTGGTTTTTGTATCACTTATGACATAAAGAAAAAATAAAAAAAATTGCTAGGCGGCTTGCTCGGAAAAATACTCAAGAAATTGAAAACCCCAAAAATTGAAAAAAGGAATTCTAAACAAATTTTGACCTTAATTAAAATTTGTAACAAATACTTCATTGTTTGGGGTTCTTAAAGCCCACATTATTTTCAGGTACATTCCAGACTGAGTGAGACATGACCCACTAAGAATAAGAGCCCAAATCCTGATCTATGATGCCTTAACTATCACTTGGGTTGGTAAAGTATTGGCGCCACTTTCGTACGTGATCGAGTAGGGACTCATGGAGCATGGTGTTGCCACCTTGTGTAGAGCATCCGACTTGGTATGAAGTACTGATCTTAGGCCATGTCCTCATATGTGCTTTTTTCTCATCATTTTGTGTTCGAGTAGGTCCTTGCACGCTCACGGGTGATTTCGTTGTGAGCGGGGTCTGAAGTAATGGTTTTGCCTATTGGTTTCCGCTCTCTATTTCTTTGGTTGAGTAGCTGCCAAGGCATGAGATCAAGGATCTTTAAGCACGCATATCATAGGTTACAAAAGAGGTGGAAGAAGTACAAGGCGCTTTCCTGGTAGTACACACGCTCTTATAGGGTTACCATACTTAAGGAATTGTTATAAGATAGCCTAAAAATAACAATAAAATTGAAAAGATAAAAATAGACAAACTATTACGGCTTCACATGTGTTGAGTGGTTGAATCCATCATTGTTTTGTGTTTGTTTGAATTATATTAACGATCAAAGAACAAGTCCCTCATATTTTATGCCTTGTTCATTTCTATCTGATATTCCTCATTTGACCCTCTGCTCATTTGGAGTCTTCTACTATTTTACACTCCCTTTATTCCTTGTTTGGCCTCAGTTTCACTCTTCCATTCTCGATCTCCTCTTGACCTAAAAGATGGTGACACATGGATGGCTTAATCAGGACCCTATAGACACCAACATCGATTTCTTATGCTCGTCACCTCCAATAATACAAGATGATTCCCGAGAACCCGATCAGACTCCATGAACCAATCTCCAGACTCCCTAGCTTCTCCAATAAACCGGGATCACTCTTGTCAAGATATGCTTAATGACTTGAGGAGAGGACGAAAATCCTCGAGGAGGAGGAGGGGAAGAAGGAGCAGGTGGATGTTGTGGAGGCCTAGCAGATGAGGCCAGAGAGTGGAAGCTGTCTCAAAGAGACATACAACCATGGAGCCGGTGAAGTCATAGAGTGGATCCGAATTCCAGCGATCCACGTACACTTGGAGTTGAAACTTCAACTCTTGGCACTTCTACCCAGTTTCAATGGAAATGCAAATGAAGAGGCGTATATCCACCAGTAACAGTTCGGACACATTTTTGGAAATACGCACTACTCTAACATATTTAGGATTAGTTAAAATGACAGCATTCCCACTTAATCTTCAGGACAAGGCCCTTCATTAGATCAACCACTTGGGGAATGTCATGGGAAGAACATAAATCTTCCTTTTTGCATATATATTATCCTCTAGGGCGATTTAATTAGATGCGTGCCTGCATAGTTAACTTCAGCCAAGCCACTCACGAATCCATCCATGAGGCTTGGGAGAGGTTTACTGAATTTGAAGAGAAGTGTCACCATCATGACATTCCTAGGACCAACCTGGTCCAACATTTCTTTGGGGGACTCACAGTGGAAAGTCATAAGCTCGTGTTTCTCGCATGTAGCGGGTCACATTTCAGTAAAGATGAGGACATCATCTAGAAGATTTTTGAGGAGATGGTCGAGAGTGAGACCGCCTTGTCGTTGTCTCGTGCCTATCAGCACCACTCATACACTATCCAAAAGCCAGTCCATATGGCATCTTCTCTTGAACCAGACAGGGACGAAAGCTCCAACTTGAGCATCATATGGAGCCACTTATCCAAGGTGGACATCATCAAGAAACAATCACAAGATCTGGTCAAACTTTCTATGATTGAATATAGAACACAACACCTAGACAAATTAGATCCGATTACCGAGTAGCTGGAGCTGTTGGTGAGCATAATTAGCTCATGTAATTCCATGTCTACGTCGACCCCAACTCCAGTTGAGACAAAGGAGCAAGCATCGCCATAGCAACCTTAGTAGAGTCAGACCCAACCAATAGTACAACACATATACTACATGCAAGCCTCAGAACCATTAGCAACAGTTGGTTATCAACCAGCCTGAGCCCCAACCTATTCAGGATCCTTGTTTCCCTTCACCAACTCTCATTCAAGAAGTTAATGGTGTATGGGCAAAAGAAGAACATCTGTTCAGTTTAGGCAGATCTCAACATGGCCAGCAATAAGGCAATCGCTAGATTCCTCAGCAATAAGGGGGGAGATTTGTCCATAATAAGCATCAGTATCACCAGCAGTCTCAGCCATACAATGGCAATTGGAGACAGAATCAATATCAACAAACACAATACTGGTTATAGCAGAAAAACCAATAGTACTCGGGTGTTCCCTATCAGATTCAACCTCCTCAACAACACCATGGGTACCACCCCCTCTCCTCAGTACCATCCTCATCACCCTACACCAGTTCCAGCAGTGGTGTGGCCAGCACAATGACTCATCTGAGGTTTCCCCTCTGGAAAACCCTACCTTGGATCGCTTGGCTCAACTAGTGAAAATCCTAGCAGAGATGATCCAAATACTTGATGACCATACCATCGTGAAGACCTCCAGTCCAGCATAGGTGGGGTCTACCCCCAATAATTTTAAGAAGAAAGAGCAGGTAGCTTGTGATGGTCCGGCCAGTCTAATAGAGTCAGATATTCTTGATTTGTTTTTATCTAATGTTGTTACTCTCAGGAGCGGTAGGACCTTGCAACCATTAGCCACAAGAAAGGGCAAAAATAAAGCTTCGCTAGGTGAATCATCATCTTCTACATAAGTCGATCTAGTATCTGTGTCGGATGAGGAAGAAAAGGAAGGAGAAGCACCACCAACAAAAAACCAAAAAATCAGAATAATAAAAAATGCTAAAAAATGGAACGAGCATTAGAGGAAGCAGGAGCACCAGCTAACAATCCGTGGAGGAAACCATATCGATAGTCGATCAAGTGCCGGCAGATGGAGACCTGCTTGCAGATTTTAGGTGCCCAACTTTCTTGGATGACCATGCTCATTTTAGTCATCCAGTTATACAGCCTGATGTGGGCACAAATTTTGATGTAATTAAGAACTCTATTCCTACTGTTGCTTTTGATTCTATAAATATTCCTTTTCCGGACGCATTAAGAAAGTCCAAAAAATAAAAATTTAAAATCAACCTTGTCTGATCTTGATGTTGTTGATATTATTCAGAATCTTGTGCTTGAATTGTCCTTTCTCAAAGACATCAAGTACATGCCTAACTCAGTAAAGGTCTTAACATGACATGCACTTTGAAAAACCAACCACGTAGAGCCAGATAAAGAAATGTGAAACATATTTTAACCGTGGAAACCGTAAATGCAATCAATAATTTCTCAACCAAGAAGAAGGATATGGGAGCTTCTCTAGTCAGATGACATATGTTTGATCAAGAGTTCGATCGAACTCTAATCGATAGTGGATCCTCAATCAACTTGATGCCCACTTCAATGCTTAAAAAGTTTAGGTTGGGACCGCTCAAGTCTACTAGAATGATTCTACAGTTTATAGATACATCTATCAAGTGACCCTAAGGAATTTTGAAAAATATCATCCTCACTATTCATGGAATGTAGTTCCCTACAGACTTCATAGTTCAGGATATGAACACGTCAGTTCCTTCTGCACACCTCGATAATCCTTGGACGGTCGTCCCTTCAAACAGTTGAAGCAGTGATGAACCATGACATCGGACAGTTTACCTTCCACTCAAACAATAATAAGGAATCGATTGAGATGATTCAAGTATGCAAATAGTCATAACCTGCATCAAACTAAAGTGAGCCAGCAGAGCAGCAAACATAAGAATATGAATTTGTAGTCGAAATCCACGATACAAATTTGTTTATGGATGATATTGATACCCAAGCATTCCTTTCCACAGAGGAAGTCTTGGAAAACACATTTGAGTTCCCAACTATCCTTGCGAATGAGATCTTCAATGAGTTACCTGATTAATACATTTATGGCCATCTGTCTTTGGCAGAGCAAGAGGACATCATTACATATTTTTGTGAACTAGATTCTATTATTGAAGAATTCTGCACAGCTTTGCACTCAAAGCCTACAAAGACGACGGTGGATACATCACAGATGAAAGATCTGACATCATCACTATGCATAGTGGCAGAAGTTACTATTGAGCCGAACCCGACACCACCCAAGCTCAAGCCACTTCCAATGAACATGAAGTACGCCTTCCTTGCAGGTACGCAGAACATGTTCCATGTGATCATCAATTCACAACTAACTGGGGAACAAGAATCTCATCTGCTCGATGTTCTAGAGACAAACCGCAAGGCCATATGTTGGAAAATTTCAGATCTCCATGGGATAAACCCCTCACTACACTCGCATCATATATACCTTTAAAAACACAACAAGCCTTCCCATGAGTTCCAGTGAAGATTGAATCCAAACCTCTAGGAGGTTGTGATGAATGAGATCATGAATGGTGTGATGCAGGATTTATATATCCCATCTCCCGCTCAAAGTGGATAAGACCCCTGCATGTTGTGCCAAAGAAGTTAGGGATCACCATGATCATGAATGACAAAGGAGAGGATAAAACAACCAGAGTTCCAACATTCTGACGCATATGTGTGGATTATAGACGACTGAATTTAGCAACCAAGAATGATCATTTCCCACTTCCCTTCATCGACCAAATATTCGAAAGACTGGACGCGAAGGAATACTTCTGTTTCTTGGATGGATACTTTGGTTACAATCAAGTTGCAATAGCTCCATAAGATCAAGAAAAAATGACCTTCACCTATCCATTTGGGATGTATGCCTTCCGCAGGATGCCATTCGGACTATGCAATGCTCTTGCGGCCTTTCAGAGGTGCATTTTGGCAATTTTCCCAAATATAGTTGGCAGTTTTCTCGAGGTTTTTATGGATTATTTCTTAGTCTATGAGGATAGCTTTGATAAGTGTTTATCTTATTTAGACCGAGTTCTGAAGCAATGTTGTGAAGTAAACCTTGTGCTCTTCTGGGAGAAGAGCCATTTTATGGTGACCGAAGGTATTGTGCTAGGTCATGTCATCTCAAAATGTGGCATGGAGGTTTATCGTGCGAAGGTAGAAGTGATTTCAAAGCTAGATCTACCTACGATTTTGAAGCAAGTCATATCATTCCTAAGACACGTCGGTTTCTATCGACGATTCATCAAAGACTTCAACAAAATTGCCCAACCATTGACTGAGCTTCTAGGCAAGAAGGTAGATTTTATTGTTGATGATAGAGCTCTCCAGGCCTTTATGCAGTTGAAATAAATAATCACTCAGGCTTATGTCCTTCAACCACCAGAATAGTCTTTACAATTTGAGATCACGAAAGATGCTTCTGATTAGGCCATTGGAGCAGATTTAGAAGAGAGGAGAGATCATATTCCATTTTTTGTTCACTATGCTAACAGAACTCTCAATGAAGCACGAAGAAACTACACTACCACTAAAAAGGAGTTTCTGGCAATAGTATTTTCCCTAGATCCCGTATGCTTGGATCCAAGGTGATAGTCTATATAGACTACTCGGCCATCAAGTACTTGCAAGACACGAAGGATGCCAAACCATGACTAATCTGATGGATCCTTCTACTCCTGGAATTTGACCTTGAAATTAATGATAAGCCTATAGTCATAAATGTGGTGGTTGGTCATTTGTCAAGATTACCAGAGCCAGACACTTCTGAGTAAAGCCTATTGTTGATCAAAGAAACTTTTCCAAATGAAGCTATTCTGTCAGCCACCTCGTTTCCCTAGTTCGTCGATATTGTGAACTATCTTTTATCCAAAGAAACTCCACAAGATTGGTCGAAGCTAAAAGTCGATAAATTCATGTCGAATACTCATTTCTATTAGTGGGAGGATCCTTATCTCTTTTGTGAGGGGGCAGATTGCATATGGAGGAGATGCATTCCTCAGGAGGAAGTCTAGGGTGTTCTCAAACACTATCATGCCGGAGAATCAGGAGGACACCACTCTGGGAGAAGAACAACAGCAAAAGTTCTACAATGCGGACTTTGGTGGCCGACCATATTAAAAGATGCAGAAGACTATGTCAAACATTGCACTGACTGTCAGAGATTGGGCGATACTGTTGGAATGAGAGACATAATTCCTCTGAAGTACATTTAGATATACAGCGTGTTTGGTGCATGGGGAAATTGACTTCATGGTCATGTTCCCTAGGAGACAGGGTTTTAAGTACAATCTACTTGTTGTCCACCGTGTATGCCGTTGAGTGGAGGCTATCCCAGACCAAGCTGCTGATAGTCACACCATTTACGAGTTCCTAAGGGAAAACATCATAGCATGGTTTAGGATTCCCAAAATTCTTATATTAGATGGGGGTAGCCATTTCATCAACAGTGAGGTGAAAAAGCTGACACGAGAATTCTGCATCGAACATCATGTTTCCTTTCCGTACCACTCACAGGCCGATGACATGGCCAATTGTTCAAATAGGGAGATAAAGACAATTATGCAGAATCTTGTATGCCCAAACAGGAAGAGCTGGTCACAATTACTCGATTCGATTCTTTGGGCCTATCGAACTGCATATAAGACACCATTAGGAATGTCTCCCTGTCGTCTGGTTTACGGCAAGCCATGCCATTTGTCCGTAGAACTCACTCACAAATCTTTGTGGGAAATCAATATCTGTAATTTGGATTCCAAGAAGGTTGAAAAGAATAGAAAGCTAGATCTGAATAAACTTCTCGAATTCTATGAGTATGCATATGATAACAGCCCGATGTACAAAGAGAAGGTTAAAAAGTGGTATGATAAACTTATCCATCGTAATACTTTCGAATCAGGTCAAAAGGTTTGGTTATTCGATGCAAAGCTGAAATTATTCTTGGAAAAGTTGAAAAGAAAGTGGACTAGGTTGCTCATTATGAAGCACGCGTGTGACAATGGGAGCATTGTTTTATTTGATTTATCAGTTGACGCACAATCATCTATGATCAACGGACAGCTACTTAAGCCTTATCTTGAACATGATACGTTTCTGCCCGTGGTAGATTCTATTCAGGTGGTCTATGATGAAAAATATTAACAGTCGTTGTATCAACACAGTCAGATGTCAAAAACATTTTTGATTAGTTAATCTTTTTCTTCTTTTATTCTTTTCATTTTCATTCTTAAAATTTTTTCTTACGTATCGCTCTCACCCCATTCATCTATGATATACTTACGATATGCTCCATCCTAAGTATGGGGGGGGGGGGGTGTGAGTGCCCTCGAGTTACTCATTCTTTAATCTCTCACCTATCTCCTCAACTCTTGATAATATTTCTGTACTTAAGGACATTTCTCCCTATGTATAGGGGGAGACAAGCGGAGCTGATGATTTATTGAGTAGTTTATTCATTCCCACCCTCAACCCTCCCTGCATGAAGAATAAAGTTTGTTATACTTAGGATTACTTGATCCTAAGTATTCTGGGGACGGTTGACTTCTTATTCTTTAATGAGTCATTTCAATATAAACTTATCTATGCTTAGTATGAGTTATGTCTTCCTTTTCTCTTCGATCTATGAGGACATAGTTCAAGCTAAGTATATGGAGGTCAACATATACTCTATATATATTTTAGCCATAACTCGTACTTTCGTATTTTCAATAAGTATGTCTAAAATACTTTTTAGTATTCATTAAAACTACCTAATAAAAAGATGAATATTCCTCACATTCTTTTTGTATATTGATTAATAAATCATGTTAAAAATATTTTGCAAAATATTTGAAAAATAGTTGGCAAATCTCTTTGAAAAACCTTTTGAAGACTATTTGGAAAATATTTTGTAAAATATTTTCAACCTTTGTAAAAAAATATTTTGTTTGTATAAATTTCTTTCCTTTGTTTGAAATAAAATGTTTTGAAAATCGATTTGCAAATGGTTTGGAAATGGTTGCAAAAATATTTGAAAAACTATATATATTGTTTGTAAAACCTTTGCAAAATAGTTTTCAAATGTTTGTAAAAATTGCAAAAAAAATTTTGGATTATAGTTTTTAAATTATTTGTAAAATCATTTCCAAATAAGTTTGAGGAATATATACATCTTTCTCATAAACAACTTTCACCAACTGTATTTATTTATCTGTGTAAATAATAACTTATCCCTTGTAAATTCTTAAAAACCCAACTCTTGTAAATATAAATGTAGTCCCGTGTAAATATTTGTACCTATTTTTTCCAAAATCTTTTGTTAAAAAACAAAAATCCCAAAAACATTTGCAAAAATCTCTTCAAAAATTGCATAAAATTTGCAAAACCTTTTTCAAAAATCCATAAAAAGTACAAAATTTGAAAATTCTGTTACAAAAATATTTTCTTGCCTATCATTCACATTTTTCAGAGTAATCTAGAAGATTGAACAAGTCCAAATAAAATCTAAAGATTGGAGCTTGGAATAGACCTTAATACACCTAATTTTGAAAGGAACCTATTGAGGACTGGAAGTGGAGACATTTGAGGTCACCTAATTTTTTAGATTCCATAAGACTATGTTTAGGTGTCAATTCAATGTACCTAAATAAAACCCTTCATATCATCCGTAAGACTCTTGAGACAATGACTTGACAGGAAACCTCATACCAAGCACTTAGCTCAGCTCAGAATGGACTGTTGAAAAATCTTGGATTCTAAGTCGGGATGATGCAAGGCTACTTCGTCAAGGGTGGCTCAGGAACCATTCTTGGGGATTTTTGACATCGGTACTATAACCTGCTTCTTTTGATAACAATGATATCTAAAGACTGGAGATGGATCGAAATAATGCTTCGGATGAGGGATGGTCTACCGGTGCAACTTCTTCCAAGACCTTAAAAAATTTAGGTGAGAAAAAAGATGCTATATCCACCGGGGCGCAAACAAGAATGCAGAAGTTATGCAAGGTCAAAGAAAATATTCAAAGAAGGATGCAACAAAAAATTCTACAAATGTGAGCTTCAGAAAAAGCCTGCTTCTTGGTGAAGACCCGATTATAATGACTGATGACACAAGGGAATGAAGACTATATTGGTCCATTCCCGCTTCTTTTCCCATTCTTCTAACTTCTTACACCATTCGGTTGTAAGAACCAGGAGCACCATACCCTAGAAGGGAATATCTGTCTCCACAAGTACGAGTTATCAGAAGAGCAGACACCTTTGTAGTTCAATGGTTTTTTCTGGGGAGAGCTAAACAATTTCACACACATGGTTCTATCATTTCAAGGTAGCAAGAGTATGCGACTGAGAGGATAGTTTTGACCTGGTTGTGAATTGGACTGAATAATAGGAGTATGAAACTTAAGGGATGTTATGTCACCCTTCCTAACTTCTTCGTTATTCCGAACAAACTATTATTCCAATGGCCTTCTCAGAGCTCCAAAGTTTTATATTAAGACAAGTTTAGAAGTCAAAAATTATTCCTATTTATTTCTTTTACTTTACTTTTTTTCTGCACTTATAGCCATAAGTGTTTGCTAGGGACTAGCAAAGGCAAGTATAGGTGGGTGATGAATCTCTATTTCATCACCATTCTTCTTTCATTTTGGCCTTAAAACCCTAGTTAAATGCATGTGTATATAACTAGTTTGACAAAATAAACATTCATTATATTGTACAAAATACTGTATAAAATACTATACATTTATTGTATTTATTATCAAAATAAAATAATAAAGGAAAGAAAGGAAAAAAAGCGAAGTGTCAAGGATACTGAAGTCACCCTAGCCCCGGAGGGCGGTAATATGTAAACAAAACACTGTCAGAGAACCCTACAAAAATAGGCCAATAGTTACCTTTTGGGAACTATTTTAATTTTTATTATCTATTCATCAAATCAATAAACTTTGTACATGAAATTAATAAAAATACCAATAAAAATACAAAATTGATTTCATACAAAAACAATATACAATGTACTTCTTATACGCAAAATAAAAAGCCAAAATCCCAACTTCCGAGACCCATATCTCCTAAATCAAAACTGAAAATATAACAAAATCACCTTTAATTGTACTATCTTTTATAAGCTATTTAATGAAGTTGGTTTCATATATTTGGAGTTAAGATGTGAATGTTAGGTTTTGGACCCTTATTGCACAATATACTAGAATAAAATTTTAATTGTATTTATTATTTATTATTTATTATTTCTATAATATTATATTTGTATAATTTTAGAAATATTATTCATAGTATATGTACATATTTACAATACAATAAAATTATAAATAATATACTTAAATAAAATAAGAACATAAAATATATAGATGAATATACAATACTTATTCATATATAATATACATCCATATTTATTTAAATGTATATATTATATCAGAAAACTAAAATTAAAATATATTTAGGTATATAAAAATAAATTATTATTATATAAAATAAGAAAATTAAATAATAAAATAAAACTTACAAATTTAGAATAAAATACATAACCTATAGAGAAATATGTGTGTATTTGTGCTTGTAAAAAATAATGTATATAAAAACACATCATAAAAATAAATAAAAAGAATCACTAAATTCTGCATAAGATAAGAAAGTTTTTTATTTTAATCTAAATTTAATAAATGCATTTATTAATTCTTTCATATTTTCCAAGGTATTCATGCCTTAGAATTTCCTGGTTGGTCCACTTAGACCAACTAGGAGGCATTGTTTGTTGACCTAGGATTAACTATCCGACCTCCTTCTGATTTATGTTACAAGCTTCATGAGGGCGCCATTTCTCCCAAATCTCTATGCCTCTATTGTCACTTGTTGCCCTTGAGACTTTCACCTTCCTGTAGCCATTTCATCCTTTATCTACGCCCTTCCCAGATTCCCCACCAACCCTCGACCGATTGTACGCAATCGATCCTCAAAACTCAGCAAGTATCCACTTATAAATAATCTCCCATCATCCATTTTGTTTTTTTAATACATCTTCTTTGAGCTTTAACCCCTTGGATCATCTCTTAGAGCACCACCATAGTGACAGCTGACATTTGCCCTTGATCTGCAACGAGGAGAGTGCATGAGGAGGTGCATCTAGTCACCGACAGCGGAGCTCCGCCATGAGGTTCTGTCTCTTTGGCCCCTGGGCTAAATCGAGGTTGTTTCTATTGTTTCTAGGTAAATCGTGTTTTTCACTTCTTGTAATTAGATTTCGCTTTTGGTAAGTATCTTACGTTGACTACTTATTTGTGTGAAAACATGTAGCTCGAGCTCCAGATCAATTTAATCGTGTACCCGACCATTAATCGATCCATTTCCATGCCCATCTCATTTCTTGGCATCTTCTCTGCATGAACCACCTAATTTCCCCTTGATTCCCGTAGGGAATTAAGCTTCCGAGCTCCATCTTAAGCATGCCACTGGAGTTGCACCCATTCGCACATTCATTTCATGTTTAGGTTCATCCCAGGGGTCAAGACAATTCATCTCGAGCAGCTGGATCTTTTGGTGCATGTCCATGCTATTGAGAAGCCTCTGGAGCAAGGATTCGAGGTCGACATTGAGCTTCAGTATGCTAGAACTATAAGCCCTTACAGATCCCCATCGTTGGGATCTGGAGATTATCTAAAGCAACCAACCGACGTTGAGGAGCACCAGGAATGTTTTACCCTTTATGGTGAGGAGATTGACGCCGGAGTCGATCTGAATTGACGATCGAAGTTCACCTTTCCAGATTGTGTTCTTGGAAGGCCTCTAGGATTCGTTGGATCGAGGCTCCCTACCAGGTTCAATATCAGCTCTTAGATCAGACGAAGCGTTGCCAAACCACAATCGTAGGATCAGACATGTAGCGCACGTCCAATGACCGGATCCGAAGCGTTAGTGGGTAATTTAAATGGAACCCCCTCCACATATTTTGTAATTTCTACATAGCCCTATAAATATTTTATGTAGTTTAAAATTTATGGACATTTTGCGTGTGCACCTTGAACATTTTTGATAATGCATATTAATCCCTCTTAGGTTCATGTGCGCTAACGAGCATATTATTGTAAAAATTGTTTATATACCCTCATTGGTTATTGTAATTATTATTAAATATATTATGTTTGGATATTAGTTGTAAAATTTAGGTTTATTTGTAATGTGTCCCCTAATATTTATTTTAATTACAAAAATAGCCTTGCTAGTTTAATTATTTTTATGTGTTGTTTGTTATTTATTAAAAATATAGTCCATGCCCTAAAAATAAAAAACAAGGATTAAGATTTGATAGCACACACTTTCACACACATTTTTATTTCTACAATTTATGACTTTCTATTATTTTATAAGAAAAAAAGAGCACAATTATTCATTATTTAGCTTTTAAAATACAAAAAATATATAAAAAACATTTTAAAAAATCCAAAAATATATATTTTGTTTATTCAAGTATTTTGAACCTTTAGACCAAAAATCCCAAAAAATAGAATAAGAAAATACATAAAAATTAAATCTCGAAAATCCTTTATAAAAAGAAAAAAAATTCCGAATCCCAAAAATATTTATTTCCATTTAATAATTTTTATATTATTATCTATATATGAAAATTTATTTGGAGAATTTTGAAAACCATTTGATATTTTTAATCTTAATTTTACTTCAACCTATTTAGATAATCCCTGATTAGGGATATTTTAAGTTTAAAACCCCATAAAAATTAGCAAAATTAACTAAAAATTAGCAAAATTAACTAAAAATTACAAAAACAGTAAAAAAACAATAAAAATGAAAAAAAACTATTTAGTTTCTGTATTTTATTTATTTTTAGTTCTATTTATATATATTATCATATGTTGTATATATAGCCTTATATAAACCTTATAAGCTTTTTCATAAAAAGAAAACTAAATTAAAGATTAAAATATATATAAATAAATCTATCTACAATTAAAACATATAAATATTCAATTATTTAGTTATTAAATTAAAACCCACATATTTTGAGAAATAAGTGTGCGTATATATATATATATATACATTTATACATATATTATTTATTCATTATTTATTTATAAATAATATTGAGTGCCACACCGATGTGCTTCCTATGTTCGACATTCTGCTCTGCTTGTCGCTATACACATTTATTTGTAGAGTTTATAATAAATTTTGATTCACACCTTCTTATTCATTGATTGATATATACTGTGTGGGTTGATTGTTGACACGATCACTTAGGCTTGAGGTTAGTTCAGTAGTTTTGCTCCCTCCTTGTGTGGAGCGTATGACTCTCTCCTATGTGCAGGTGGTCCCATTTCACCAATCTTCAGAGAGAATCACATATCATCCTTGGGCAGCCTTTCCTTAGGACTGCTAGAGTTTTATTTGACTATCAACGAGGATAATGAAGTTTTATTCTCTAGGTGGATAAGTGGAACTTAAAATGAAGCGGATGAAATGGCAGCGACCTAACTCAGAATCAAGTATATATTTCTCTTCATCTTTTAAAGCAGGTTGCAGATTTGTTAGCACTATTGGGGTACGGAAACAGAACCTAATAGGATTGAGTGAGGCCCTCTCATCTAGAGAGAACAATGTACATAATGCATTTTATGATGTATTTCTAGGTTTCTTGAGAGACGGATCATCTATCTATTCCTTTGATTACTCGGTGATCTCTACAGATCTGTTAGTTCCTTCTTCTAAGGAATAATCAAAGGATTTAGATATAGAGTCAGATGTGACTTTGGCTGAATTATCGCATTTCTTTAGTGATCCAACTCCTTGTTCAGTACAATTGGTAACTAGTGCTACAGAGTTAGCACCACCTTCATGTAGAACGAAATCAGATTCAGCGATAGTTCAATCGGATTTACTTGATGATGCTTCATTGCCACAACTGAAGTTGCTACCTCCTACACTTAAGTATTCCTTTCTTGCAAGACCTAAGAATATATTCCATGTTACCATTAGTTCTAAGATGGTTGTAGAATAGGAGTTTAGACTGTTAGAAGTGCTTGAAAAGAATCGCAAGATTATAGGATGGACAATATCAGATCTAGTGGGTATCAGTCATACTCTTTGCTCACACCACAGTTATGTTGAGGAAAATGCAACACCTTCTCGTAAATTTCATAGGAGACTTAATCCAAATCTTTGGAAAGTAGTTAAGAAAGAAATTTATAAACGTTGTTGAGCAAGATTTATGTACCCCATCTCTGACTCCAAGGGTGTGCCCCCCTCCCCCCCTTCACGGTGTCCCCAAGAAGTCAGGAATTCAGATGATCACAAATGAGGAGGGAGTTGAGCTCGCAATGCGAGTACCCACATCTTGGCACGCTTGTGTTGATTACAGACGTCTGAATGCGATGACCAATAAAGATCACTTTCGCCTGCCTTTTATTGACCAGATTTTAGAGAGAGTAGCAGGGAGGGAGTTCTTTTATTTTCTTGATGGGTACTCTAGCTACAGCCAAGCCAACCCTAAAGAATAGGAAAAGACCATTTCCACTTGCCTTTCGGCACATACACATTCAGGTGCATGCCATTTGGATGTAGTGCCCATGTACTTCTCAGCAGTACATGATTGTCGTATTTGCTGAAATGTTGTAGGATTTCCTAGAGGTCTTCATGGATGATTTCTCGGTAATGGTAATCCATTTTATTCTTGTCTATATCACTTGGACTGAGTTCTTTAAAGGTATAGACAGGTCAATCTAGTACTCTACTAGGAGAAGATCCATTTTAAGGTTAAGGAGGGAATCGTGTTGGGGCATATCATCTCCCAAAAGGGAATGGGAGTTACCGTACCAAGGTGGATGTGATCAAGAAACATGATCCACCAACCAACATCAAGCCAGTGAGACCTCCTTTAGGGCATGTTGGATTTTATAGAAGATTCACTTAAAATTTTTCTAAGATCGCCCGTCCACTGACTGATGTCTTAGGAAAGGACACCAAGTTCATTGTAGATCACAAGTGACTAGAGGCCTTTGAGCTCCTAAAAAGAAAGATTTATGACTTGTCTATTCTGCAGGCTCCTAATTGATCTCTTTCCTTTGAGATCATGACTGATGCATCGGATTTTGCTTATCATATTAAGGCAGAGGTGAGATCAGATTCCATTCTCCATTCACAATGCGAACAAAGTTTTAGCCCCTGCACAAAAAAACATGCAATGACTGAAAAAGGAAATGCTCGCCGTAGTATGGGCTCTTGAGAAATTGATGTCTTATATCTTGGGTGTAAAAGTGATAGTTTACAATAATTATTTAGGCATTACGTATCTCATGGAAAAGAAGGACACGAAGACGCATCTTCTTTGGTGGATTTTATTATCCCAGGAATTTGATTTGGAAGTTAAGGATAAGCCTAGAATCAAGAATGTTGTGGTTAATCATTTATCAAGAATTGAGTTGAAGGATTCCCCCAATTGAAAACTTATCAGAGAAACCTTCCCAGATGAGTCGATCTGTATTATCGATTCACTTTCATGGTATGCCAACAAGGTGAACTCTCTTTTCTTCAAGCAAGTTTTCCATGGTTGGACTAGGAGCAATATTGATTGATTGAAGTTGGATTCGAGGAAATACCATTGGGAGGATCCGTACTTTTCTTTGAAGGATCGGATTGTATCTGGAGAATGTGTATTCCTCATAAGGAATACCAAAGTGTACTCACACATTGGCATTCTCTTGAGACTGGAGGACACCATTTAGGAAAAAGAATCGCACACAAGGTACTTCAGCGTGGACTCTTTTGGCCGACCTTGTTTAAAGATGCCACTGATTTTATATGTGCATGTCCTGTTTGTCAAAGGATGGGAGGGACAGTTGGATATAGAGATGAGATGCCTATGAAGCATGTGATTTTCTGTGATGTTTTTGAAGCATGTGGCATAGATTTTATGTCTCCCTTTCCCAATAGTCATGTATTTGAATACATCTTGTTAGCATCTTATTATCTTTCGAGGTCGGTGGAGGCTATCCCAACCTGAGCTGCAGACAGTGGGATTGTATTTAAGTTCATAAAGATCATATTGTTTCAAGGTCCGGGATTCCAAAATTTTAAAATCTGATGGGGGTAGCTATTTTGTGAATAGAGAGATGAAATCATTAGATAAGGACTACCAGTTTTAACATCGAGTAACTAATCCTTACCACCTTCAATCGAATAACATGGTACAGGTTTCCAATTGGGAGGTGAAGAGTATTCTTCAGAAGCTAGTCTGTCCCGATAATAATAATTGTTCCCAATTGTTGGATCAAGTTCCGTGGGCTATAGGATGGCGTACAAGACCCCTTTGGGTGCTTCACATTTTAGAATGATATAAGGCAAGGCATGTCATTTACCTGCTGAATTGATTCGCAAGTCTGATTGGCAATCAAAAGATTAAGTGGAGCTGTCACTTAGGAAAATTGTGTAGAGACTTGAACCACAATGAGCTTGTGGAGATCTGTAACAGAGCATATGACAAGAACATAATATATAAGGACAAAGTTAAGAAGTGGCATGATTCATATATTAGATGTAAGAACTTTGTCCCTGGAGAGAAGGTATGGTTGTTTAATGCTAAGTTAAAGATCTTCCACAGGAAACTTAAGTATAAATGGACGGGTCCTTATATAATGAAGGAAGTGCATGGAAATAGCAGTATAGAGATATCTGATCTCAAATATAGTGCATGTTTCTTCTTGGTCAATAGATAGCTGGGAAATATTTTGTTGAATCCAAAGAACGACTGACTCCATTTAAAGTGATTTACTTCATGTCAATTGATTCTTTGCAAATAATTTAGATACAACATGAAGTCATAGCTAAAAGATTTAGATCAAATAGATTCATTGTCTTAGAGATTCATCTATTCTTTCACTCACTTTGACTGTATACTTTTGTGGATATGAATTCTTCTCTTCTTTCTTATTCCTATCTTAGGCTTATGAGAACCTAAGTATTGGGGGGAATTCCATCCATTCTCTTGTATATTCTTCTCAGTCCCTTACCATTTATTCATTCTTTATACTTAGCCTATTTTTCAATCTAAGTATAGGGGGTTGAGCCCCTGGTGTTATTTATAACTTATTCTTTTTGTACCCTCATTTTATGTTTTCATGTACTACACTTCAGCTATTCAATGCCTAAGTATAGGGGAGGGTCTGACATTTTGTCTTATCCCTGCTTTTCTCTATCCTCTTTATGCTTAGTACGAGCTATTTCTTTCATTCCACTTTGTGCCATGAGGACATAGAACAAGCTAAGTATAGGGGTGTGTCTGTATATTACATATACACTTTCTATCATGGCATGTGCTTTCACATATCTTGTGTATTTGTTTTGGGCTATGTATATGGGTATTTGAAATTTTTTGTTAAAAATAGTTTGTAAAATGTTTGGAAATTTTTTATATATTTTAATTGGATTGAAATATATTTTACAAATTATTTTCAAAGTAGTACATATTGTGTTTTAACTTTATACTCATTATTTCTTGTATATATTTATATTTATTCTTTAATTAAAATAAAAAAATTGAAAAATGTAAATAATTAAATATCAAATCTTACTTCAGTTTTCTAGAGAAGTCTTAGTGTTGAAAGGGTGCCTTGGGTATAGAGGTTAGATTTTGAGCCATCACATTCTTAAACTACAAAAGGTTTCCTTGACCTAGTTATCTTCGTAGTCAAGCATGGAAGAGAGTCTAGATGTAAACTCTATACTTAGGATGATCAAGTCGATAAGGAGTTCTTTTATACGAGTGATGCCACTTGAGAAATATGATATTTTATTAGAAGAGTTAGATATGGAGGAATCTATACTTTTCTTGAGGATATTCAATCATCTGATTGTCGCCTTAATTGTAAGTTAGATTTACCTATTGTGTCTAGTTTTTCTCGTTCAGGAAAATCCTGAAGTCTGTTGCAAGAATCATTGGTTGGATTTGTCTTCCTCTATTATGAAGAAATTTAAGGTCTTCTTGTGTGGATATGGATATTACATTTGAGGAAGAATGACATCATTACGAGAGATTCATTTTCTAAATTGATGAAAATCTTTCTTATTCTTATTCTGAGGTTTACTCTGTGAGGAGAAAACAAGTTAGGCATAAGGCAACCTATGATTTTAAACCTTGAAGATTCAAGACTGATATTCAAGTATGAAGTTTAATGTGTTGTGTGGGTAACCTTGTAATGTCTTGTAAGTGTTTGTTGTGTCTGGTTGTTGTCCTTAAGGCCAGGGTACATATTCTCTAATTCTTGTTAATAAAAACTTCATCAAAAATTGTTGTAAATAATTAACTTATTAATTTATTGTCTTCGTTGATACTTTCACTTTGCACTCAAGGCTTATTGAAATCTTTAGCACTCAATTTATGAGGTCCAGAGACTTAGAGTGAACGTGTCTTAATCATTAGGGTCTTAGACTTAATAATTCAAACTTACCTAGTTAGAAATATTTGGGTGCTATATTGCATACTTAATCTCTTTCTTAAATAATATGACCATCAGTCACTTGCACGATTGCATTCATGATTAAGATGAGTTGAGGTTTCACTTTAGGAACTGGATTTGAGATTCAAGTTTAGATTGATGATACTCTAGGATGGGATAATATTAATGAAGGGTTCATGAAACCTGAGTGTCGACATCTTATCCAGTATGGGACATGGTTCTCATACTAATACCTTGATCAAAGCCTAAGTGCTAGGGTGTGATATCATAAATTTAATTTGTTGATTAGTGTGCACCATTCCTTGGTAAAAGAAGTAAAGTTAGCCAAAAAAATGATGACGAAAAGAAAATCTCAAAGCATTATAAAGTTACATCCACATGAGATTACACCAACATCGAGCACACTCAGACTTTAAGTGTCCATTTAGACCAAAATATTAGTATTTTATGAGTCGGGTTAGTACCTCAAAAAGGGCTCTGTATCGTAAGCGATACAAGTCTGGGTGCAAGTTTATTAGATACTTTAAAAAGATACACCTCAGCGTACTCCCAAGAAAATAAGTACATATATCCCGACTTCTTTTGACGGGCACACTGATAAAATAAATTGTGTCGAGTTAATAATGCACTTGAGAGATACATTGTTCTAATGAGAGGGAGATAAGAAATGACACCATCTTATACTTGTATTATATGTCCTCCCATCCACATTTTAAAGTTTGATGGACTAAAGAGATAGTGGATTAAAGCAAGACTAGATTTAATCTATAGTGTTGAGGGTTGGGTATTTAAGAGAATCTCTTGTGTTGGATCTTTAGGTCACACATTGACTCTACTCTCGTGAATGTAGTATACACAATAATGTCATACCTCTTGCATATATGTATACATTGAGACTATTATAATTAGAGGAGTTGAATTACTTTTGATTAAGAAAATTTTAGCTTAGAGCTTTAGGATCTCTAAAACCAAGTGTAATGGTTTTCTTAAACCTTGTTTATTCACATGCACAGATCAGGAATTCACTAAACTCACTAACTCTCTTATTGATTCTTTATTTATTAGCTTGAATACGAACTTAGCTTAATTATATGGGTTGATTTCCTCCATTTTTTTAATGTAAAAATTGTATTGTATATATTTCATATTTCCTTAATTACAGTTCAGTCCCTGTACACATTGAGTTGTTTATTCTCAATTTCCGTTTTGCATAGATACCCCTGTGTTAATACTTTAATTTGGACTTCAACTTAGCATCATTTTATTCAAGAAAAAAGGTCATTGTGTTAAGCAACTTATTGTCTAATATCTGAAAAATTATTTATATTTTTGTGAGATATTGTGAATTAACTAAAATTGATTAATTGAAACTCTGCATATTTTACCCACATTGAGCTTTTAAATTCATATCTCACTCACTTTGCTCTAACTATTCCACAAAAATTAGACATGATGCCTCGATATGTCATTGAATTACTATCCAAATTTCATCCAAAGTTGAGTTGTCTTGTGCCTGAAATAAATCATAGAGTGGTTTTAGTAAATGATTTTTACTTAAATTCACATACATCTTTTTCATAAAATTTCAATTCTTCTGAATGCCATATGAAAATACCTATATGAGATAATTCGTTCTTTACCTAATTTGCTATTGTGGATTTATTAGGAATTAAGTACTCACTCTCATTCTGTTTTCACTAAAAAATACATAAAAAATTCATATTTCGTCAGAAAACTTCAAAATATTACTGTAGCATCTTTTCATCATGTTTTTATTCCAATATATTTTCCATAATTTTTGCATTCTGTTTGTGTGAAAAATTGTGAAAAAACTCATAAAAATGTGTATTTTTAATTGTTGCATTTTAAACCATAAAGTTCTAAAAAAAGGTGTCTTGCATTCATCACTGGATTAGGATTGTAAGAAAAATATAATTTGTTGAATTGAATTGATTTGATATTAAATTAATTTGGCTAAGTTTTGTATCTTCTTATTGTCTTAATCTAGCTGCATCTTGGATTAGTCATTCATTTTGCATTAAAAAATCTAAAAAACACATTGAAAATCTAAAACTTAATTTTCAAATTAACCCCAAGTTGTTCCTTTGCCTCCCTATGTTCGACCCTGGACTTGCCGGGATATAAATTAAGGCGAGACACTCTTCACAGAGATCTTCTTTTGGTTCTGACTGAATTGTTAAGTACACGTACTACAACATGTCCGAATTAAAGCACGTATTTAGTGAGTTGTCAGATGGCGTTGTTGCCAGGGAGGCAAACGGCCTAGGGATTAATTTAAAAATTTAGATTTAGATTTTCATTTACTCGGATAGTCTGATCCCCAAACCCACTTGTAATTAATCCATTTTTCTCTCAATTATTTTTTCTTCATATTTTTGTATATATTTAGTTGTTTATCTCTCTAATATAAATTTTATTTTCCTTACGAGGGTCCGGTGGACTTGGAGTGCATCGGAGGTCGACGGACGTGACGCGCGCCGATTGTTGAAGAGCGAGGATAATTAATTTATCTTCGAGAGATTTTTTAATTTTGTAATTATTGTGTTGTAATAATTTAGGTAATTTTTCTCTATATAGCGGCTCTTGTTTGAGAGCTCGCGCTTGTATCCGGACTGGACATTGGACCTGCTCGTAGTTGTGTTGATTGACGTAGAATTGGAATTGCACTCGCGGCTCTTAGAGCATATTTTTATTAGAATACTTTATTGCTTGTGCTCATAATTTTTAGGACCACACATCACTTTTAACGACATGCACTTAGATCGCAGGGCTATTAGTCAAATTTAACTTGTTCATCACTCTCTAATAGAACTGCATGTCTAGGAATGGTTTTTTCGTTTGCATTCATATAGTATAAAATATCAATTCTGCCTTGCATCCCGCATGTAGAGCACGAGGATCACTGTAAGTCTTTTGAACTGGGCATGCATCATTGATTTCACTATTTGCATCGATTTTTCTCGACTCCCTCCCCTTGGTTTTTGAAACTTAGGTTAAAAGGAAATCAGGACTTATCGTTAGGCGTACTTTGCTTGGTGGACTAATCAAGTGATAACCAAACTTAAAATGGGGACTGCTAATCAGAGTTGACAAAAAAACTGATTAAAACTAACACTTGTTTTGGGAGAGCAAAACCCTCATTGTATGCTTGGTTATTGTGATTGTTGAGAAGTGATGACGCATCCCTAGGATAGTGCCCAAAACCTACTTTTAAGCCTTGCGTAATTGGACTTATATATTGATTTATCACTAATTAAAACTGAAAAGAAAATGGTCGGACTTCTGCGACCATCACTTTGTTGAGTAGGTGAACTCAAGGTTTGCTATTGTGTTTGTTTGTTTGTGTGTCATTCGGTGCACTTGCACGCTTTCTTCCTTGATCCGCTTCATTCTCCCATCTCCTGTCCAAGATGTGAGAATATTGGTCATCATATCCACGTCACTCTTCTTCAACCATATTTCGACCATCTCCATCTTCTTATTCCTCTTCATACCTACACCTCGATCGCGAAGTCAGAACTCCGATTGATTTCTCCACTTCTTCGTCCTTCTTGCCTACCCCACATTCTTACACCCCTGACCCACAACCACCCTGGATTGACTGACCATATTCTCGTCCGCTTGCTGAAATTAAGGAACAAACCAAAGAGCAAGCAACTGTTGAGATAAATGATTGGCAGAATCAGTTGACCCCACATACCTCATTCTCACCTAGAGTTAGGACTGGGCCACCATTGACCTATACATATCCCGACTTGACCTTTGGGTACAACATGGTCTACCAAACCAACCGAATGGAGAGGCCTACACTACATGATCTTCCTGACTTTATTGACCTGAATGATCAAGCCAACATTGACCAATCTACATATCACCCATTCGGAGAGCCGTTATATACAGGGGATTGGATTCATGTGACCGATATACAGACCCCTGTCTACTGACTCCACCTTATGAGGCTCCGACCAACATCTTCCATACAGAAGGGCCATACTCAACCCAGTATTACATGCCTGAGTCAAGGTGCATTGAGTATAAGAGCCCGAGTTCTCAGCAGTATCCTCCAATTACACCGACTTCTCTCATGATATGTCATGAGAATTTATTGAAGGATGACATTTGTAGACCGATCAAGAGTCTAGGTAGGAATGTGGATCATGGATTTCGTGAATTGAATCTTGAAAACCTGGAAGACACCGGATTGACCATACGTCATGTACAGCTGGAGTCCCTTCTACCTCCCTCTTCTACTAACCACTTTCCCTCCAAACCAGATTTTGTACATTCTCCTATTCTTCCTTCACCTATCAAAAAGACCAAAAAAATAGAAAAATCAGAAAATAACATAAAAATTAAAAATGGAAAAGACTTACAAAAATTGGATCCTGCACTTAGGGAAGCATTGGATAGAAAGTTGATTTTTGAGCTTTCCTTAATAATAGCCATTGAACACTTTCCCGACCTTAAAAGATTTGTGAGAAGTAAATTGATGCCTAATAGGTCGGGAATAAGAGAACAAGGACTGAGAGACATATAGTGTCTATGGCCACATCTTTGATGATAAGGAGAAAAACCAAGAGCCACAGAGTAAAGCGGTTGCCTAGGTTTGATTGCAAAATCAAAGATACCACATTCACCCATGCAAGAATCGATGATGACTCACCAATTAATATCCTCCCGACCTCCGTGTTTGCCAAGCTCAAACTCGGATCTGCCAAGAAGTCAAGAGAGATTATTCAGTTGGCGGATCGGTCCATTAAACGATTGACAGGAACCATTTCTGTCATCATTACTTTCCAAGGTGCTCTACTGGAGATAGACTTCATGATCATTGACATTGAGCGTCGAGGAGAGTTCACCCAGTCTCCGATCATTCTCGGGAAGCCGTTCTTAGCCTTGGCTAAGGCAACTATAGATTGCAAGACTTGGGAGATCGATTTCACTGCATTGGGAGCACTTCGACCTCACCCGATTTTTGAGGACACATGATATTCCAAGGTAACCCATAAAGTCGTAGATAGTCGTGACCTTGTAGAGCAAGATGAGTCCCACCTCTCTGCTACACATGAGAAACCGGTTGTCCAGGCGACCGTTGGATCAGAGACTCCCCACACCTTCACTTCATCAACTGCTTGCACCACCACCTTGACAGCTTCTAAGAAGGACTCACGACCAGAAGCTATCATTGAGTCAGACACGTCCTTTATGGATTGTTTTGATCATTTCGATGATCCGATACAAGAACCCAATAATGTCAAGCCAACTGAGAACACTGTGCCTTACCAAAGACGTGTGCTAACCCTGTAGGAGTATTACAATGCATATGGTGACTCATCTGATGATGAACCTCTAGTCAAAACCTCACACTCACTACATCCAGGATCTAAACCAAAAGAGACAACTGAGACCAAATTGACCAATCTTGATAAATCGGTTGCTCCATCCTCTAGTCGGTCATCTGGTAAGAAGAAGATGGATATTGATTCATTGAGGTGTTCCCCCAAACTCCTTAAGATGTATCAATCCCCTCTTCCTCTTGATGCTTCAGGTTCTAAAAATTCGGCTAAGAAAGTTGCCTTCGACATACCAGAGAAGGAGCTTTCTGAGGAGTCCTCATCAGGTCCGGATGAGGTGATTTATATGAGTGAGCTCAGTCCAGCTGTTCTGAAGCCATATTTGAGCAAGCAACCGTGTGTCGACCCTCGTTGGACGTTCCCCACACCTCACTATTATTCCTCTACGAACGATTCTAACAGCGACACATATGTATACTACCCACCCCCTCGCTCCTGCAAGAAGGTCCATCACAAACCTTCTTGATCCTTGTATAGATTCATTCCTCTTGTACATTCTCCCTTCTTTCTATATTCTCCATATTACATCGTTTCTCACACTTACTCTTGTCTTATACTTAGGCTTATCAAGAGCCTAAGTATAGGGGGAGCCGATGCCCGTCATTTGTTTATACTCATTCATGTCTCCTCTTGTCCTCGTCCTCCCCATTTTTTTGCTCTTCTTCTACACTTAGGCTGACCAGAGCCTAAGTATAGGGGGCAGATCGACTTCTATACTTTTTATTATTTTAGCCATCCTACGCTTAGCACGAGCTATGTCTTTTTCTCACTTCTTGTGCTCTGAGGACATAGCAGATGCTAAGTATAGGGGGCGTGTATATATTACATATATACTTTACCCATAGCTCTTACTTTCATGTATTTTTGTATATATTATACAACAATTATGGGGTGGGTAAAAAAGAGAAAATAGAGAGAAAAAAAGAAAATATTTTTCAAAAAAAACCTTATTTTCTTTAAAAAAACTTTTTCAAGAAAAATGTCCTTTCTTATTTACCTATGTTTTTCAAAAAAAACCCTTTTCAAAAAAACTCTTGAAAAAAAGCAAAACTTTTTCTAAAAAAATCTTCTTTGCCTTTGTTTGTAAAAAAACCTTTTTTAACAAAAAAAACCTTTTCTGAAACTTAAAAAAACTAACTAATGTTGGTTTAATCCCTGACACAATTCACTTTCACACAAGACTAGTGATGTTCAAGAACACTTGGTTTATGAGGTCTTGAGATTTTGAGTTAACCAGCCTTAGTTATTAGGGTCCTTGACTTAATTATTCACATTTCCCTAGTTTGAAAGATTTGTCTGCTATATTGCATGCTTAGTCTCTACCTTAAGAATATGATCAGCACCTCACATACACGACTACAGTTATGATGAGAAGAGTTGAAATTTCACTTGAGGAACTGGGATGAGGGATTTGAGTTTGGACTTGATTTGATGATGCTCGAGGATGGGATAAATCAATCAAGGCTTCATGAAACCTGAGTGTCAGCATCTTTAGCCAGTATGAGAACATGGTTCTTGTACTATCTCTTGACATTTACTTATGTGTCAGGTTGTGAAAAAACAATGTTGATCAGTGTGTGCCAACTCTTGATAAAAGAAGTGGAGCTAGCCAAAATACTACACAGCAATGAAATGTTAAAGAAAAGCTCTCATTCAACAAAGTCAATTATCAAAAGAGCTTCCACCAAAGTCGAGCGCTCCCAAACATTTCAAAGTGTCCACTAGTACCACCGCTATTCGGACCAGGAGTCGGGCTTGCATCAAAAAAGGGCTTTGCATCGTAAATGCTACAAGTATGGGTGTAGAACGTATAATAGATACTCAAAAAAGGCACACCCTGGTGTACTCACAGGAAAACAAGTACAGACGACTGATGACCACGCAGAGCGACTCGGGTAAAAGGTAATCAAGGGTCGTTGCGACCCAAGTCACCAAGCGGAGTCAATCGAGAAAAATCAGACCACCAAACGAAGGCAAAAAAATCAACTGAAACTCAAGTAGCGGTCTCGCTATTATATTAACCTGGTATAGTGACCAGGGTCGAACACAAGGAGCACGTAATGGCCTTGCGGCCTACGAAGTAGTCTAAGAAGAAATAAAATAAAATAATGGTATTTTTGGTGGATTATTAATTTTTATATATTTTTTTAGATTTTTGATTAATGAAGAAAATAAACAAAACAATAAAACAAACAATTACAAACAATTATTAACCTACTCAAAAATCATCCAAAAATTCAAATAAAAATATTTTTATGTTTTTCATATTTTTTAATGTTTTTGGGTAATTTTTGGTATTTTCTGATTTTTATTGAATTTTATAAAAATCAAACAATGCAAAAAGATAACAACAATGTCCAGCCAAGCTTGGGGGACCTAGATAAAATATCTAAAAGTCGCTAAAAAGCCTGGAGGTAATTTTATGGAAAATATAAACAACAAGCAAAATTACAGAGAAGAAATTATTATTTTTGGGATTTTAAAGATTTTTACAGAATTTTTATAAGGTTTTAAGGGCTTTTCAATTTTTATGGGTTTTATATATCCAAAAATGACCAAAATTGGTCAGAAAATCAAACAAGGTAAAGCAACTACTGTCTAATTTTTTTATTTTTAGAGGTATTTTAATATTTTTTGTGAATTTTTAAGTCAGACAGTAAAGAAAAAGCTTGTATTTTATTTTTTAAAAATATTAAATGAAATCAAAAATGTCTCTAAAAAATGCAAAAACTTTTACACTATGGCAGGAGCCATGTATCCAATTTTCATCACATTTGGAGTTAGTTTGATATTTTATTAAAATTCAAAACCAAGGTACAGTGCATAGGGATATGTACGCAAATAGAAGAAGTTCCAGGGGGTCCGGTGCAATTTGTCCAAGAAAACACGCGCGAGGCGCGTGACTTGGGCACTCAGGGACCTAATTGCAAAGAAACTTAGGTTCTTGGACTATTTAATAACAGGTATTAAAAGTCCAGGGACCTCAGTGTAAAATACCCACGAATTTCAACACATGTTCAAAAAAACCACGCACAGGGGTATATATGCAATTAACTAAAAACTTTCATTCATTCATTAACATCCTAGAACATGGCGGTCATACATGTAAATAACCCAACAAAGCACGTGTCGATGCACGTGATCTACTACAGGCAAGGGCATACACATAAATACCAGATAAGACAGGGTCCACTATGCAATTTTTCCAACGCAAATAAAAGTTTAAAACTATTTACAGGACTAAAAACAAGCTACTAAAAAGAGAAGGGCCTAAGGGTAAATTACCCTTTATTAAATCGACCGTCGGATGCGAGCCACGTGGAGATCTGACGGCTGCTGGTGATGTGGCTAACCCTCGGCGAGTCGACGGTCACGATCTCTCCTCCAAGGATCGAACGGTGGTGTCGGCTCCTCAGATGGACGGCGGAGATGCAAACTGGAGCAGGGAGAGGATCGAACGGCGGGAGAGGGTCCTCGACGAACTGGTCTCCGGCGAACTTCGTCGGGCTCGTGCAGGCGCAGGAGGACTCCTCGGAGGCCACGGATGATCGGAGAAGAAGCGTGGACGCCTTCCGCGTCTACTGGTATCCTCCGATGGCTCGATGGAGCTCTAGGGAGCTCATGCGAGTCGGCGGAGGAAGAGCGGCTGCTTCAAATGGTCGAGACCCTCAGATGGCCTCGAATGGACCTGCAAAGCACATTGGCAGACTCGCGGGTCGAGGGCAAAGTGCCTCGACCCTGTAAGCGGGGGTGAAGGTGGTCCGTGCGGCGGGGCGGTCGAGCTCCGGCGATGCGACGGCGGAGGAGCTCGAAACCCCAGCTCCTGTGCGAGCTGGGTTGAATGGATGGGCGGAGAAGATGCGCGAGGGGAAGGCGGTCGTGATGGGATGCTCCGATGATCGGATAGGCGACTAGGATGGATGGAATCGAAGCAGAACGGAAAAGGGGAGAATTGGGCGAAATGCATAATCAAAGAAAAGGGAAGAGAACTAAGGCTACATGGGCGGATGAGTCGACTGGGCGTGAGCTCTGGGAGCTCTGGGTCGTCACCTCGCGGGTCGTCGAGGCCCGAGGCTCGAGCTCTACCTTCAGGTGGAGCACGGCGGCGCTAAGACGCCGGATCAGTGGCCGAGACGTCTCCTCCTCGCTGCAACAACGCCCGGAGCGAGCTGTCACTCTCGCGAAGGCACTGGAGGTCACTGGGTGGAAGGCGAATGAGCCAAAGATCCAGAAAATGGAGGTGGAGCTCGGCATTTATACAGCCAGGGGTCCGGCAAAAGTCGATCGGGTAGGGCAGCTCAGAGCGCGGACCCCGAGGCGGGCATCCCGGCGAGGATGTCGGATCTGGCACGAACGAAAAGGACCCTGGGTTTGGGTGTGAGGTGATCGGGTCGTGACGCTAAAGTGGTGAGAAATCAGGTCGGGCGTCACGGACCCGTGAGAAGTAGTCCACAGGGGGGAGTTGACCGGGGGGTCAACATCCCCGTGGACCAATGACAATCAGCCACCTGGAAATGATTTGGAAATTAATTTAAAAATAGCAAATGGCCGAATTATTAAAAACCTAAAACATGAAAATATTTGTTTTAATTTTTTCTATTTTTTGGTGATTTTTAATTAATTTTTCAAAATGAAAATAAGGTATTTACATAGTAGAGCTATATATAGGTACATATACAATATAGGTTTTTGATTTTTTATTTTTGATTTTTAATTAGTTATTTTTATACATTTTTATTCCTATTTTTATATTTTATTTATTTATAGTATAAAATTAGGAATAAAAAGATATTTTTATTATATTTTTATTCTTTATATACAAAGGTGAAATAAATAGATATATACATCTATATACATGGTATATGTACAATGTTATTTTTGGTTTTCAATTTTGTTCTTTTTATTTTATTTTTGTTTCTAATGGCTTTTATTTTATTTATTTACACCATAAAAGATAAAACATATACAAATTTTTAGGGATTTTTATTTATAAGGTAAAATAAATATAGATAAGGTGTCTATGTACAGGGTGAATATCTACATGTGAATGTTTTTATTTTTCTTTTTAATTTTTCAATTTTTGTTTTGATTTTGTATTTATAAATATTTACAAATATGTACAAGTCACTTTATTTTATTTTTAGAGGAAAATATATATTTATTGTATTTACAGGGATATTTACACACATGAGCCCCTATCTCTCTCTACTTTGGCTTTTATGCGGTCAGGCCCATGCTGAGCCCTCCCTTGGGATTAGGTTGCTCAATATTTATTCTAAATATTTCCCTCTTTTTCTTTTTATTCTTTATTCTTTTATTTTTGCACAAAAACATGCTAATTATAACTTTTTACGCAATGCATGCTTTTGGTAATTATTTGTATTTACAGACATATACATGCATTTGCAAAGTTTTTGTAGCTAAAATATAAGAATAAAGAGTGATGAATGGGTATTCATCAACGAGTCCAACTTCTCTTGACGGACGCACTGATCAACACCAAAAACATGCGTTGCGTAATAAGGCACTTGAGAGGATCCTTGTTCCAATGTTAGGGAGAGAATAAATGACACAATCATATGCCCTCCATCAATTGATCTTCCATCTACACTTTTAAGTCTGAAACTAAAGAGACGGTGGATTGGATGCAAGAAATGGTTTATTCCCTAGTGTTGAGGATCAGGTTCTTAGGAGAGTCTCTTGGACCGGAACCTTGGGTGACGTTGCGACTCTACTCTTGTAACTGCGGTCAACACTTAAGTCATATCCTTACTATATATGTATACGGAGAGAGTCTGATGATTCGGGAAATTGGATACCTTTTGACTAGAGCTTGTTTCATCTTAGAATTTAAGGATCTCTAAAACCAAGAGTTCTTGAACGGATCAAGTCTTGTATTCACATGTAAAGTCAGAGTTTAATCTAACTTATTCATTCTTTATTTGCTCGAGGACTAGCAAAGTTTAAGTATAGGGGGGTGATGAATCCACGATTTATTATCTCAAGATCTTGATCTTAGCAAAATCCCCTAGTAAAATTCCAGAAAAATATCCATAAAATCAATAAATTAACAAAATAACTCTTGTAAATAAAACACACTAATTATTATATATTAGATTGTACAAAATAAATTAACAATAAAAAGCCACAAAATCAAAGGAGTTTCTCACATGTAAATAGCCCAAAACTTCATGTATTTTTAATAATTTCATTTCAACTCCTTTTTGGCTAATTTTTTCTCTAACTTGTTCATAACAATGTATATAAAAATACAAAAATACAAAAGAAATTTCACCTCAAATAAATGCTCCTATATCCCAAAGAGAAAAAGCCGTAAAGTCAACTTCCAAGCCAAATTCCCACTCCGTATGAACTCCGAATTCATCAAATTCACTTTTAAAGTTCAAGTTATAAAATTATCTATCCAACGGAAGTGGCTTCATCAAAATCGGATCTCATTTGCAAAAGTTGGATTTTGGGACCTAGATGTACATTGTATATTATGTATACATTTATTCTTCCTTTATCTTTCCTAATTATTAAAAATACAAAAAAATCATGGTTCAGTTGTATTTTGATTGTATTATTTTATTGTATTTTTCCATTGTAAATATCTCTTATTAAGAAGACAAAAAATACATATTAGAAAAGCAAACAAAAAATGTGCATGGTGTTTGTCTTCTTTTGTAAATTCTCCACTATTTCTCTTCTCTTTTTATTTTATTATATTTAAAGTAGCCTACATTATTTATTTATTTATTTTTTCCCATTCTCTACAATAACTTCCATTTTCCTCCATTAACTACCAAGTCTTCATCTAACCTCCATTCCACTCCACCATTTTTCTAACCTCACATTCAACTCCACCATCTTTCTAACTCTTATTCTTCTTCTCTTTATATTCATTTGTACATCCTCATTTTTCCCCATCCACCATTCTTATAGAAAAAAGAGAGAGATTGGAACATGGTGTCGGTGACAACGGCTTATCATCTTCCTCAAGCGACGACCTCCTTCAGGCGAGATCCGCGGCGACCACTATCGTCGCGTCACGAGTTCTCTATCGAGCTCGCATAGCCACTTCAATTTTATTTCACCAATCGGATCGAGGCGATGATAGGAGTCCAGCGTAGATGCTCCGCCAATCTGGCGAAGAATCAGGTAAGTATTCCTCCTCATTTCTCTCGTTATTTTATTTTATCTAATATTGTGCCCTTTGTTGTATCACTATCATTTTTATATCACTCAACACACCATATCCACCATTTACCATTGTTTCCCCCTTTATATGTACATTTTGTTTCCTGTTTATAAAAAAATTAAAAAAAAATAAAAACTAAAATTAAAGACAAAAAAAATAAAAAAACACAGGAGGGAAGCAGCGGGCACCACCACCGTCCCCCTCCCTTTCTCTCCAGCGCCTACCGGCGCTGCACCGCCCGCAGTCGGTTGACGCACGCAGAGGCGCCGCCCTCCTCTCCACCTCCACTGTGCGTGGAGGCGTCGCTCCCGTCCCTCCTCCGCGCTGCCGCCGAGCCGGCCTCTACCTCGTCAACCGTCGTGCGGCCTCCGCCAGCCGCCCAAGCCGCTCCAGCGACGTCCATACCTCCGCGCTCTGCCGACCGCTGACGCCAGCCCGCGCTGCCCGAGCCTCCTCCTCGTGCCACTCGCGTGCGGTGCAACCGCCCGACGGCACCGCCCGCCACCACTCATTTGGGTTCCTCCACTTGCGCCCTATCCAGGAAGAAGAAGGTGATTTCCTCCATTTTTTAATGTAAAAATTGTATTGTGTATGTTTCATGTTTACTTAATTACAGTTCAGTCCTTGTACACATTGAGTTATTTATTTTTAATTTCCATTTTGCACAGATACCCCTGTGTTCATACTTTAATTTGGACTTCAACTTAGCGTCATTTTATTCAAGAAAAAATGTCATTGTGTTAAACAACTTATTATCTACTATATGAAACTTTATTTATATTTTTGTGAGATATTGTGAATTAACTAAAATTGGCTAATTGAAAATCTGCATATTTTACCCACATTGAGATTTTAAATTCATATTTCACTCATGGTTGCTCTAAAAAATCCATAAAAATTAGACATGATGCCTTGATATATGATTGAATTACTATCCAAATTTCATCCAAAGTAGAGTTGTCTTGTGCCTAAAATAAATCATAGAGTGGTTTTAGTAAATGATTTTTAATTAAATTCAATACATCTTTTTCACAAAACTTCAAGTTTGTTGGATGCCATATGAAAATACCTATATGAGATAATTGTTCTTTGCCCAATTTGCTATTGTGGATTTATTAGGAATTAAGTACTCACTGTTACTCTGTTTTTACTAAAAAATCCATAAAAAATTCATATTTCGTCAGAATATTTCAAAAATATTACTGTAGCATCTTTTCAACATGTTTTTATTCCAATAAATTTTTCATAATTTTTTCATTCTATTTGTGTGAAAAACTACGAAAAAACCCATAAAAGTGTGTATTTTTAATTGTTGCATTTTAAATCATAAAATTCCAAAAAAAAGTGTTTTGCATTCATCACTGGATTAGGATTCTAGAAAAATATAATTTGGTTGAATTGAACTGATTTGATATTAAAATTAATTTGGATAAGTTGTGTGTTTTCTTATTGTCTTAATCTAACCGCATCTTTGATTTGTCTTTCATTTTGCATTAAAAAATCTAAAAAAACGCATTGGAAATCTAAAACTTAATTTTCAAATTAACCCTAAGTTGTTCCTTTGCCTCCTTATGTTCGACCCCGGACTTGCCCGGGATATAAATTAAGACGAGACATTCTTCACAGAGATCTTCTCTCGGTTCTGACTGAATCGCTAATTACACGTACTACAACGTGTCCGAATTAAATCACGTATTTAGCGACTCGTCAAAAGTCCATCTTCTAATCTTGTCCCTCAATCAAGATAACCACATTCTTTACTTCTCCCTTAGGTCTCTTCATTGACTAGTCTACGAAGTAGAGTAAGGCTCGTGATTTACAAAGTGTTCCTAGCTCCAATTTTTTCATAAAGTCCTAAGGGAAGAAGGTTGATTGAAGAACTGTTATCTAGGAGAGTGCATGCAAATTCAATGTCATCGATATAAATCTCCACATAGTGAGCACCCATGTCTCTCTTCTTCCTTGGTAATTGATGATTCTTAAGACAATAGGCAACGATTACTGTTAAGACGTGAGTCTTCACATAATCGTCTGATTTTTTCTTGCTAACCCTAGCAGATGTGCATCACACCTTATGGTATTTCTAGAATGTAGGATTGTTAGCGACATACTCTTTGAGTGGCACTTCAACCATGTTATTATCCTTACAAAATCGGCCATTGCATGGTAATCCTTATCTTTTCATATTGTACTTTCATGTCGTAAGAGCACTGAGGAAAGGGATAGAAGCTAAGGAAACAAATGATGAAGAATTCGAATCATAAACAGAAACAACATTCTTAGCATTAACAGAATGGAATTCTACATATATGACTCTTTACGATACAGCTTGGGATTAACATCTAAGTGATAGTTGCTGAAGTTATATCCTCCACAACCTAAGGTACGAGGTCCTCCATTGACTCTAAAGTATATGCATGCAGTTTTTGCTGCTATCATGTTCACCTCCTCCTCTCTATCCCTTGAGTTGACAACCTCGATCTTTGTTAAAGGGGCTTCCCAATGTGATGCATCTCCTCCTCTTCTTCTAAAGTATCCTTCGGTCAAGATCCAAAGGTGACCCTCTCCATGTCCCTTTCCTGATCACGTAAGTTCATTGTCCTTTCTCTCTTGAGTAACATATTGTTAACATCTTCACACAAAAGAATCTCATTCTCACATGTAAAAGTGTCCGAGTAGTATACCTGACCAATCCGCTACTATGAATGCAACTGTTCGGGCTATTGGGGTTATCATAAACAAGGGTGGGAATGGAGGTTAAAGGTGCCGACAACTCATCATGCCATCGGGACAAACGGCTGATGTCCACCCGCATGTCTTAAATCATATTCCGGTAGGAACGAAGCTTCTTGAGATTCTGGCACTGAAAGTAAGTATTGAAGGATATGGGAGAACCCTTAAGTGCATCATGTAATCATGAGGATCATATCATATACGACCGAGAGCGATTAGTCGCACTAGTTGCTTAGTGCAACGGAATTTAAAATTTTTCAAAAAATGAAACTGAAGAGCCCTCGGTCTACCCAACTTGATTCAATCGGATTATTGATCAAATTTAATGTTGCGTTCGTTGTAGTCAAATAAATCGAGACAGATCAAAAACCACTTAGATTAATGTTGAATTAAATACAAGCAGCATATTTTTTTACTTGGACAAGCCCAAGGTCGAATTCAGGGAAGCAGCTTTCTCCTTAGATTGATTTGGAGTCAATTTCGATGTTAGATTTTCAAGAAAATATTTTTATATTTTTTATGCAACTAAGGAAAATACGATGCAATTCAAGCCAAATTTTAAGGTTAAATTTGAAAGATAGTCAAATTAAGTCCAAAAATGATGAAACTTGGCCAAAATATGAAATGCAATACAATTAAGCTACTATAATTTTTTTGGAATTTTTCAACTCTAAATAAATTAAATATGAATTAAATATGAATGCAGGTTAGTTTTTGCAAAATTAATTTTAATAAATACTTAATCGAATCATTTTCAGATAAAGAAATTATCCTAAGTACTTCTATGTAATAGGATTCCGGGAAAATTATTAAAACCTTAAAAATGATCAATCTTGGACTTATTAAAAATCAATTAGTAAAAAGACTAATCAATTTACTAAGGCCTCATTGTACATGCAAATGGTGCGATTTTGGGGCACAAAGTAGAACAACTTAAACTATACCTATTGTATTTTTTGGTAATGTTTGGAGCAACAAATCATTTAATATGGAATTTAAAGCACACAGTAGGTACATTATGTCAATTTTCATAAAAAACAATTATATTAAATTTCTCGAAGCTCACAAAAATATGACAAGTATTCATAATGATAAAGCACAAGTTTCTCTACAATATGAAATTTTTTGAAATTTACAAATGATGCTAAATGAATGGTGAAATAAGCGTACAAACACATTGACCAAAATACAAACAGGAATTAAAATTGATTAAATCAAAACATGCGTATAGGGACTAAAATGCAATTACATATAATGTTGGGGGTATGTATGCAAATTTTCCATGGAACACGTACACCTCACGTAATGCGTCTGGCAGGGACTGAAATGCAATTTGGAAAACTTGCAGGTACATTAGTGCGAAATGCCCAGATATCATGTGATGACCATGTGAGGTACTAGGCTCGAACAGCGTCGTAGGTTCAGATTGTGGCTCGGGTGCGCTGTAGGCTCAGACGTGCTTCGGGATTGGCTCAGGAGCTCCAAGCCTAAGGGGCGGGGAAGAGGCTCGGAGGAACGGCGTGGCTCTATATTGACCATTCGATCGAGATGATTAAACGGCTGTCAAAGCTGGAGATGTGGCGCGCCTTGGGTACGTCACATCAAGATTGGTCCAACGTGGTGATAACTCTTGAAGCGGGTAGACATGGATCGATGAGGACCACCCGATCAAGACGATCAGACAGTAGTTGTGCTTTGTGCTCCTCCTTGTCGTTGCCTCCTGCAACGGACTTGGATAGGCTCGACGACGCCCTCCTGGCTCTGCTTCCTTGATTATTGCTTGGAGCTGAACTCCGAGGACTTCTGAGTAGCTTGACAGCACCACGGAAGCTTGGCAGAGCTGCCTAAGGTTCTGGAAGAAGGCGGGGGTGGTATGTAGGCCAGAGGAGACGAAGCTCGAAGCAGCTCTGTGACGTGACGCAAAATCGGCCCTTTAATAATGCTAAATTAGCACTTGAAATTGTCGTGGCAGTCGGGCCGATTTTGGACGTCAAAGAAATCACCTCATGCGATAATGAATCCAAATGAGATGATCGTTAATTATTTTACTTGGCAAGATACCAAGGTCGAACTCAGGGACACGAGCCTCTCTCGTATTGATCGGATTTAAGTGTGTTGAATCAAGTGTTGAATTAAAGGCATATAGGTCAAAATATGCTAAGACACTACAAGAACCATGCAATTAAAATAAAACATGCATTTTTTTATTCATTTTTATAATGCAAATAAATACACATGCAAAGAATCACAATTATGCCCTAAGTACGAAATGATGAGCAAAAGTCAACAACAAGTCAATTCCAGATTTAATTAAAATGACAAACTCAGTTTGAACAAAGCATGGATTAACTAATAAGAGACACATAGCTATCAAAATAATACGTCAACATTAAAGTGTCCAATACATGAAATAAGCATGCCATGAGAAAGTACGTCAAACGAGCTTCAAAATGAAACTGAAATCAACTCGATTGGAGCTATGTAGCTCCAAGATATGCAAGTTCAAAGATAAGGGCATAAATGAAAGAAAACATAAAAAGATAACTACAAAAGGTCCCTGGAAAGGACTGAAATGCAATAAAGATAAAGTACGGGTCCTTCCCTGTAAATAAACCATATGCTCAGGGACTTTTTTTTTGCAAATTGAAGAAGTCGGCGGGGCCTCGTTGCAATTAGCCCAGACGAACACGTGCCAGGCACGTGCTTCCTAGGCTCGGGACAGCTAGGAGGCTCGGGGTTGCTTCGAGGCTCGGTGCAGGTTTGGATAGGCTCGGAGCTACAGAGCCTGGGGCTTGGGCGTCGAGGTTCGGTTGTCTCCTGGTGATGACACGTGGCGAGCTCACGGCCTTTGGATCAGGCGCATCCAACGGCATCTGGAGGTGATGACGCGGCTCCATCTGGACCGTTGGATGGTCGTTGAGGGAGGACCATCCAACGATCCCTGGGCTATCTCCTTCACCGCAAGCTGGCGGCGGAATCAGAGCTCCGGTGAAGGAGTTCTTCCTCCGCCGCTCCATCATGGGTGCAGTGGGCCTTCCCGAGCTCAAGGAAGAATCGTCGGAGAAGCTCGAAACTCGGGGAAGATGTCTGACATCTCAGTTCAGGTCGCCTGAGCTCGAATGTCGAAGACGACAGTCACGAAGAAGACCCCGGCGAGGCTCCGGCCATTGCAATTTTGATGGACCTGCAAGTTAGGCACATAGCCGAAGTAAATCGAAGTGTGTGCGTGGGTGAGATGTGGTTCCATTCGAGCGAGGGGAAATGGGGAACCGGAGCTCCTCCGTCGTGGATGGCGGAGGAGATGGGTCAGCGGTGTTCGAGGTATGGAAGAAGAAAGAGATGGTCGGAGAGTGTCGCGAGGAAGGGGGATCGAAGACGGAGCTAATGGGGTGGTCGTCGGAGCGAGGAATGGTCGGAGAGGCCTAATTAAGTCGATGAAATCAAATAAAAAGTCAAAAGAAGTTCAGAGGAGCTTACCTGGTCGGAGGCGAAGTGGGAGCTTGGGCTGGGCTTCGCGGTGGAAACCCCGGTCTTCGCTGGACGTCGTCAGCCACTCGACGCAGCTCGAGCGGGCCTGGAGGCGCCGCAGCTCCGCCGTGGGTGGCGGAGGGTCTCACCGGGAGCTCCGGTCATCATCGCTCTATCCTCTCTCCTCCCCCTGTCACAGGGGAGGAGGAGGAGGGCTGGGCCGTGCCCCGCATACAGGTGGACGCCGGCGAAAGTGCGAGGGGGTGGCGTATTTGAAGTGGGAAGAGGCAGAGCTGATGATGTGAGTCGTGGGTTTCGAGGTGATCATGGGATGAATGGGAGTATGTCGGCGGTTAATGGAGGTGTGCGCGGGGTAGAGGGATGACTGGGGAAGACCCGGTTGTGGTTGGCGAGGTGCGAAGAGGTCAGAGGTGTTGGCGAAAATGGGAAGGGTGGACGGGTTGCGCGAGGTGGAGAACGTGGGGAAGGAGAGGTTCTGGAGGTTGACGACGGTGGTCAACCGTTGGATCTGGTGATCCAACGGTGGGTAATTGGGCGCTAAGTGACGGTGTGGATCGGATCGGGGGACGGTATGATCAGTGGCGGATGGAAGCGCCACGTGGCGAGCTATGCGCAAGGCGTCATCGAATGGCTTAGATGGGATCACGGGCGTGATCGATCGGCTGAGGAGAGAGAGCGGCTTGAGCGGTATAGATGAAGTCCGGGGTGAAGTGATCAAAGGGCTCGGGTGCTGCCACGTGGCAGGCTGTGCGAGAGGCGGTAGCGGACGGTCAAGATGAAGTGCGGGGGAAGATCTGATGGCTAGGAGAAGGCGGCTACGTGGAGAGACCTGGGCGTTGGATCAAGAGGCCGATCCAACGGTCGGTAGGAGAGGCGGAAAAGACAAGAGAGCCGGGCCACGTGGCGCTCCCAGATTGGGCCACGTGGCCCAATCAGATTATTCAGAAGGTTTTTCTTATTTTTGAGGGCCCTATTGGCCGAATTTGAGAAAAACTCAAAACATGAAAGTTGTAGATCTTGACGAGATCTACAAGTTTA